>CM052313.1:14324858-14838206 GCA_028455605.1 Lasioglossum malachurum | reverse complement strand
TATCCTATGATTTTTCAAATTTTTTGGATATGTGAAATTGGTATAACACCTCATACAACATCTAAATGTTTTTAATTGATTAGATACCTGCACATTCAATAATGTAAAGAATATTTTGAATAATGGTACAGCAATTATTAGTGGCGCCTCAGAGTCATCATTCGATTTAAAAAAGCAAAGGGTTAACAAGTGTAATATCCCACAGTCTAATAACAATTATAGAATTAGTGCGATACGCCATAAACTCGTTGTCAAGCGCAGCTCAACAATAATTGATCTGTTCGGGATGGTTCAGGACTCATCCGAATGCTTCAGTTGCAATTGATCCGTTTACACGGAGACTTACGAGAGGGAGAGAGAGAAAGAGAGAGTAGGGTTTCGGTATCGTGAGGATCGAGCACGGGCCGTATTATTGCAAAAGATTCGGGACAGGATCTAGCCGGCGTTATCTGGTCCGCGGCGGCAGTTTCTCGCTCGGATCTAGTATCGCAGATTAAGAGAAAATTGGAACAAGACTGAAGTACGATGATCGAGCCACCGGGAGAGTCTCGGTAGGTTTACTTTTATCGAGCGAAACGTCGGATTGAATTTCAATGTTATTACGAATCGGAAAGCAGCCGATGTCGATACGGTCTTTCTCTCGAGAGAGAAAGAGGAGTGGGATAGAGAACGCTCGGTAAACTTCACGGATTTCTTCTGAATTTAAAAACACGCGCGTGACGGGACTCGGAGAAATCCTGTTATTGTTTCATGGTGTCGCCGGACAGCCAAGCTACCCAGGAATAATATACGACGACGGACCATTTGACTGCGAAACGGATGGAATTCCATCTACTTACCGAACCATCTATTTACCGAGCATCCAACGGGCAAAATAGTTTTCTCACCGGTCTCGCTCCCAGGATGAATTTCTCTGAAGTCCAACAGTATCTAACTATCTTCTGAAAAGCTCGTTTAAAAACAGGAAAAGAAAAGATAAACCCCCACCGCCCCTTTTCACCGACTCTCGAGGTTTCATTACCGAGCTTATCCTTTCTTCTGAGGCAGTGTACACTGTTCTGCAGTACTCGAAAATATTTCATTACTTACTGCGATGCGATCTCGCAGTAACGAAATAAAAGACTGCGCAGGACTCTATTGTCTTACCATTTTCGCCTTGCTGTTTTCAATCAGCTCCGGACGATAACCTTCTGTTGAACTCGAGCTACTGCTTGTGTTTCCGCGATTTTTCATAGTCATTTATTTAAGATAAACCTGCTCGAGATTCTGGTTTCTTCTGAACAGTACCGAAGGAATTAAGGCTTTGTTCCCGTTTCGATGGGAAGCTCGAAGTAATTTGGAAAAGGAAAGAATATGATTCACTGAGAAAAAAGGATTAAACTGTTCCAATTTGGAGATTGAAGGTAATTTATGAAAGAAATTATATATTTTTGTTTGGTAATTATACAGAAAAGTGTATACCTCTCCGATTTGGATGAAACTCAAATATCGCTCGGTCTTTGTTTCCAGGATACAGTAAATGCTCTATAGTCGCAGAACTCTCGGGAAGGTTCGCTTGCAAAGTTTTTTTCCAAATTCAAGCTGCATTTGGCTGCAGTTTTTAGCTGCAGCAGTTTTCTTCCAATTGGAGCAAAAGATTAACATTTCGCGCAAATGACGCTTATTTGGCTAAAATTTCGACATTTTCAATGCAGAAAAAAAACAATATTGTCGATGCAAACGTGTTTTTATGTGTTGAATATTATTGAAAGATGTCAAAACTAAAAAGTGAACCATTATTTAGACGTTACAGTTAAGTATAGTTCTAGCTAGGAGTACACAACGTTAGATGGACGGAACTTTCCGATTAACGATAATTCGAATTCAGTCCGAAGTTGTGATCGTAGAAAGAAAGGCGAAGAAACTTATTTGCATACCTAACAGATGTCCTGCAGGAATACATAGAAAAGAGGAAGAAATCCGAGGTATTCAGCACCAATTTATTAAGAAAAGCTAGATAAACTCTCTCATTAAAAACCATGAAATATAATAAAAAAGTGTTCCTCCTCGAAGTTAATCCTTGCCGCAAGACCATCAATAATTCACAAAGAGAACAAACACGTCTTATTATAATTCCTACAGGAAGAGCAAGGAACACAAAGGAAGCATAAAGATAAATTGTTCTTGTTGCCAGAAGCTATGGAAGGAAGCAAAGATCGTTGGCTCAAACAGTGGCGTCCCAGAAATCAACAGAGTTTCGCGGAAAGCGGTTGCAGATCCGATAAGAGAAAAATTTCCCTTGTGCCCTTTTCCGGTGATAAAAAGAAGTGCGTGAGAGAGAGAGAGAGTGCGATACGAGGAAGGATAGAAAAAAGAGGCGTGTTCACTTGACGTCGCGTAACGATCCCAAAGCTTTGAGCAGTGGTGTATGCGAACCCTTTCTCTGCGAGTGCATAAATTCCAAGAGTTCACAATAGCCGCGCGCGTGTCCCTTTATTTTGCCGCGGCTTGTCTTCGCGTCGTTTCACAAATAAACCCTCGAACACGCCCGATGCGACACAATGCCACGGCTTTTCACCGGTTCTTTCTTAGCCTGACTCGTAAAAGCGGCGAAGTCCTGTACCCCCTTTTCAAGCTACAGCCGCCGCCGCCGTAGTCGCCGCCACCCCCTCCCCCTTTCGTCGTTTCAAGCTGCACCCCAATCCCCCCTGTTTTAACCCAGGATTTGCCGGGATACGCGAGCGCGTACGGCAGAAGAAGACCGCCAGGCCACAATTAATGATCCCGTTAATTTAATTAATGCGCGCCATAAAGGCGACCGGCTCGTTACCCCGCGCCGAGTGGAAAGTAGATTTTCACCGTTCGCGCGAGAAAAGCGGAGAAAAATAGTCGCGGAACGCGACGCCGAATTAAAAAGCTCACGTCCCCAGAATTAAATCGAATCTTACCGTGCTCGGGCTTTCGTGGGCCTTGGTATAATCACTATGTCTTCAGCGCCCGCTCCTCGGCCATCACGTAATTTCTGCCGTTTACTCGATGTAATATAATTTTCTTATTCATAGGGTAAAGAAACATTTTATACGGAGCCAGATGCTTGGCAGCTTTTAAATCGACTTTCAGGAAGTTGTTCAGCATAAAACGGAGAGTACACACAAATACCAATTTTTATTTATTAGTGGAGAGTCATATTTTAGGGTTGAAACTACCCCTAAAATAGTGACGTTCCAAAGTCGATGTGTTTTAGAATTATTTGGGAACAATCCTGAAAGAAATTCTGCGGATTATTCATCCGACGAACGTATGCGGCCGACCTCTGCGAAAGTGTAATTGCATTTTAACATCGCAGAAAAAAGTTATAAAGAAATAATTTTTTACGCGCTGTTTCTGTTCTACAAAATTTCTAAAACAAAAATGAGTTGTGAACGTGTACGCCCCAAAAAGGTTGAAGCCGCAGAGATGGAAAGTTTTACACGCAGTTTCGGGAACCGTGCGGCTGTAATTACAGAATAAACAGTGAATCAGTTTTATCCTCTTTGCAGACAGAAAGAATCTCAAAGAATATTAGATTCTCATTTAAAGAATGCATAAATTTTAGAGGAAGAAATGAGGAGTGTATACGTATTTTTTTATTGGTGGCAGGTTTAGTTTACGTAGGGTTGAAACCACCCCTAGAACATAGACAGAGCAAACATTATAATAAACAGTCGCCGATAAGTAATATGTTAATATACTAATAAGTGTTCGAATAAAAAAAATTGATTCAAGTATTTCGCATAAGAGGATTTTCATTATTTGAATAGTTGTGGGATAATATCTACAATAAAGAATGTTAAAGAGTTCAGATTGTTAAAGAAGTTAAGGTCGAGATAACCGCAGCGAACAATTCGCAGAAGATTCTGTTTATACGCGGTGGTTGCGATCGTTTATTTCCAGAAAGCGGTTTCCCGGAGCTCCGCAAGCTTATTTTTCATGAGCGGGAGCCCGGAAGAGCGCGCGGATTACCGAAATTGATATTAATTAGTGCGATGAGTTGCGTCGAGGTTTCGAGGCGGGCTGATCTGCCGGCTTAACTACCCATTTTCGTGTTACCCGAAACTTCGGAGATCCCGCGGGCGTAGACAGAGTCTGGTTTTAACCCTTCGTCCGCCATCCGCCCCCGCAACTTCCGTACAAGTATCGTTAAAGAGTACACGCGAGAGAAAAACTATCCTTAAAGGCAGGGAGGCGGCGAAACTTTCTTTTCCGGTTTGGGAACGGTCTCCCTCTCGAACCTACGAACACTTAACTGCTCGGGGTCTGAGCACTCACAAATTAATTAAACCCGCAAATACACCGAGCAACTCGATCGCCCAATTAGCCGCGTTACAATCGCGAGACAAAGCGACACGGACCATTTCAAAGATATTTTCTGCGGTTAACAAATTCCTCACACCCTGAACTATTTCGAGTTAATTTTAACCTGGTCATTTTTCATCTACAAATACACCATTTGAAAATTTGTAAAATAGGATCATAAATTTCATTTTTCTATATAAAATAATAAGTCGCAAGAATTAATAGTTCCTTTTAAGCTGGGAAGAACGACATATTAATGAAGAAAACAACAGTTCTTTATATAAGAGACAATAAGAGAACAAAGATGATGATAGTGGATTGAATGATTTATTGAAGAAAGATGAAATTGAAAAATGGGGGCAAGAGAGAGATGTTTTTAATCACAAACGATGGATTCTTAGGAATTGTATGTAGCCCGCAGTGTAAGAAGAACGATATCGCCAACGAAAGTAATAGTGCCTGTTCATTATATAATACTACGGTTGGAAAAACAGAATATTGGAAAAAAGTAAAGGGTCGATATTTACGATTATGAACGGATAAATTTCTCAGAGTGAATGCTTCGTAGCTCATATTATAAGAGGAATATTAATACAGACAATAACTTCTCTCTATTTTGCAGTGGTTTGAAAATAAAAATTGTGTTTCATAAATTTTATAATAAAGAGAGAGAGAGGGTCAGATATTTTATCTTTTAAAAGTGAACGATTTATTTACGAAAAAGTAAACATTTTCTTACCAGTAGAACTCAAAGTAGGAACATCAAAACTAGTGGGGTCAATTTAAAGTAACCCCTCGCGGGGGGTTAAAATATTAAAATATAAATTGTACTATTTTTTTTTAACGAAACCATCGCTTCGTAAAACAATTCACACAAACAAAGACTTTTTGGATACACTGCACCTACGTATCTACAGTTTTCTAGACGGTGTTATTTCAAAATTTTGTAAAAAGAAAGTGTACGTAGGATACACATTAGGGTGGCTCTTATTTTCGACGTTTGAATTTCTTTTACGGTGCACCCGCAGGGTTGTTCCAAATGATTAAAAGCAAACCTGTGCAAAGTTTGAACACCCACACAGAAAATGGGAAAACGTGCCCCAAGACCGTTAAACATTAAAATATTTAATTATTGCTCATAGAATCCTTTTTCTCGAATATCTTCTGAACGATTTACCGCGTCGAAAAATATGTTATTATACATAACTAGTTTGAAGGAATTTATATATATCTGTATATGTACAGGGACCGAGGAGTTTATTGCAATATAATCACATATATAATCACAACACAATATAATCGGAGATCTTTATACGACTTGCCCTGTCAAGCTCTGTCACTAAACTGTTATTATTCATTACCGAGTAACGGCGCGTCGCCAATCCGTACCGATCGTCGTCGTTTCAAATCGTCAGGTGTTTCCGCCGCGCGGCCGAATGTAAAGGTACACTCACACCGATATTCCTCACATATTATACAATTCTTTTTACATAACTTATTTTTTGTTTAATTATTTGAAACAACGTTGGGGTTGCGATAAAAGACAGTTTGACAGAAATTATTGCCAAGAGTAGGTATTAGCCAACCTAGTACACACGCAGTCAACGTTCCTGAAGGACTAACATAATTTCCTACTGTTTCCGAAAGCAGGTCACGAGAATATTGCCCGCATCCGTCAAATAAAATGTGTTTGGGCTGAAACCGAAACGGGAGCGTTGACAGTGGAACGAATAAAGGCCAGACGAGTCTTGTGGACAGGAGGGTAAATAAATTCTCGTATGACGTTTCATTAGAAGCCGTGGAAGGAAGGAAGGAAGGAAGGAAATGCTGTGCAATTCTGTATCTTTTTTCTGTTCTCCTCGGTCGGCCGAAGATATTCATTTTTCAAACGGCGTTGCACCATCTTTTCTCGCGGCGCGGAGTGGATCGTTTCCGCGCGAGGACGGACAGGAGAATGCGCCTTCTAAAAAGCTACCACTTTCCGCTCCTTTCGACCGGCTTGACGAAGACAAAACGGCTTCCATGTCGGCGCGATCCGGCCGCGAGACTCCGCCAGGAATACCTCGATGGCCCTGGCAACCCGGAGAAAGAAAAGAAACGGAGAAAGAATGGAAGAACAGGAGGGGAAAGACAAACGAAAGATAACCACTTATCTTCGGCTCGCCCCGGGCGATACCGTCGGCTCGCGCTAATGAAAACGCTGCTCAGAGAGTCGCTGTTAGCGAAACCGTTTCCACGGGACGAAATTGCCGCGCGTCGCGGCTTTCGCGATCTGCTTATAACCGGGCACCATAACTAGACCGCGGATTTTTATGCTAAATAAACGGCTCTTAAGTCGATTGCGCCGAACGGAAATTAAATCAGTATGGAATTTTGCTTTTGGGAATTTCAGTCGTTCGGGAATGCCCTGCTCTTCCATTGTTCTTCCGTTTTCATTGTTTCGCCATCGTGGAACAATGAAAACAGAAAAAGTGTAATAATATTGTTGTATTATTTTTGATTCTATCAAACTTTATAAGTTTTTGCCGTGCTCTTCAATTGTTGTTCTCACGTCTTCCTGTTTCGTCATTGTAGGACAATGGAAAGTTACTGGAACATAGAAACTATTTCTGTTTCGTGAACTATATATTTTTATGAGAATATAACTTTTCAACATAGCCTACGACCTTCTAATAATTCAAAAGAGCAAGAAAGTGGCGGCTGCTTAAAGGATGCAATTTTTTGTGTGAATGTCCTCTAAAAATAATTGAGCTTATGTATAATGACGAACAACCTCATCATTTTGTAATTTCAAATAATAAAAAAATATGATACTAAAGCAACAATCGTCACTGCAAAAAATTTTCATTTTACCAGTAATTTGAAACTTACATGAACAAACAAGGAAGAACTTTTCACTTACAGTTTGGGCAGCTTTAAAAAGCAAGCTTTTTGTTCCCCTCGAATAAAATTGTAAATATAAACATTAGATTCAATTGGCCAACCGTTCGCAATAATGAATGACAATGCCGTTATAAGAAAGTATTATAATTTAGCACGTTCAGGGACGCGGCGGCATGAGCCCGGGGCTTAATTATTCATCGCGTACACAAACTATTGAATATTGCATGACCGTCTGGCCATTGCCGGGTGTTTCTACTTGTAACCTCATTATACAATTCCTCGGTAGACGTCGAGGCGGGCGATACAAGAAATTTCTCGCGGAAGTTCGCGGAAAAATTTTTTCTCTCCTCTCAAGTGGCCAGGGGCGACCCGAAGGAGTCGCGAACCTGGTTAGACACATTTCCGTGCTCGTCGCAGGGAAAATAAATGCAGAGGAACACAGACCGAGGAAAGTTAGGAGTCAGTCTCGCTGAACAGCGTGTTGACATTTAATTTGAATCATTGCGGGAGGGCAAACTTCCGTGGCATCGATCCGGGGACTGTTGCGAGCACCAGAGAGGATGCTGTTCCGTTCGCTGAGCCTCCATTTCGGTCGAGAATTATGTTTCACGATCGCTATCGTCGCCGACAAATGGATTATGAGTAGAATGCGGACCTTCATGCAAAATAAACATTGTCGGCATTCATTGTCAGAACTTTCTTTTCTTCTTTTAATATCTTAACCCTTAGCACTCGAATGGTGACTCCGAGTCACCACTAAAAATTGCTGTACCATTATTCACAATATTATGAATATTATTAAATATATTGGTATCTATTCAATTACTACACATTTAAGCATTGTATGAAGTATTATATCAATTTCATATGCATCAAATCCAAGCGTCATATACAATGAAATAATTGTTGGTCGGGAGAGAGCAGAGGGTTAATAAGTTTAAGATAATATAGCGGCATTCAATCGTTCAATTTCCCACGAAAATGCACGATTAAAATCTGTGCTGAATAAAGACTGAATCATTGGCTGATATTCTACGGAAATCGTCAGCATAGAAAAGCATAAAACAAGTGTTTTTCAGTTAATAATTAATTAACAATCAATCAGCCGCCTGCAGATACGGGTCAGAGGAAAATATCCAGAAAAAGTTCAAACGGCTCTGTTGCGTCCGACGAACGGCAAAGGACTCGAAAAGTTTCGAGCAACGAGACCGGAAGCGAACGGCTCGAATCAATTTCTGTTCGGGCGTCGCGCGTAATTAAACGACGCGGCGGCATGTATGGGTATTTAAATGAAACTCGCATGAGAACGGGGACTGGAGAGATCGAAATAAAACAGAGAAAAAAAAATTACAAAATAGGAAGGAAGAGGGTCCTCCCGGAGTCGCGTTGATGGGGCGAAAAATACCATTAGCAAACAGAAACACCGTGACGTCGGGGATACGTCGCATCGAAAATATTCGCGCGGCGAAATGGCCGAGCTGTGTAGTACGTTAATTAGCACTGCCACGAACTTCCCAAGGGACAGGAAAGCGAAGATAATTACGGACGTGTCGACGATACTGTCGGTCCCTGACGAAGGAGTTGACGTTTGGAAACGAATGGATTGCATCGACCGACGTCCCGACGCCCTCCCTCTCTCTCTGTCTCTCTCTCTGTCTCTCTCTCTCTCTCTCTCTCTCTCTCTCTCTCTCTCTCTCTCTGTTCCTCTCTCTTGCCTCGATATATATCGAGTTATCCTCGGGTACGAGGATACGATTGGCCCGTGACAAATGTCGCCCGGCAATTTCGACACTTCGCCCGGACGAGTAGAATGGAAAATAAACAGTGACCAGGTTCGGTAAACTTCGCTTAATAAACCTTCGCGTATCATACGCTCCGGGAGTTTTGTTGCCCGAGAGACCGGACCCGACATTCACCTAAATTCCGTATTCCCCGATCCATTTCGTTGTTTGATCTATGCGATATCTCGGTACCTCGATATTCTTCCTCGTGGTTTCCTCCTGCGCCTGAAAATTTCGTCCGGCTGACCTTTGGGCACTGTTGCGCTCGGTAATTGAATTGAATAATGTTATTTTAACCATTGCCATAAACCGTATACAGTGTTCCCCCGATTGTTGTGAGAACATCGGGGGTATCGAGTCTCAGGAAACGAAATAGTACTACGTTTTTTACGTGTGCCGAACATAGATTTCTTGGATAACTTTTCCAAGTGTAAACGACGATCCTGGGTGAACAACGGTGTTAAACTAACGGTGTTGTATTCTACTAATGCTATTCCATACCCGAGAATGATACATCGAGTATCATAAAACCCCAATTTAAACACCCTAATACATTAATTTCTTTGCAGCGCGATCGACCGCTCAAGGGGAACACCCTAATAGTGGGGATAAGAGAGTCACATCATCCGCATACCCGAAAGTCACATCAATCGCGGGAACACTGTATTACTCGTTTAGTTATTGGGAATTTTATTTTGATGATAACACATTGTCCCTATTCAACTGGTCTGACCACAAGGTTTATTCTGCTTGTCCAATCATAAATTATTCCTATGTTACTTATTCAGTCATTGGGCACTCTGATGAATATAAATCGTCTGTGTTCCACTCGTCCGGCTGCATACCGTCCCTATTCTGCCTGTCCGACAGCTGCATTTTCTTATTCTACCTGTCTGGCCACGCGCCAGCTCTGTTTTACACGTCAGGCCACGATAATACCACATACCTGACAATAGGTCGTCTTTATTCTACTCGTCCGACTTCAAGCCATGTCTATTCTACTTGTCTGACGGCAGCACGTTCTTATACTACTTGCCCGGTTATGCGTCTCTCAACTTTGCTCGTTAGACCATAGTTATCCCATTCAGTTGACAATAGCCTGTCTCTCTTCTACTTGCCTGACTGTATATCATATCTGTTTCACTCGTCCAGCCACAGGTAGTGCTGCATCTACTTGTTCAGCCACGAGCAATTCCTGTTTTACTAGTTTAATCACTCGATATTCCATTTTCCTAATAATAAATCCTCTCCATTTCATTTGTATAGCCACAAACCATTGCTATTCTACATGTCCGACCACAGGCCATCAGTATTCCACTTGCCTGGCCACAGACTATGTTCTACTTATTTAGTCATGAGCAATTTCTACTTTACTTGTTCATGGAGCTGTTCATTCATACAACAATAAATCATCTCTATTTCATTTGTCTGGTTGGACACCATCATGCTCCGCTTGTCTGATGATAGTTCATCTTCTACTGGTCAAAAGACGGATAGTTTTTACTCTATTTGTCTGACCGTACAACATTCCTATTCTACTCTCCCCCCTCCCTTCCACAAGTCGACAACATTTCACTCCAGTTCCACTTGTCTGATCACAGATCTTCCCATTCCACTTGCATATTTTCCTAACAAGGAGAGGTCACAGTGGCGTGGTCGTTGATTTTAATTAAACTGCTTTTGGTGAATCTAGAGCAAAACTAAGCTGACCGAGCGTTGTGAGCAGTTGCGTTTAAACCCAATAGAATTCATCGAGACGATAAAACATCGAAATCAAAGTTCATCCAATAAATCACGAAAGCCTTGAAAGTTTCGAACGAGGGGATAAATTTTCGTAACGAGACGAAGGAAGGGCGGTCCGCAGAATCCTGTATCAGTAATAGGTCGGCGGAGAGAACCGGCCGAAATTATATACAAGCGTAACGAGGGACGAATTCCAACTATTTCCATATCTCCATTACCTCGTCACGCTATCGCCTGGCCGCGAATTGTTCCCGCTATTATCTGCCCACTTATCTCCTCGACATCCTTCCGGTCGCAAGGCGTAGCAAGCCAATCGTACTCGAGAACCGCGATCTCCATAAAAGTGTGCAGTTCTTGCTCTCGCCGTCGAACCATCGACACAATTATTTTTCAGGCAGCCCATTAGGCGAACGGCGTACGCATACTCTGCCGATGTTTATACAAGCCACCCTGTATCGAGATTTCGGGCACGAGAAATTGGTCACAGTCACGGAACGAGCACCGCGCCTCTACTGCTACTGCTGCTGGCCGTCTCGCGGGATTATTGATTCACGACCAAACAGAATTTTATCGGGCAATTGCGAGAGTTCGTTTCCGCGGACTGGTCTGTATTTACTCGGTCACGTACCGATATACGACCGGCGGCAACGTCCTCGTTCTTCTCGCTGTTTCACGCGACTGACCGCACCGTCATCTTTCGCGCGCTATTGACGTAGAAAGTCGAATAATTAATGACGCTCTTTCCGAATTGTGCTGCATGAACATTTTAGTTCCTCTCTGAGCCATTTTGTTAACACGTTCAATGCGGGTCAGTACTGGAACTAGCTTAAGAACAACTTCACCACGCGAGTCCGTTCTGGAACTAACAAACGGACCTAGCGATTTGCGCTCAGAATTTTTGAGAAATGAAATGTATTTATCTCATAAAAGTGATTTCAAAGAGGTGATATTTAGATTTCACAGAAAAACTAAAAATTAATAAAATTCGCGTTGGGGCGAGTTTTAGATCGTCAAAAACGCATTGAAAGTGTTAAGCTCATATTAGATTAGACTGCAGATTTCGTGAATCTATGATGGAAGGGGTGGGGTGGGTGAGAAAGAAAATTGTGAAGACGTTCGAGGAGTTTATAAATGTTGGTACACTTTTTGACCTGTCAGAATTTCTGAGACCAGTCAATAACAATTTCGCTAGGTTCAAAAATCTATAGAAATAAAACTTGATGCACGAGAATTTCAACATCGCAGTCACATAAAATCATCGAAACGGTTCGCCACCCAACAAGGTTCAAATCAAACCCTTCTTTCTGGCCCTCTACCCATTTCCAAATGAAACGTTGAGGCCACGAAACGTCAATTTATCTAGAACGATTGCATTTCTGCGATCACTGTGCTATTCGCAATGATCGTGCATACCTTTCATCCTAGGCTTGTTCGAGCCCTTTGCACAGCTCTCGCGCCTATTCCTCCGATACACATTTGCATTTCCAGGGCGTCAAAGGTTAGACCTTGAAGAAGATCCTCACCTAAAATGCAACCGCGTGTGGCTGTACGCGACGACGCTCCGATCCTCCGTAGAAATTACTTTGATCCTGTAGGGGAATTCTTTTGCTGGGGAGGAAGAGGAATCTCTCGGTTACCGAGCCGAAAGAGAGGAGGAATTCACCGGCAATTTCACGCCGGTTCAACTGCCGGAACGAAAGAGAGACGGTTTGATACCGAAGTCACCGGGTCCCGGGCTCGAAGCGGCCCGGTACATCGTCATTTCCGGCGAAGTTGGACCTCGTTAGCCGTTCATCGAGCACTTCGATTTCAACCCCCTTAACCTCTCCCTCCACCCCACCCCCACGCACCCCTCCACGTTCTTTCCTGCTCTATTTTTTCGCGTTCCCCTCCTCCGAGAAATGAGCTTCATCCGTTTCAACTCGAGGGGAAGGTAAAAGGGTCTCTGAGAGATCGAGAAGCACCCCTCCGATCTTTATTGTTATTGGCGTCGGTAATGAGCCTCGTTGCGTTCCAAATAACTAATTCCCGGAAAGAGGAAGAGAGGGAGAGAGAGTGGGAGAGCTTAACGTACGGATATACCGCGGGAAAAATTGTGGGCTCCGCGTTTGCTAATTTATGCTGATGCGGGGAGCGTTGCGTTAATTGGCCGCTGATGGGATGCGTGGCGAGTTTTTATTGTAAACTGGGAGGAACGCTTTTTGGAAGTGAATAATTAAATGAGGTACCTGTTAGCAAATTGTTTAGGACATGTAGGCTCTTTTATTGGAATATTATGT
Source organism: Lasioglossum malachurum (assembly GCA_028455605.1). NCBI lineage: Eukaryota > Metazoa > Arthropoda > Insecta > Hymenoptera > Halictidae > Lasioglossum > Lasioglossum malachurum. The sequence continues at coordinate 14,825,206 of CM052313.1, read as the reverse complement.
TTAACATATTCGATCGCAACATAAAATTATCATTTTAAGGGACTGTCGTAATGGTTGGGATACGTTTTGTCATTTACCTATAAAATTTCATAGGATGAGAAATACGCAAAAAAATGTATACCGTTGGAAAGGTATACATAGTTTGCCAGCTATCTTAAGGATCTATCTATCCGCATCAACTATCTGCGGATACCATTTTAAGGTGCGAAGCTGATCTTCAAGGTCGTATCTTCAGTTTTTATTTAGATATCCAAGTTTACTTTTAGATCAAGTTTATTTCAAGATCAATCGATATGAGTTGTGAGATCGTGTATGCTTTTTATGCGAGTGCGAAAATAAACATACTCTCTCTTGGACAACTGCAAAAGAAGGGAATAAAGATTTTCTTGTTGCGAAGAAAACATCGTGTTGTCTCGATAGAAAACTGTACTTATGCATTAAGAAATTACATTATTTTCAAAATTATATACGAATCCACGTAAAATGTTTCTTTTACCCAAAGATGGGCAGTTTCTCATGGGTTCCACTTCAGTTGCTAAACCATAGGCAGATCCCAGGCGTTAGCAGAAATTCCGCAATCGATATCAGTGGGGGTGTTCCCGGGGGACGAGGGGGTGGGCAGATTTCAATAAATACTCGAGACACCGGGATACTTACGGCAAATTCCTGCTGTGTATGGAAATCTCGACCCGGGGCTTTCCTCGCGCATTCCTCCAGGTCCATGAGAGAACAAGTGTGTGTGAGAGAGAGAGCAGGAGAGAGAGAGGGAGAGAGAGAGAGAAACCGAAAGAGAGCGACAAAGAAAGGTCGGTATCTACGTCGGACAGAAGTCGAGACCGGATTGTATCGAGTTCGTAGAGGGTTGGGGCTAAGAATGGAGGAAGAGGGCAGGCAGAAAGCGCCGGTGGCTAAAGCCGATTGAAACAATCGGCGATCAGTGTTCGGTGATCCCACTCGGAAATGGCGGGGGTCCTGGAAACGAAATCGTCTTGACATCGAACCTCACCCCAGACATTCGAACAGTCCTCCTCGAGGTTCTTTCCTGTAGGAACTCCTGTTTTATGGGTACTTTAATTTTATAATCGGTCCTCTCACATTCTGATACAATCAAAAGCAACTGCTGATATTTAAATTATTATAACTTATAACTTATAACGTATAACTTATAACTTATAACTCATAATTTATAACTTATAACTTATAACGTACAACTTATAACTAGACTGCGGATCTTTATGCAAAATAAAAGATTTCTACATCAATTGCAAAGAACAGGAGCTATCTGGAAAATTTTGTTCTTCTTCTAATTACTTTATACAGTTCAAACTGATACACTGATGTCCTTAAATCGTTTTAATACGTTTACTGCTTTCAATTGTACGTACTTATTTTTGTCATACATGTCAAGTCAAGTCTGCACTCGTTTCGAGGCGTGGAGCTCCTACTTTCAGACTCCTACTCAGTTTTGCCCCAAAGATGTATTTTTAAATACTTTTTTCTATCAGAAATTTGTCTGACGAATCTGAGAACGTCTGGGAACGTTAAAAAGTATTTCCTGCACCGAAAATTACCGTAAGTTTGAAGATTGGAGACTCCTTTTTATAAGGATCTTGACAAAATTAATGTACGATTTTTTGTCGTCGTTTTATTGAAGTTTCAGTAAAACAAATGTTCGACAGCTGTCTTCAAAAAAATTAATTAAGGACTGTGAAGGTGTTGGGAGGAGTCGACTAAAATTTTCTCGCGATTGCTATCTCGGGTCACGTTCCACCTGCACGTGCACACGGCGATACCGAACGAACTATGGGGAGCAGAGGATAGTTTTGTTGCGCTGTTGTTTGTCGACGCGTCGCGTGGCCATTTTTTATCTAGTCGCGCAACGGGACGCTCTTCACCGATTCGATGGAGTCGACAAGATCGATGGACGACATGTTTATCGTTCGAAGATCTCGCAGATAGGATTCGAGCCCGGGATGCAACGGCAAGCGGATTATAGACGGTTATAAATATCGGAGAACGGCCTGTCGATATTTCAGCGGAACTCGGAACGCCGATTTCCGTCGCGGATGTATTAATAAGCGAAATAACGTCGAGGAAAGTAATAATTCATGTTTGCGTCGATGGTGTTTGGGGAGGGAGATGTTTTGATTAGAGGTGGGGTTGCTCGTGAAGAATTTATTCTTTGGAGACTGTTGTGTAAGGAGAACGATATTGATTGAGGCAGTTGCTCTTTGTTTTATGTTCGTTGGTACAAGAAACCGTTCGAGATTAAAGGTAGAACGTTTGAGACTGTTGACACAATCATTGGTAAAAGATGAAACTGAAATATACGGGCAAGATGTTTTTAATCGTGAACTGATCGCAAGAATTAATAATTCCTTGTAAGCTGGGAAGAACGACATTAAATAAGAAAATAACAGTTCTTCATTACAGAGACAATAAGGGGACAACGATTATGATCGTGGGCTGATGCAGTTATTTATGAAAGATGAAATTGAAATATAGGGGCAAGATCTTTTTAATCACAAACGATGAATTCTTAGGAATTGTTTGTAGCCTGTAGTATAAAAAGAATAACATTGCCAAAGAAAGTAATAATTCCCCTTCATTTTACTACGGTTGGAAAAACAGAATATTGAAGAAAATAAGGGGTTGATGATTACGATTATGAACGGATAAAGTTCTCGGAGTTAATACTTTGCAGCTCACATTATAAGAGAACTGATAATAAAGGCAATAATAATTCCTCTCCATTTTACAGTGGTTGGAAAATAAAACCATTGTGGTTTATTATTATGGTAATAATGAAAGATTTTCGACGTTGTAAAGCACAGCAATTGATTTCCTACTCAAAATAAATATAAAGTACAAAGTAGTCGAACAATCAAGGACCATATATATACACGTGAAAATTGAGCATATTAACATAGAATGATTTATAAAATCTTCTCTAAAAATGAATAATATTTCTCGTATTAGACGATTTTCATTCGGTTTCAATAAAAATGAACCGGTACACAGTTCCAACGAACAGACACGGAATATGCAGAAGCCTGCACAAAGAGGCAGTCAATTTTACAACATTTTTGCATCGAGGATCAGCCGGAAGGACCATAACGCGTTTATCGGGATTGATAAAGCGAGTTCGGCGAACCGTCGCGCGTCGGTGAAAGGTAAAGATATTTCGAATGAAATTCGCGCGATTAGCCGCGATCTTGCTCGCGGCTATGTTCCCGTAGCATATACATTTGCAAAGGGAGAGAGAGGGAAAGGGAGAGAGAGAGAGAGAAGGAGAGGAATAGAGAGAGGAGTTGGGAATATTCACTGACCGGTGCGGCGAATCGTTTCGATCGAAGGAAGAAAGCGGATATCCCGTTGAATAATATGGAATCGGTGAAACGTTACGCCGGGATGCGCGGCGTGCACTTGAAAACTGATACGTTTGATAACCCACAGAGGGTGCACCGGAGTGTATAAATGCGTTATTGGAAACCAATCGGTAGGATAACGTAATTGCCGAAGTGTGCGCGTGATACACGGCCAGTTGTCATAACAGTCGGGACCCTTTTGTCGGCCGAGTGCTAGAAACACTGGAGAAAATTATAATGAATCCGAATGGGAGCGAGAACGCGGATGCACACGTATGTAGGTATCTATGTATCGCATACCTACGTATACATATATGGTACTATATCCACGACGGATAATTTAAATCGTTCCTGGATGACTGGCCGGATAGGTTACAATACAGTGGAAATGGAGTTTTCGTTGCCAGCGAGCCGAAAGAAACAATCTATCGTTTGAACCGAAGGAAATCCAGAAACGGTATATCGGAGACCGACGATTAACAATTGTAACGGTGCATGTATCTTTTTGCCTGCAGAGCTATCGATAACGGGGAAACGAATAACAACCGTGCAACGGAACGCGACATTTAATTAGCTCGAGACAAACGCGCGGAATACACTGCCGGGAAATAAAGTCAGTCTGACAGGCTCTTCTGCGATAGAAAACTGCACTCTGTCAAGAAATTAGTCACCAACCTTCGTCGCGCTCGTTCGTCGTTCTCGACAATTTGTGACATTCGGCGGGCTTCGTTCGCACCGTTTGAATGGTGTTTTCTGTATTTTCATGGTTTTTAAAGTAACTTTTCAAAATTAATGTCATGATTAGGTCTAGTACGATTCAGTACGGAGTTGGACAGGCTATTAGAAAATTCGAATTTGGGTGAAACCTTTGTGACTCCGAGTTAAATGGACTCGAAAGTCGAGCCACTGACAGCATTTTTACGTTCATACGGAAGATAGAAGATTCAAAAAAACAATACAGATAGAAAGAAGGTGTATACAATCATTGACACATCTACAATAATCCAAAAGTTGAAGCTGCCAGTAAATAATTTTCTCACAAATGTTCTGTATGAAATTTTTCCTAAGTGTCACGGTCCGAGAGTCATTTCCTGTTCTTGCCAAACTAAAATCAAGTTCCAAAGCAAAAATGGTTGAAATTGGCACGAGGTCGGGATAACATAGTATGTACTCGGGGTGGAACAGTGGAATGGCAAGTGGCAGGGTAGAAAGCCATCCGGTCGGAGGCCGGGTAGGATAAATATTAACTCTTTTATAAATATGAAACGCTGCGGGCACTTGGCGCTGTTACTTCGAGCGTTACGTCGAATGACGGACCAGACGGCGTCGACGTCGAGGTCGACGACGCGACGGTGCGGTGGTCAGCGTATGGGAAAGAGGAACGCCACTCTGGAGATGGGCTGTGGAGATGGACCCATGGGACCGTGGTACGAGCAACCAGAAACGGCCGGATAACTCGAGGACACAAGGCGGAATAGGTGGGTGGACGCCACGCGAGAGAATTATGGTCGGCGCATGGACACGAACGCGAACACGGGAAAAGGAACGAGATAAATTCCCGCGGATTGCGCGGAATCGTCCGGCCCCCGGAGTTTATTTTACGGCTTGGCAGAATATTCCTGTCCCTCTGTAATCGTAATGAGGATTTATTTGTATCCGAGAACCCATCGTCTTGCGACAGCTGGAATGAAGACGCTACTCGCGTTTAAACAGCCAAGGCGACTGTAAAACTTGATGGTTGAACTGCTAACGTAATTATCTTTGTTGTTTGAATGTGAGTCTCGATCGTAACTCCCCTAGCAGCATTTATGGTTGACACTTTGTCGGGCCTTCGTTACGATATTGGTTGGCAAACCGTTAGAGATGTAGCCCTTTTATGCAGGTGGGCTAACGATCATGGCTAAAAATACCTCATTCCATTTAATGAAATGAAGTTGACCTTCATATCTCCTTGACGTCTTCAACTATAAAAAAATTAATGACATCAGATTACGAGTGCCTCGATATCAAGTAAGTTTGGTCTGATGCATTTTCTGCTATCTTCAAAAGCAAGCGAGTTATTCAGGTGACCTGTTTATAGTGCCCCACCCTGTATATATCCGTAAAAAAGGAAACAGTAAACATTGGTTGGGGCAATGTGGTATTATCATAGGTAAATTTCTTGTTAATTAATCAATTATAATAATTGTAGGTCCAACGTTGGATATTAGTTGGGAAATTGTCATAAATTTTCGTTTTAGGCTCTATGTAGGGGATTTGTAGACAAAAAACCATCAACCATATCCCAACCACCCCTCAACCACTGTTAGCCAACCATAAATGCTCCTAGGGTCTTATGTCGAACTTGTAGATTCTGCGAATGTGAGTTGTTGTGAGTAATTCAAGACGGTGGAGAGGTTGAAAAAAAATTTCTTACGAAAGAACGCAACTTCTGTAATAAGATTGTCTACTAAAATTATTAAAGAAAGAAAGTTCTAAGTGTCTCCTACTCCTTGCAGCAGATGCAGGGAATTTTTATTCCGCATAAAAATCCGCACTTTAATTAAGATTTAATTTATGGAAAATGAAAACAGGAAGGAATTTCTCTACCCAGTCCTAGTCTAAAGAAGACCACAGACTTAATAAAGATTTTTTAAATACCTTCCTGTGTAGCTAGTTCTAAAAAGAAATTTAAAAAGGTATAAATATAAAATATTTATAGTCCATATATATTCTATATATATATAATATATCAGGCAAGTGTGGTATCATCTACATCTCATTCTATATATCATTTGAAAGCACAAGTATATGTCAGACACAAATATTTTTTAATATTTTCCAGCGACTCCATTATTTTGTTCTAACATTCTATTTTGGTGTAACAAACGATTTTCTATCCGTAAACATTTTCGACAGCTGCAGAGTAACATGGTAGAACAGTGAAGGGTGGATTCACCGTACAAGCTTTAGTAACTACAATTCGAAAAATTCGTATTTAATATTTTCCGCTGTTCTCCAAACATTCGAACAGATAAAAAAATCACTACGTGGATTGGAGCTACCAATCAATTTTTGTAGATACAGAAATGCTTCCCAGAAACTGGCGAAAATTGAGCACGATAAACGAATTTACGCATCAATTTTCTTTCCGATATTATTGTTTAATTAAACGTATGTGGGGATGCTTCTCTTCGCACAAGAAGAGAAAATACAATTCAGTCCGGCCCTTCAAGCTTATAAATCGCAAACGACAAAAACGATCAAAAATTGGTTGAAAATTTTTTCGGAAAGATCATTTTCAAAATTTGTTTTGGAGAAGAAATGATTTCTTGAAAAAAATTTTCCCACAGATTTATGTGTACCGAATGATACGATATAACTTCTACCTCAATTTTTTTCTTTTGTCGTTTGTGATTTCTATGTACTAACGAAGACAGGTTGATTCCTCCCTTAATGTAAAAAACGGGTAGGAACAAAATACGGCATAAGAATTTTCTGTCTGATCAAGACTTGCGGAAAGTGTTATTGTATATAAATCGGCGGGGTCCCTTCCGAGCCCTTCAATGAAGCCCGAAGGCGATCGAAGCCCGTGCTCCTCGATCATCGTCAGCGATCATTGACCGACATGGTCAACGCGGGGGCGGGTCGGCACGCTTCGAGGGTCTCGGAAGAGGGAAACCCGACAGCCGGTGGGACGGCAAGAGTACTGTGGGGTTGAACGTGGCCTCGCGGGTCATTAATGTTTAGCCGAGCTAACGAAGTTGAGTAACCCGCGAGGTCGAAGGGCTTTCGAGGGCCGCGGGACGACGGACCAGAGAACGAGTGGAAAGGGTCCACGAAGGTAGGAACTGTTCGCGAACTTCGAACCTCGCACAAAGCGAAATAAATGGGGACGATTCTCCTATCTCGTTTGATTTTGTACCGGGATAGGGAAAAACGCGTGCAGTTTTCCGGCACGGACTCCGACTTCGTCGAGGCTGTTGAAGATCGAGCGTGGATATAAATCCGCGTCACAATGGGCTTCCTATATAAAAAGAACACCGGTTCTGAGTGCTCCCAGTGATATTTCCGCTGTGGAATCGATGGCCAGCAATTTCGCGGTATGCAAAGTTGCGTCGAGAGTTTCGCGGAGTTTTCCTCAAGTTTTGCTGACGGGTTGCATAAAGGACTAGAGGAAGTTCGCGGATTATAAAAATAGAGATGGATGGCGGGGGCTTGCTCCTAATGCAAGATCCGGCTCGTCTTTCTCGGGCTTTTTCAAAAATCGGAAATAAATGATGTCGCCTCAGAAACTCGGCTCCGTATCGACGTCGAACGACTGACAAATGAACTTCCATCGTCTTTCTCGCAAACGAGCCGCGCTAAAAGCGAACGCGCTCATGCGGATTCGCGTCGCGACGCACAAACTTCCATTACTTGATAATTATAGGTAACATTCTTTTGTAGAGCTACCGAAACTAAAAGATTTAAAAGAATTTTCCAATCTTTCTTTTTTCGGTTGTGTGGCACAGGAAAAATGTTTAAAAATTCACGGACATTTAGGAGCAGCTAAATCTTGGATAACTGTTTTGTCACGAAGAATGTTGAGGTGTATTTTTCGAAACCTACATGAGAGTATCCGGTGACGTTTTCATTTGCATTATTCATTTCATCTCAAAAAAGTAAAAAAAAAAACAAACGGACACACTAGTCAATTTGACATCGTGTCAATTTGACACAGTTTTCCCGAAATAAGTTATACTGTTCTGTTATTTGTAGGTGAAGTCCGAAACTTCGTGACTTTTATTTCTCTAATGCGAAACACATAACCGAAAACCTAAGATGTAAATGTTACCTCAGCAATTTGAATATAAAAAACATCGAAAAAGAACCGTTTACCTTGATATTATATCGATCTTTTGTCACTGTGTTAATTTGACACAGAGATTCAGTTCCGTGAAATACTTTCCCTTGCAGGTGAAATATCGCATAGTTAATACTCGTTTTTCGTTTTTAATATCATTACTTACGTAACAGGAATCTAGGAACACCCTAGTAGCATTTATGGTTGGCCAACAGTGGATAACAGTTGCGAGTTGGTTGGTAGTTTTGTCTACAAATCCCCAAGATAGGGGCTGCGACGAAAATTTATGATAACTTTCCAACGAATAGCCAACATTTCTAACGGTTGGCCAACCAATATTGCAACGAAGGCCCAGCAAAATGCCAACCATAAATGCTACTAGGACACTTTGGATGAAGGTTTGAAAAACCAAGATGGAAAATTGATTTTTTAGTGTCTATTGTCCATTGAACACAAATTGTTCTCTCTTTCGTCTTCCTGTCTGCCTACGCTAGGGACAATCAACTCCTCGAACGGACGGAACGCCTCTGCGGTCACTAATTTCTGCCGTGAATTCGGCTTAACTGTGAACCCCCGGGCTGCCACGGAAAATTCACCGGCGCCAAAACAATCGGGCGGACGCGTAAAACTGCGAGCGACGCGGAATTCCCCCTAATTGTCCATTGCCGTTCTCTTTTGCGGTACTGTTCTCGGGAACACTAAAACTGTTCGCGTCTAGTCGGACGCGAACGCCGCGCCGGTCTCGCCTACAATATGTCGATGATTACCGAAACCGTTCCGAACCTCTCGGCAGCCGCTCGGTTCCGTCTTGTTTAATCGTTCGGGGATAATTGCGGCTTTTTCTTCGTCTCTTCTTCTTCTGTTCTTGATCGCTTTGGTTTAAACGATGCCCCCATTCTTTGGTCCTTCGTTTTTGTCCCGTTGCACTGTGACATCGAGTCAGACTCGCGATGAAGATTCGAACAGAGTATAATAATTACGTATCACACTAACAATGGGTTTATGGAGCACGAAAAGTAACTATTTTACATTTCTTTGGAAAAATAATTTAACCCTCGTCTCAATAACCAAAATTCTCTACCATATTCGATCATGCACTTCATAGTCTCAATGAATACTTTTGTGTGCTTCCAATGTAAATCATTAATCGTCATGAAGGATATAAATATCTACAATAATTTCGCTATTGAGATCCACAAAAACATTATAAGTTAAAAAAAATTTATGGCACCCAGTTCTGACCAAAGGTTAACTGTGATCACGATAATGAACTGTGTATCACGGTAATATTTAACAATTACTATAACCAACGTGTATCGGTTTCAGCATAAAAATAACCTTACTAACAGCTTCAATTTAGAAGAACATCCGTCACTGCAACTCTTATCTGACATTTCTTCGGCAAGTGAAGAGACTAATTTCCTTTATCCTACAGGAATATCAACAAATTAATAATTTCGCGTTGTTCGCGATGCATAATCGCGATACATCATTTTTTTACGGATCAAAATATACTATACTTACGACAACCGTTGACGGACGTGAAACATGCTTCCGACGACGCCGAATTTAGTTCTAGAGAAATGTGTCATCCCGTGACAGCGACGCTCGGCCTAATATATAAATACTTGCTCTCTGGATTTCACATCATTCGCGGAGACAGACAGACAGACAGAGAGAGAGAGAGAGAAAGAGGGAGAGAGAGAGAGAGTGAGTGAGTGAGATAGCTACCAACTGAATTGGTAATTAATTTGCTTGGTATATCAGCGAGTAATTCGTGTCTGGCCGAATGGGGAAAGAAGTATGTACTTCTATTTTAGGTAATTAACGTCGGATTTGGAGGGACTGGGGCACGTTAGGACGTTACAGATGTCCGCGAAACGGGGTCGGTCGAGTTACTGCGACTGTATTCGTTAATTAAGATTACGATCACAACGGGGTTGAACGTCTGACCTGGTTCCTCCGGCGTTCATCAGTTTTGTACGGACTTGGCGACACGATGAGCCCAAACAGTCACGTGGTACAGTGCGTCCTACACTTTATTCACAATCCTTAATTCTAACTCTTTGCATCCTGGCAATCACTGCAAACCGTCTCTCAAGGAAAGAGATTTTATACTGCAGATTTTTATGTTACATAAAAATTGTTTCTATCAATTGTAACGTTGTTTAACGAAAAAGGAGTTGCATAAAAATTGATTTCGTTTAATCATTTTAATAGATTGTAAATAGAGTATCAGTTATATTACGTTTCAACGCTTTCACGAAATTATTTGTCTGGATTCACAAATTCATTTTTTAGAATCTGAATATAAATCTGAATATTTTTTAATTTTATTTATTTATGGAATTTTTAAGGTTGCTAGGTTGACATCAAAGCTTTTCCATTATTGAATTTTTGTAGTTGTTGCATTGGTAATCAAGGTATCAATAAATTATTCAATGTTCAACTCAATAATGAATACACTTCTTTCTCCATGGATGAAATATATGGGCATAGTGCAACAAATGTTAAGCCGCCTCAAGGAACATTCCCAAAATTATAAAAATCGTGTGTCCAAATTACCAGACCGAATTTCTTCGTGGATTGAAATTGCCTGGAGATTAGGGTCCTCAATAATCTTAATTGCTCTCCGTTCCAAGCATCCCATTGTTGGTCCAGGATTTAAAATTTCACCAGAGACCCGCGCCGAGCTGAGCCGAGCCTCGACGTTTCCCTGTTTGTTTGAACATGAAATCGAATCAGCGAGGCACAAACTGGATACGATGAAATTGTATTACAAACTGACGGAAATGTGGGTTAGCTTCATGCTCCGACAATCACAATTCGCCGGGCCTTTGATACGAATTTTTCGACGGGTGAGCCTGCCACTGGTGTACATTAAACGTCATTTCGACGCTTCTGCGAAACGTTCTCTGGCAGTCAACGCACAGCCCGACACCCGACGAGAATGAAATTAAAACAAAAAAAGTCAGAGAGAGAGAGAGAGAAGAGAAAATATGACGGAGAGCGAGAAACGAGTTTTTGAAGTGGATACTGCGTTTATTTGTTCCTCGGTTCGTCGATGGACCGTGGATACCAGAAACTTTCTCCATTCCCTTTCTCTCTTTCTTCTTTTAACTGTTTTCCGCTTATTAAATCCGTGCCGTGTAATAAATATTCCGATTGGGAAATTGTTTTCGGGTGCGTGATGACCCGAATTTTGCGTTGTGTGTTTTTTGGAGAGAAACAGGTGTGTGACATATTAAACAGTAGATTCGAAAACGTTTGTGAACATTACCATTTTATTCTTCTTTTACTGAAATTCACTGAAATTAATGATTCCATTCCTATTTGTTGCAATCGTTTCAGGAAATATCGTGAAAAGAACCCGTGATCCGTAGCAATTATATTTATTATTTATATTATCCTTGAAGTTGAAATTGATTTGCACGAAGTTTCTTCGTGAAAGGAAAGTTCGCATCCCGGCTAGATTAAATAGATAACTCCTCTCAACAGAAAATTGTTTCTTAACCGGGGGAGGGGGGAGAATTAATTTCCGCAATCATGTGCTAATTGTTGGCTTTTGTAAAATGGCTTGAAAAGGATGTATCTGTTCTTTGACAATTTCCGTGCAATTGTTGGGATTGTGGAACAGTAATTTCGATGCTGTGCATGCAAAATTGAATTCACCGTGGTGTTATCGTTGTCGTCAAACAATTATATCGTATCCACTGTTTCCTATCCATTGTTCAGTAATTAATTTCCGTTTTATAACACTGGTCGACAGAATAAAAGTTCTTTTTATTTTTTTATGGTATACAGCTTTGGTGGTAGTTAAACAATTTTTAATTTTCCTGGCTTGGCCACCAAACTGCAGGTTTTCATGGAAAATAAAAATGGAAAAGATACAGTTATGTATTTCGTTCATTCATAACAGAAGTGACATTAATCAAAAGAAGGAAATTTTACGGGAGTGCCATTTCAAAATTACCTAAAATTTCCAATTCTTTAAATTCTACATTACCAACTTATAAATGTGAAATAATTTGTTGTTATTTAGATACTGGGTTAATTGTCATGTACATTAGTCATGAAGTACACCACAATTTATATATTTGTAATTATACACTCTCTTCTTTTAGAAACATATTTTGAGTTGTGTCGCTTTTCTTATGAATGGACAATTTCTTTCCTCAGCAATATTAACGATCTAAAAATTCTACAACAACATTTTGAAATTCTTTGGATGCGTCCTCTTGCACTTCATCTACGAATTTTCGTCAAAAGTACATACAGTTCGCATTCTAGATCCAATAAAATCTAATTGACAATGTCGATGAATGACTCGGTTACTCGTCACCGGTCCCGCTAACTTTTACAGCGTCGATCTGAGAGATACCGATGCGCCCGGTGTAACTGGGGATCCGCGAGCTGCCGCCACTGACTCGGGCGCTGTAAAATCCTGTTATTACCGGGTATAAAGCCCGACGAGAGCCAGCGAGCCATCCGGTCCCGGGACAGATTGCCACGGATTATAAGTTCGACGCAACGCGGGTTCGATTTGCGAGCCGTCGCTTCCTGCACACGGACAAGGAAAACATCGATGGGACCGTTTGATTTATCCCCGACGATTTTCCCCGTGTATCGCGGAAGTTTCGCCGGGAATAGAAATATCGCGGCGGACGATTGCGGCCGCGTTTTCAATGCCGCCGAGACGAGTACCGGCGCGGTTATCCTGGCGGACTGGAAACAAGATGAAAGGCTTAGGAAAACGCGCGTGCAAGCAGTCTGCGCGAAACGAATCGTGTTTTAAGCACTGTTCCGGAGTTGAAGGAAACCTTTTAGGCTAACTATACCAATCACTGCTGTTATTGCTTCGATGGTACTTTATTTTAATATTGGGTTGGGGAAAAAGTTTTTTCGCATCCACCCGATAGATGGTCTTACCATGTCATAACTCGGTTAATATTAATTAGATCTGGCATTACTTGAGTGCGTCTGAAAGGTGATATCTGATAAGAAATTGTGATATTTGTTTATTTAGTTAAACGTTATTACGTCTTGAAAATGAGTGAAAATAAAGAAGAAATTCGATACATTTTGAAATTTTATATTATATGTATATTATATTTATTATATAATTAAGTTTTATATAAAACTTGCAACACTGGTCGCCAATAGTTTTAAAAAAGAAGTGCACCCTGAACTTTGTCGAAGAATCCTTCGTGAAAACGATTTTCATGGTCGTATTCCTCGAAAGAAACCGTTTACTAGCAAAGTTAATAAGCAAGAGAGACCAAATTTCGCTAAAAAGTATGTCAATAAAGATAAAGATTTTTGGAAACGCGTTATATTCTCTGATGAAAGCAAATTTAACATATTTGGACCAGATGGATGCCACAAAATTTGGAGATTAGCAAATAGAGAAATGGATCTGAAAAACCTACGTCTAACCGTGAAGCATGGGGGTGGATCGATAATGGTATGGGGGTGTATGGGAGTCGACATTTCAAAAAGGTTCGAATACTTTCGTGACTCACTGTGTCTAGGCATTAATTTAAGTAAATCCCGAGTAGAGTAACAAGTAATTTTTGAAGTACTTCACCTTCGTGCATGAGAGAAGTGGGACGCTCGTTTGTGGCTATTAATTAATATTAAAATTGATCTATAAACGGCGAAACTTTTCCGTGAGCCGCGCGAGTTGCGACAACCGCAACCATGCCTATCTCCCGCGTCATATAAAACTCTGAGTAGTAAAAGGAATTATTATTATGGCACAGTAAAAAAGCAGGACGGGCACAGTGAAATACTAGCAAGGACGACTATCAGTCGTCAACAAACGCGCTCTACACCAGTAGCGGTACTCTATACCATCCCCTTACTCGTGAATAGTATCAAGTTGAACATAATCCTGCAGTGGAATGTTGGATGCATACGTTACTCGCATAAATGTTCACCGGAGCCTGTGACAAATTTAATATTTCAGACGGTTATGTCAATTCTCTTGAAATCAGTCAAGATTTCACTTATCTGTTCGTAATCGTTATTATTCCGTTTGTGGGATTATTCATTCTGTATTCTACTTGTTTCATTATAAACCGATTCCGTTTCGCTCGTCTGACTATAGGCAGACCCTATTTCACTCGCGTCGTTACAAACCGACCCTGTTCTACTTATTTGGACTTAAGCCACTGCACTGGTCTAACTACAGATCCTGTTCTACTCGCCTATGTATGGAGTATATACTCTAACCACAGGTTGTCTTTATTATGTTTGCGTGACTACTGAATTGTTTGTGTTATATAGTTTTATCTGTTCGACCACAGAATTTTGTATTTCCAATGGTCTAATCACAGGACGTTCTTATTCCACTTGTGCGGTTCGAAATTTCCTTTCGATCTATTTGTCTGATCACGCTTTGTCCTTATTCTACTTATGTGATCCTACATTCCCTTTGTTTGCTGGCCTGGCTACAAGAATTTCTAATTCTACTAGTCGAATCACAGATCGTCCTCATACCACTCGGCTGTCGTTATTCTACTTGCGTGATACTAAACTTCACGTTTCATTAGAATACACCACATGAGTTTGGATAGAAAAAAATAACTACGATAAATAAATCAATGTTTCATGATTATTTCTGCGGCGCATCTCCATTTGAAAAATGTACTAAACATGTAAATCGTGGTGTTTGCATCCGTATGTACTGAATCGTAATAATTAGACTGCGGATCTACAAGCAAAATAAAAAATAATTAGGAAGAGAGCCAAATAATATTAGAATACAAACTCTGTAGAAAAATTCTTTATTATTCCAGTCTTAATTAAAGTGATGTGAAACTATATACAAGGATGTGAGCACAGTGTTGTGCGCACCCCAACGAGACAAAACCAAACTTATAATACAACGTAAAACGACGGTCGATCGAAAGTTCATAACGAGCAAAACTAAACGGAATTTTTAAAAATGGGATTTTTCACTAGTCAAAAGCGCTACATAAAAGATCAATCTAGGGCTCAGTGCTCTGATATTCATACTTGGAATTGAAAATGTAAAGCTTGAACAGTTCGGATACACCGGAAACTGATTGCCACCGTGAAGCTTACACCGGAAACAAATCGGTGAGAGATTGGCGGCAGGTATCGCCCTAATCTCTTCGAAACAATTATCAATTTAACCCCACCAGCTGCACTCGAAACCAAGTACTTCGCCGCGATGGATGGTAACGCAACGACAGTGATAAGACGCGCTCCACCCGCGATGTTATTTTGTTGCAAACTCATCAACATTTACGAGCCGCAGGCGTCCACTTGGGTTTCGCTCGCTAACCAGCATTCAATTTCATACAATTTGCTCGTCCTCCCGAATCGTTTGCAAACGCGCGCCTTGCCGGACACACTCGACCACCATTTTTCTACTTTGAATCGTTAAATTCGCGCCACGTTTCATTTCGCTCGTTTTTAAATATTTTTTTACACCGGAACGCAGTTGTAATTATTCGACGCACTCCGCTTTGAACAGGCACGCACAAGTGCCTCGTGTTATTGCCGGCACAAACGGCCTGTCATTAGAATAATTAACTCTGCTTTTACCCCTCTGTTGTTGCGGGCTCACACGCCCCTGTCTCGACCCTGTGGAAACTTTATATCGGAGCTCGATCTTTCACTGTGATTCGGGAAATTTCCGACAAATTCTGCCAATTAAAAATTTTCGGGGGAATTAGACGGGGGAGATCTTTTCTTCAATTCCAATTATGTTATTTATGTCGATAATAGACCTTTAAATTTTTTTTATGCCCATTTATGCTCATTTACATATAAGGATTAATCAAATTTTAAATATATTTTATCCTGGCTCATTTGGAAACAGCTTTAGATACCTTATTGTTAATTAATTAATTAATTTGTTTATAATCGAACCGAAGCCCTCTTACATAAATGATTACAAATAGAAGAAAGTCTTTACGTAGAATAACAAAAAAGGACGTGCACAAAAACTCACGGGACAAAAGATATGGTATTATCCGATAATCCTACGTAATTGGCTTTTAAAAGTGTGAAAAGACCCACTAAAAAAATCAATAGGATTATAGAGAGTGCTAGAGTCTGCAATAATGCGATGTATTGGATTAATTAATCCATATGTAGATCTGGATTTAAGTGTTTGAAATCCTGCTCTAGATCTCAATACACGTTTTAATAAACACTGTGTGACAATGTACTGATCAAGTGTGGTTTAACAACAATGTGCAAATCATTGTTGTTTCATACCTCTCTACCATTTCTATACTTGTAAAAATTCCCTTAATTTTCTAACAGTATTAGAGAATGGCGCTGCATTAAAATTACTAATAAATAACTGAAACATTTTGAAACAGCTTTGGGTGCCGCATCCTTAACGAATGCTCTACAAACAGTGTACTTTTGGGAATCAGCTGAAGGAGGACGGTAGAACAATAAGAAATTCGACACCAGACCGGAGCAAAATGGCCTCACCGGAAATGCCAGTGGAAGAACGGCTCTAAAGGCGAAAGTTTCCACGAATTCCGCGCGAGGCGACGTTCAAACTTTCCAGCGTGGAAATTATTGAAAAGGGTTCGGTCATAGTTTTCGAGTGGTCGCGCGGGGAGGCAAAATTGCCGAGCGATGGCGAGCACTTCAAGGAAATTAAGAAAATCGTCGGACACTGATACCCACGTTCGTAATTTCCGGCGCGTTCCCGACGTCGTCCGTCGGCTTCGAACCAACTTCCCACGACTTTTCCAATAACGAGGAATCGCCCGCTGAGGAGACATCGAACGTTTCATCGCGAAATTATAGTAGATCAGGAACTTTCGACGAACTTTCAATGTTTACCGGTTTCGCCAGCATCGCGTCGCTGATGTTGAAGACACGCCACCCCTCGATTTAATCATTTACGGGCCGCTAGGTGCCGTTAATGGTTGTCAGGGGCATTTAAGGTCTATACTGTTGCCTTTGCTAAAAATGCTTCCATCGCTTGTTGTTTCTTAAAGGGAGATCTTTATAAATTGATGGTTATCTTTATTTCTCAATTTTTGAAGTAGAAACTTCGGCTGCTCTTTACTTTGCCGGACTCAAAATTTGTGCTTTTCTCCTATTAATTATGATGTATTTGGTGTGTGATCCAGTAGATTTGCACCTGGAGAATCTGCAGATCGAAGTTTCGATCCTATAGGATCAATGGTTCTAGAGTTATGCTTGCTTAAAGTTGACCGATCTGCAGTGTTTTTGACAGGTAAGGGCACCGCCATATTGGTTTGAACCGCAGAACCGCTGGATGGCAGTACAGGCACGCGTTAATGCTGATTATATAGAGCGGGTATTGCGATTGTTGTTTGAATTTTGGATGACATGGCCACGATGGTGTGTTTTAACTGGTCTGGATTAGGTCTCGGTTATGTTTTTGTAAATATTTTTTCTTCAACATTTTCTGAGATATTTTCTCTATGTTAGCGATATTACTGTGTGCCCGTGCTGCCATCTAGCGGTTCTGCTCGATAAGCGGGTCGCGATCGTCACTACAAACCAATATGGCGGTGCCCTTACCTGTCAAAAACACTGCAGATTGGTCAACTTGAAGCAAGCATAACTCCTGAACCATTGATCATATAGGATCGAAACTTCGGTCTGCAGCCGCCCCGGGTACAAATCTACTGGATTATATACCAAATACATCATAATTTATAGGAGAGAGGCACAAATTTTGAGTCCGGTAAAGTAAAGTTTACTTAAAACTTCGTTAGGCGCACCGCGTACACAATTTTTGCTGGGCAGTGAAGGAGTCTGATCCTTCACGCTTCGAGGCGAAACAGCGAGAAACGGACAGGTGTGCAATCGACAAAGAAGTTTTCATGTCGGTCGTGCGATCTTACGTGCGCAGTATTGGTCTGCCTTTTTTTAGAAAAGTATTGAAAATATGGGAATACTTTACCGCAGAACACAGGATTGTTTCAAGGCTAACTGGTTCCATTGTCGATATTTTTCCTGGCAAACGTGAGCAACTAGGTAAACAGCCGCCCCATCCTCTTAGAAAGGCTCTCGTTGCTCATTGGTCCATCAGAAACGTGACTTCCATCCTGTGTAGTGGATCGTCGAGGACGTTTAGGGTTATTCGAAGTTGTTTAAGGTCACATTATTTATGAAATGTCAACAGGCGAACGGTCTCCGTGCGTCCACGAGATCGATGCGATCTCGTCTATCGACTTAATTATTCGCGGTACCTGTTACAGGAGCAGGGGACAGACTTATTTCCAACGGGAACAGAATAAGGCGAGGAGAACAGGTGCGCGATGAATCAGTCCGGTGATTTGTAGGCGGACTGCGATTCGGGCTCGTTAAAATTCCGCGGACGCGGTGCAACTTCCGAGGAGGATCCCGGGAAGTGTTCGCCACGCGTCTCTCAATTATCGTTTCTGAGTCACCTGGTGGACGGTGTCCATCCGCGCAAGAAAAAAACATATAATTCGGTTGGCCAGTTAATCAGTTACTCTTCTTTATTATACTTTTATTTTGTAATTGTAATCAGATTACCTGCAGTGGTTCCGGAAAGTATTTGAACACTGTATTCCCGAGTCTCGAAGAGAATCGTCAATTCAACTTCAAATTCAAACTTCAATTGATTTTATTGTATTTTAATATAATTGTGTGAACACACTGTGTGAATTTCCTGAATTTCTCGAAGAATCGTCAATATTCAGACTGCGATAATTTCGTTTAAATGAATAACGCAATGGGATTAATATTTTCCAAAACACACATTCTCAAGCGTTTGTTACAGGTATTTTCCAACAAAACAAAATTAAAGGGACTACAGTGACATTTCTCGAAAAATAGGGAAACGTTTTAGACTCGCCGATATCTGTGCAGCGATTGAGATCACTTTCAAAGAACAAGTTTCTCCCTTATCCGCGAATCCCGACAGAAAAGTTGATCGCAAAGTGCACGTGGCTGGTCCACCCCTTCCGAATTGGTTGAATCGGGCGAACATAACTGCGTCGTTTCGCGGGTATGGCGGGTACAGTGAGCGCCGGGTCGTTCCCACTCGGATGCAGTGAATGAAATGAGATTTACGCGTGGGCCCCGGGGCGTCCGGTCCGCGTGATTTTCCCGCGGCGCGGGAGACGCGTTTGCGACGAGTTGAATCGCGATCGTGATAAACAATGTCGCAGCGCGTCGGCCGGTTTACACATTGCCGGGGTTGGTTGGTCCTCATTGTGGCGGGCCGGTAATGGCTGGTAATCGAGGCCGGGGCCAATTATATGGGGCGTAATCAAAACGCGGCATCGAGGAGGAAGCTAATCACG
This sequence comes from Lasioglossum malachurum, assembly GCA_028455605.1. Lineage (NCBI taxonomy): Eukaryota > Metazoa > Arthropoda > Insecta > Hymenoptera > Halictidae > Lasioglossum > Lasioglossum malachurum. The sequence continues at coordinate 14,805,707 of CM052313.1, read as the reverse complement.
CGGTAATAAGCCAAGTGTCACGGCCACGTGCCGTTAACGAGATGAAACGTGCCGGGACCCCGCGTGAAGTAGAACGTATTGTCTCGGACGCCATTAAATCCGAGGCCGAATATCGGTCGTTTCGCGTTCATTAATGCCTTCCAGAGCGAAGCAGAGCCGAACCGAGCCGAGCGGAATGGAGCAGAGCAAGAGGAATGGAGCGGCGGCTGCATATTTCATTTAGCGGCGTCGAATGAAACATTCGACGTACTGGGTATTTAATGACTGCGTTTCGTTGGATAACAAGGGACGGATACTGTTCGATCCACGCTCCACCGTACGCCACGTTGAATTTTTCATCCCAGCCCGTGAAAAGATTGATTCGCCGCAGACCTGTCCGCTCCGAAAACGCCAACGACAACGCGCCCCGATATCGATCCTGCACCGCCAGATCGATCCTCCTCATCAACCGTTGAACCACCGGCTAATCTCCGCGGCAATTTTCACCGAATTTCTGTCCCGGATTTACGGAACGCACGGTTTTTCCCCCTCCCGCGGTTTGTAAGTGTTTGCGCTCTGTACGCTGATGCATCATGTTGCAAATGTGAAATCTTTTGAGCGAGATGATTTTTATCGGGACGCTTGGAATGGGCTTGATGAGATCGTTGTATGTTGTTCATATTGGTTTATGAAAGAATTTGCGGAACGCACTTTTCACGTACGTTTCGTATATACATTCGATTAATGTGAGTTTCCCTATGCGAACTGGGAAATGATTTTGATAAAATCGTTATATGTAAAAGTATCGATGAAAAGTGGTTTTTCATATGTCACGTTGTTGGTTTTTGGGAAGCGAGATACTTCTGTAATGAAAAGACAGATATATTTTTAACGATATTTATGGGATGCTCTCTCTTCCAAAGCTAGGCTTCGACTGACAAAGTTTAATAACTCGTCGATACACTGGAAACCGAAACATTTGAACGTGAATCATGTCGGCAAGCGGACACAAAGTGCCGCGGCTCCATCTTTGATTTCGTTACTGGAACGTATATACATACAATAGTTTCCGAAACAGTATTAATTTCTGTATCATACGTCATGCATACATATATCAATACATGCTTGTTGTATAAAACAGTGGGAAATATATAAAAAAAACTTTTTGAAAACCATGCTTATATTGAAATGCACTAAAAAGGAGAAAATAAATTTTTTAGACATTAGTGACTGGAAATGAAAGCGTGGAGCGCTAAACTATATTGACGTAATCTTCGTGGGCGCTCCACGCTTTTATTTATAGTCACTAATGTCTAAAAAAATTATTTTCTTCTTTTTAGTGCATTTTAATATAAGCGTGGTTTTTAAAAAGTATTTTTTTATATATTTATTATTTTCTACTTTTTAGTCTTTTTTTTAGATGGAACGCAAGATATAGTAATACTGGTATGAAGTAGTAAGATATAGAAACGCAAGATATGGAAAGAGACACCGTCTCTTGATGGAGTCCGAAATGGAACTGAATGAACGGAACACCACACTGACTGAGCTCCTTCGGTGCGAAATGGGTCAGTGGAGTGGGGATGAGTCGGAGTGGGAACGCGTAGTGGAGTAGGGAGCGCTGGCGCGCGGAGTGGGGATCGCTGAACGCGATCACGTACTACCGAGCGTCGCGCGACGAGGTGTGACGGTTAATATTAAAATTTTTTTATAATATTGCATTGTCATCCAGTTCTGAGCTATGTTTAAAGTTTCAAGTCTCCAGCTCATCGGGAAGTTATCTAAAATTCGATTACAAGATTTGACGCATACAACAACAACAACAACAACGACAACTCGGCAAGCTAATATAAGCGTGGTAAAAATCGTACATCAATTTGTAAGCAGTCGTTGTAAACAGGAGGCTTCAGTCTTTAAATCCGCGGTAGTTTCATTGACGGGAATAATTTTTTAATGGTTCTTCGATTTCCGATAAGTTACATCAAGTAAATATCTTGCAGGTAAATTAACGCAGCTTTGCGGAAGTAGAGGTTCCAAGCTTTACAATGAGCCCAGGCTTGTGATTGCATAATTTGTTTTTACAGAATTATCACAATCAAAATATCGCGATAAATACTTTTTGGATCCGGTCACGAAATACAAAAACTGTCGATTAAACTTCGGAGACCTTGGAAATTATTGTAGTTAATCTGTGGCGACACAAAATCGTGTTAACAAACAATTTCTGAGAGCACATTCGATGAAGCAAAACGGGATTCTATAGTCGGCTGGTTTCATTTAATAAAAAGCTCGCGAGAAGGTAAAATGCAGCGTTCCGAGGGAAGTTGCATCGTGGAGTTTCGTCGGTTAATGTCTTTCTAATGTGTAAAACATAACGTTTCACTCGCTCCGCGTCTATTTGCTGCCTGGATGGACGATCTACCCCCTAAACTCGGGGATCTGATGCACACGACCGATACGGTCGCCGCTCCCGTCGCCATTAAGGCGTAATTGAGAATCGATACTCGATCATCCGGCGGGCCGATATCGGTTCTCTCTTCCTCCCTCCCTTTCTCTCTCTCTCTTCCTCCCACCCTTTCTCTCTCTCTCTTCCTCCTCATTTTAATAAGGTGACGCCATGGCGGTCCCAGCTACCCCTCTTCCTCATTTATATACGCCAGCACGCTCGCGTGCTTCTCACACGCCGTGTTATTTTAAGCGAACCTTGTTTCACTGAAATTTCCCGGTTATACGCGTCCTCCCCGGTCCCAAGAACCTCGCAAATTGAAAAATCAACGATACAACAACGGTTCGACGGGTTACGACGCTCCACCGAGCGGAATTTCGCCTGCTGCAAACTTCGATTTCTAATTTTTATTCTAGCCCCCTCGATTTTATCACTGTTTCCCGCGAACCGCACCACGTTGGGACGAAATTACAGAACTTTCGATGAAATCGAGGGCGATGGAACTTTGCTTGAATTAAAGCTGAAACTGCTGAGGATTATGCGAAAAATGAGAGGGTAGAGTAGAGGATACCTTGTGACCTTGGCAATATTTGTTGAAGGTAACCTTCCTAAAAATGGTTCACTTGAGGTATTGTAGTTTGTGATCGAATTTTTATTTTGTAAAAGAATTTGACATGTTCATACAGATAGAATTTCATAATGAGAATGAACAAAAAATTTGAAAAATAAATCTGAGAGATACGTGGATCACAATTGATATAATTTTCGATACTATTAGGTTGTTGCAATGTGTTTGACTTTAGGTCAAATAGTTTAACGATCAAGAAATACTTTTATATCCTGCAGATGCCATTTAAGGTACGAAGCTAATCTTAAAGGTCGTATCTTCAGCTTTTATTTAGGTATCCACTTTGCAGAGACGAATTTCCGAGACATGTGGATCACACTTGATATAATTTGCGATACTATTAGGTTGTTGCAATGTTTGACTTTAGGTCAAAGAGTTTGACGTTCAAGAAATACTTTTATATCCTGCAGATGCCATTTAAGGTACGAAGCTGATATTCAAGGTCGTATCTTCAGTTTTTATTTAGATATCCAAGAGAGTTCACTTTTAGATCAAGTTTATTTCAATATCAATCGATATGTGATGATCGTGTATCTTTTTTATACGAGTGAAAGAATAAACATACTCTCTCTCGGACAACTTCAAAAGAAGGGGATGAAGATTTTCTTGTTGCGAAAAACTCATCGTCTTATTCCGAAAGAAAGCTGTACATATCGACTGGAATCTCAGAGATGGTATAGCTTCGTATTTGGCCGTTTGGCACAGTTATTACTGTCTCGGTGGGAGGGATGCGCAATCCCGATGCTCGGATGCATAATGGTTCGCAGTAGAAGGACGCGATTAAGATCGAGCGAAAATACACAGTGACTTTCCCAATTACCGTATTGTAATGAAACGCACGAAGTCAATGAATAAATAATAACGTAATCCTAGTTGCATAAAACGGAACCGAATGTTTTATGGATTCATTAATGGGTAATGCGAAGTAAAAAGCGAGGAAGAACTGTGCGGGCGGGGTAAGAACGAAGCGGTCGGACAATGTGCGCGCGATGCGATGGATATAAACAGCCGGATTAACAACGGGAATTAATTATTACGTGAACCAGGCTAATGAAAGACTCCGCGGAAATCGTGCTGCCGCTGGGAAACGGTACCGGTTCAGCGAATTTTATTAACCTATTTTCTGGTCGGTTTGACGCGGGCATTAACTGTTAACGCCGGGCAAAGTGACCTAAAGTGGTGGCGAGGAATCTGTGAAATGTCTGATGTACTGTACTGAAAACGTACTATGATTTGTTCACGAAATATACTATGATTTTATGAATTTATTTAGGGTAAACTTTACTTTACCCAAAATTACAGGACTCAAAATTTGTGCCTCTCTCCTATAAATCATGATGTTTTTGGTATGTAATCTACTAGATTCGTACTCGGTGCGGCTGCAGATCGAAGTTTCGAACCTGTAGGATCAATGGTTCAGGAGTTATGCTTGCTTAAAGTTGAGCAATCTGCAGTGTTTTTGACAGGTAAGGGCGCCGCCATATTGGTTTGTAGTGACGATCACGCGCCGCTTACCGAGCAGAACCGCTAGGGATGTGCCCGTGCTGCCATTCAGCGGTTCTGCTCGGTAAGCGGCGCGTGATCGTCACTACAAACCAATATGGCGGCGCCCTTACCTGTCAAAAACACTGAAAAATGAACAACTTTAAGCAAGCATAACTCTAGAACCATTGATCCTACAGGATCGAAACTTCGATCTGCAGATTCTCCAGGTACAAATCTACTGGATCACATACCAAATACATCATAATTAATAGGAGAAAGGCACAAGTTTTGAGTACGTTAAAATAAAGAACAGCCTTTACTTAAGTTTTCCATTTAAGTTGATCATGATCTATTTTTCTCGGTTTCTCAGAATCGATGTCGGCAATTTTCATTATCTATAGAAACTCAGTGATCCATTGAACACCGCGGCCAGCATGTTTCTGAACGGACGTCCGTTGCAAACTGGGCCTAAGAGAGCCGGAACCCCCTCGCTACCAGGTGCAACAGTCTCAGAGACGTCAAGAACATCGCAGAGCGAAAGAGCCAAGAGTGTAGGAGAGGGGAGGGAGACAAGGAAAGACTGCGAGTGAGGCCAGCGAAGAGAGGAGGGCCTTTACTGACACGAAACTCGAGTAACACGAGCAAAGTTGCGAACGCGCCGGTTCTCTGTCGGGTCAGTGTATACAACATCGACGAGTTTCCCGTGTGAGGATCATGAACCAACTCCGGGCAGGTTCATTAAGCGAGATAAGACCGGCCGAGAGTGAAGCGGAACGGATCTCTTTCGCCTCTGCCATTCTCTCAGCCCTCGAAATTATCTTTCTTCTGCAGATAACCACGCGTTTTGACCCCGTGATTCGTCACAGGACACGTGCTATCATGTACGATAAACATTTCACCGAAAATATCCTGTATCTTTCCCCAGAAAATTCATTTTATATATACAGACACACATTCACTCGTCGGACCTTCTGGAAACATCGGAAGGGAAATGATAGTGGTCCGTATAAAAACTAAATGTTTTCTACAAGAGTTTACAAAATTGTAATAAGTCAACCGAGACTACATTTTTTTAATTAATTCTTTTAGTCGCTGAGATCAAAGAGTTCTTTTGATTCTCTTGCGCTCTGAGAGACTTATCAATTTTCTTTAATTAATTAGATCTTTCATTATATGAATCTATTGAGAAATATTTTTAAAATGATTCTGCTAGCACAAATTTTCTGATTGCAGTTCCTTGAATGAGCCCCGAAGATGTGTATTCACACATTTCAGTGCTCTGAAATTCTCCGAACATAAATTTTTAAAAATCTCATGCTATTCCAAAAAATGGTTCTTTAAACTCGGAAAAGAGTGAGAATAGCGTGCTCACAGTTTCGAAGTAGCATTTGGCGGTAGGGTCGAAGAAAATAAAAATTTCCGCGACGTTACGTACGGAAATGTCTGGAGGGCGTAAAACCGACGGGGCTAAAATTATGGCAGTCAGGAGTTCCATCGAGCCATTGTGGATCGAAGTGGCAAGGGCGGAACAGTCTCCTCGAGAACGGCTTAAACCGTGCTTCACGACGATTCGTTGATTTTCTTCGGGAACGCAATTACGACGGATTCTGACCCCGACGAGTGTCGTCGTCGTCGTTTCGAAAACGTAGCAATCTCCCCCGTTGCTTACAGACACGCCTTAATGGAGCACCATGGAAACACTGATACCCGATGGCCTCGTCCCCTCGACCGTTAAAACGATATTGTTGCCCTCCGACGTTGTTCCGGGACCTTATATAAGGGGCCCATATAAACCTGCATATAATTAAAATAAACAATACATAAGCGTACGAGAGCGACAGGAGCTGTTGTGTGAACGCCGTGTTTGGTCTTCAGTGGTATACTGATGCTAGTATACTGATTTGGATGTGTTGTCTGAGGTGTACGGACAATACTTGGTAAACTAAAATTACCCAGCTATCTCAGGAACTCGGTCATTTATTATTCAAACCTATTGTCCTTCTACTATACTCTGTTCATTATGTCGCTTTAAACATTACGCTTTCTTCTTAATTGGAATTTTGGCATTAAAAATATTACGCTTCGGACGCTATTGAAAAAATTCCTACAAGAAGACAGGTCTTTCTGGTCGAGATAAACAACAATCAACTCAATCGGACAAGTGGTTTCGAAGATATAAATTGATACGTGCAGCTCGTTTTCGTGAAAATCAAAATGCAAACGAATTCGAATTTGGCAAAATGATGACTTAAGGCGGTAGACTGGTTTCCCGAATTGCAAGCGTGCAGGATTCGCGTTCTCATTTCTCGATAATACAAAAATGGGGGTTTTCAGTAGTCAAAAACGCTAGATAAAAGATCGATCTAGGGCGCCATCGCCCTCAAAAGTTCTATTTTGTCATTTATGAGGCGTAATATGCATTATTCGTAGTATTGAAAATAGCTATATCCGTAGTTCTATGCTTCCGAATAATGCAAATTACACCTCGTAAACGAAAAAATAGGACTTTTTGTATTATTGACAAATGAGAACGCGAATCCCGCACCCTTGCAATCCTGGAAAAACGAGTATACTCCTTTAAACCCCTCGTAAAGCTCATGTATGATACCTATACCATACGACATTTCAGCAACCAGCCAACCATGAATTTATAAACTAGAATAAAAACCGCAAACGGCTTAAAAATGTCCCAACACAGCACAAAGACGTTTCCAAAGCATTCAAAGAACGCTCAAGAGGGAAATTTGTCCTCGCAGCGGAAAATGCAGTATCCTGTGCCCCGGAAATGCAAGATGGCCGCGTGAAAAGGAAATCCTCACCATCCCGGGATACAGAACGTCCAACCCAGTCGATGCATTCATCTCACCCCCAGGGTTTGCCAGAATATCCTCTGAAATCGACTCGGTTCTCCAGTATAAACAATTCCTCTGACCGATCGTGTTTCAGTCGGTTTCTTCCTCCAGGGAGGAAAGAGGACTACAGCGATTGATATTTGTCCCACCGGCGACATCCTCTCGAAGCATCTGGGCGGCTTAAAAAGTTCCCTGTTGTTGGGTATCATTGGTTGCAGACATTGTTACCGAAAGCGGCGGCGACGACGTCGCTGATACAAAACGCCGGATTATATCGCGCGCGCACTTAAAAGTTCCACAGCTTTTCCATCCTCGCGATGAATCTTTAACGCTCCGAGATACTTAACCGTGTCCAATATTTACCGTTCCATTAAGAAGCACGATCCACCGGCCCTGAATACTTCCGAACAAATTAAATCACTCGTCTCCATTTTTTATTCAGTCGCGTACACTTACTGGAAGTTTTTGGACACAGGCTTTTGCATTGAAGACAACTTTTGCTTTGTGATACGCCCGCAAAAATATTCGGACAGTTCCTCAAGATCATACGACTTGAATTGTTCTTTCTGGGAAAAATGAATACACCATTGTCAAAGTTGAAGAATGATTGTTCCCCGAAGTTATAATTCTAGAAGTCCGCATATTCGTCTTCGTTTTTTTTTAATACAGTGTTCCCAATCGCGGGAACACTGTATTTGGATTAGAAATTTCCTCCCCTAAAAATGTCTACAAAAATTCACACGGAAATACAATATACTTCTAAGATATTACTTTGTTTATTCTCGAATAGATATTAGAAATAGATTTAGAAATACAACCACCATGAAAATAAAAAAAAATGCTTGTTTTATACACTTTAACACTTACACAAAAGCGGTTTTGCATTAGAATAAACAATTACTGAAATTTCTGTCTACAGAAGACGGTCTGGCGAGACGAATTGTTCATTTTTCCCTTTCTCGGAGGGCTGAAGTATCCAAATATTTATGGACAGTGGCGCGCCGTCCTTCAGACTAGGGAAGTTGCCCTTCTTCGCCGATGGGGGGAGGGCGCAGTTATCGCGACGCATCGTTCGAGTTTGTAATTTTAATAAACGTAGAACGGGCCGTGGGCCATGGGACGGGGGCTAAGAATTTCTCATTAATTCTCCCTTCGTCTCTGGCAAGCGGAAAAATTCGCAGAAATATCAACGATGCGGACTTCTAAAAAAAAAAAAGAATAGGAAAAATGAGCAAAATAAAGAGAGAGGAAAAGCACTCGCAGCTTTCGTAATTAATTATATTTCCGCCGTCTGTCGGAGAGGCGGAGGCTCGTCCTCCTTCCCCGATTGTGCTCACGCTGCGCGCGCGGGCGCTCGCCTTGTCTTGTTGATCTTCCACGGTGACGCGTCCTCCCCCGCTTTTATAATAAATTAATAAGGCTCCGTTCGAGCGGGAGCGCGAGCAATTTCCTTCACCGGAGAATCGAAGAACCTCCAACTACTCTTTTCGAAGAGGGTAAGAAACAGGGTGAGATAGGAGCGAGAAAGAAAGAGAGAAAAGAAAGGACAAGGGGCTTTGTGCCCTCCGCGAGGTTTTATCCCGCGTGCAAATTCGCACATTGTTGCTTCTATTCGCGAGTTCCGGCGACGAGGCGAGAACGGATTGTCACCTGCTAACGCCAGCTTCCAGCGTGGTTTCTTTTCAACCGCGATTCTTTTTATTTCCTCCCACACCACCGGCTTTATACAGCCGTTTGACTGTACGCGTGTGTGTGTATACCTGTGTATACACGAGTATAGGCGGTCTCGCGTACGTGGAATGCGACGTTAGAGGGACGCGGAGAAAGAGAGAGAGAGAGAGAGAGAGGGCGATGTCGTGGACGGGTGGGGTAAGAAGACGAAGAAGAAGAGAAGAAAAAAAGGGAGAAAAAATAAAGCGGGTCGGGGCCGCTTTCATTGCGGTCCCCCATTCACCGGGAAATTAGGGCAAGCGCTTTAAAGTTCATTGAAAAACTTGCGCCGCGCGGATCCGGCCTGAAAAGAAAAAGTTCTTGCGCGAGCGAATTTCGAGAGTTCCTTATTTCGTCCCTGAAAGAGCGCGAAAGTAGCTGTTTCAACGGTCGCATCCGGTATTTGTTATCGCCCCTTTATCTCAATTATTCTGCCTCGAAAATGTTTCCAACTCGCCGGATGCTGGCGACGTACCCGATATCTACTGAATGTTCAACCTCCTATTACTTCTGTAACTCCGTGTCTGCCTAGCATTGTCCGATGATCCTCCACCTCTTCTTCTTCTTCGTCGTTCTCTTTCTTCTCTTTCGTATCGGCGCAGAGAGCTCCCTTATTCTTAATTAATGAAGAAACCCCCACTACTGCCGGGTCACCGGTTGGAACTCGAAGTATACCTTTGTCTTCGCGACGAGTCAATCTAATTGACGTCCAATTAAAAGGACGCGCGCTTCGATGCTCGGCAACGGTCCGAGATTTTCTAGTAAGTGTATCGACACGTGTCTTCGAGCACAGAAACATTCCACTGAAGCGGCGCTGTTCGCTCGACGAACTCTGTCGCAGCCAGCCGATTTGTGCTACTTGGGCTGCTTAGACTCATCAGTAGACTGTGGATTTCTGTGTAACAGCAATTTATAACTCGATTAAGATAAAATTTGACTCAGGGGACCAAAAATCTAAAACTTTTCTGAATGTAGCGTTATACAATTCAACAAAAAAGTGATAAAACATTAAATTCTAGTGCAAAGGATCCAAGACCATCCAAACCATGCGGAGAGAGAGAGAGAGAGATCCGCTCACTATGTCATACCCACTCCCATATCTGGAAACCAATATGGCACCGTTCTAACCTATCAAACGCGCTTGAAATCGAGCAACTTCACTCGTGTATAATTTTTAAACGAGAGAACTTGTCACACTAAAACTTGGATTTCGCGCACTCGAATTGAAAGTTTTATCATCTTTTCGTCAAATTGTGTATTATTATAATACATTAAGAAAAGTTGAAAATCTTTGGTCCCCCAAGTGAAAGTTCAGCCTTCGATTGTACGCAGTAATATATCAATGTTTTTAAATTCTTCTGTGGCACTTATCCATTTTGACCATAAGAGTTTGGAATCTAAAGTCTAAATCATCATAATATATGAACAAGCCTAACCACCGCTTTTTTCCCTGTTTCGTAACATCCTCGAGCAAGGTGGGGGATGAAAAATCCTGATTGGTACAATTGTGGAATAGCAATCGGGGATACAGGTTGGAGGAACGAGCTGTTTTTCTTTGCGGCGTCCGCGTTAACCGGGCGGCAGCGCAATTCCGAGCAACTTCGACCGCCCGCGTGGAGTCCTCGTTCTCGTCGTCGCCGAGGTAATTGCGTGTTTATCTGCTCGGCTTAATTACGTGTCCGCTTGTCCAGCTGCAGGTGGTAAATTTTGTCCTCCCCCTTTACTGCGCCCCGTGCCCGTGTCCGCGGTGAACGTCGGATGTCCGCCATTTTGCGCCGTTACGGACCCTCCTGTGTGTCGGCCATACTTTTCCCGACAACGACAGCTTCCACCGTATTCTAATATCGCGTCGTTAATCCTGCCTCTCTCGGAACAAACCACTATACCAACCGAAAACCTTCATTCTTTTATCGTCCTTTTAATCTCCGATTCGAAAAAAAGAAACCACCCGCAAAGCCGACGAAAACGTATGTGACAGTCGGACGAAAGCGGATTTCCGGCCGCCATTCCTCACGTTAACATTCGGACATTATACATGCAGTAGACTTCGGCGATCAAACAATTGTTTAAAACGACCGAATGCATAGGGTAGTCCAGCCGAATTGACTCGTTCAGTTTCGAAGTGGTAAACATTCATTATGATTTCTGATTCTTTTGCTTTTTCTTTTCGGAATAAATACAATCTTGTTGGATTTATGAAGTATTATAACTGGACTGCGTATTTTATGTGTGTATTTATAAGAAAATTGAGTAAGTGAAATTTAAGACAGCGAAAAGATTAACCCTCTGCAATCGGAACTATTGTAACACGAACAATAACCATTTTTCCTGACCTGGAATATTTCTATTCTGTATGATTTTTTTCATTTTATGCATATTAAACAGATGAAATTTACTCATACAATACTCAAATGATTAGTAATTTATTAAATATAAACAAATTTGATAATGTATAAAATCTGTCGAATAATGGTATACATAGTATTTTTCATTGGTGTTTCATAGTCAACAGTCGAGTGCTAAGGGTTAACACAATTTAAAAATATTAAATCTAATTATATGTAGTATAAGCTAGTCACATTCAGTGCTCGGTGATTGTATGTCCAAAATTCTTCATGATGTAATAAAATATTCCTGTAATCGTCTGTTATTACTGCAAAGTTAACCAAAACGACGTCCTTAGAAAGCCGTAGAAATATTTAATCACTGTAATGTCGTAGAGATTTCCAGCAACTGTGCAATCTCATAAGTAGACTGCGGATCTTCATGCAATTATGGCTTTTGAAAATTTTAATAAATGCTAGGATATATGAAATATGACAGAATTTAGTTCAATTTTAATTTATTTCAGATCTGAACAGGCTACTGCCACTGAAAATATGATTATATGTGTTTCAGCTATCTTATGTGTTTCCGCCGTCTACTCATAAGATTTAAGAGGTCAATGAACGATTCTGTAAAGTTCGCAACTCACACGGGTTATATTGAATACATTTAGGCTAGCAAGGCTAGCATTTATTAAGGCAAATTAAAACTTGCAAATTGCTGTCGTCTAGGGATAAAAATATTTAACAAATCCAGGAGCAAAATTTCACAAGAAAAAGCAAAATTTTGAGCATATAATCTCGTTCTAATTTTGACCAAATTCGTCAATCGAGCGATGAGATACGTCCTTATTTTCCCTTTCCGGAGTAAGAGGAGTTGCAGAAGCCAGCGACCGCAGTAAAATGGGAGCGATATTCGCGATTAAACTCCATTACACGCGGTTCGGTTTCCTTACGAGGTTGTAACGCCGCGGAACAGTCGTTTTATCCGGTGCAAGCGAAGCTGTTTCGGCCGGGTTCGCCGACTTTTCGTTGAAAAAGTCTGCGGAGCGGCCACCCCCGCAGCAGTAGCCCCAACAGGGCAGGGACCAGAGATATCGTTATTTCAGCGGGTTATCTCTGCTATAATATTGAGTGGGGAAAATAAAAATTCGCTCTCGCACGGTCCCGGAACGATCTTCACGAGCTGGCTAGGAGCTAGCTGCTGCGAGCGCAGAAAGCGAGCCGCACATACGGTTTCACCGGTGCGCGCGTTTTCCTTTTTCTCTTCTTTATTTTCAGTTTTCCTGTTCCTTCCTTCTCTCTTTTTCCTCCCCACCTCCTCCATTCACCCATACGCCACCAAACTCCGCGGGCTCGTTCTCGTAACCTACGCGGTTTAAACAGGAATGCACCCACCGTGTGGTTATTTCGCTAACGACCGGCCGTAATTTTTTTTACGGGGATTTAGACAACAGAGGCAGACGTTTCTGAAGGTTTTTTTAAAATTCATAAAAAAAAGAACAGCCGCGATAAGTGACGAATCGCGGTCCCAGTCGTAAAGCGACCGGAGGTTATGTTCTCGAAGATGTTACTTGGTCCGCAACGTCGCGCAAGAGAAGTAAAAACAGAAATTTTGAAGTGAAAACTTCTTTAAGCACACCGCATACACAACTGATGGGCAGTGAATGAGTCCGATCCGTCACGCTCCGAGGTGAAATGCTATTCGGGTAAACTCGGGGGAGCCGAGTGCAGCCGAGCGAGCGAGAAACAGGTGTGCAATAGGGTGGACCTTATTTCTCGACCTTCGAATTTTTTCCGGGACATTCTTAAATAAATCGTGTGTATGTTAAGAGATTTCCATGAAATTTTCAGCATGTGTGTAACTATTATAGATCTGCAAAACGTATACATTTTAAATTTTCATTAAGGGCCCAAATAAAAAAGTTTTAAAGCATGCCTTCTTTATTTTTGCATGTAAACTTGTAAATTATAATTTTTGGAAAATCTTTTCTGCATATCTTTTTCTGCATATGTTTGGTACAATTATAAAAAAGTTATTCTATTTTAAAGGGCGTACGAATACGTTTTACACTCACTGTATACATTTCTCTCTGTATATCGTTCAATTTGTCATACCAAGAGTAAATAAGGTTCACCCTAGTGTGAAATCGCCATAGAAGCTTCCATTTCGGTCGTACGGTCTTATGTGCACAGTGTTGGTGTATTTTTCTTTCTTTTTTTTAATTAAGCATCGCGAATGTTTAAATTCTTGACAGTAGTGGCGCAATTAATTAAGGCAGTCGACAATGATGATCGAAACCAACATGATTTTTAAATACACCGGGGAATAAGCTGCAAATTCTTTCTCCGCTTTATGCGTCGCCGTTGAGCCTAATTGGACAGTCTAGTCGGCTGAATCAACCGATAATGGAAATATTGATTCACATCCGATCGTCAAGATAACGAGGCCGGTTGTTAGCGAGTCGCAAACGGCTACCTAAACCGGTCAGTGAACAGTTCCTCGCTGCGAACCCTCGAGCCTCGACTGACTATTATTACAGACGAAATTATTATTCCGGGTGTCGAGCATGTGACGGGCAGGGTCCGACTTCCGTCGTTTGCGGAATGTCCGCCACCGTGATGCCAGTTACTTGGGAACCTGGATGCTTGTTCGTAGATGACAGTGTCAATGGAACGGCTGACGGACTGACCTAACGTCCGAGGAATTACCGAGGATCGATGTCTTCGAGATCGGAGAATTGCCTGTCACAGGTCGCGAATCATGAGATTCGATGCTGGACCCAATGATTTATGGGAATGCTTCGACATCAATGTATAATACTGTATTCAGAGTCTATAAGAAATTGGTGAAAATAGTCCACTAAAAATAGAATACTTTCATGTCAATTGTTCAACTGATATACGTCTTGTAACTGTAACTGCTTAAATAAATTAACGATATTAAATAAATTAAAATGATCTTTTCCAAAAACGGACTTACCTCTTTCGAATGATTAAATACACGAATAAATTAAATTCGCTAAAATTAATCCAATTAAAGCATACTAAATTCAGGCGATCTTTTGTGGTCCTGTACGAATAGTTGAATGAATGAAAATTAAATAGAGTGAAATTGGTAAAAAGAAAACATTTCAAGATTTGTTATTAAATAAATTTTGAACAAACTTAATATCGAAAGATCATCTGGCGAAGTCAAAATACTGCTTTTGATCGGTTGTGTCGTCCACGATTAGACTTTTTGGCTGTCTTCACATAGTCCTTGCGTTAACGATTTGACCATTTTACATAACAACACTTGAAACATGGTCCCATAAAAATGACGTTTATAAGTGCAACGAAGAAAAAAAGTTTGTGTCCCAACTTGCACGGTGTCCCAACATTTTCGACAGTGCCTTACTCTTCACAAAAGAAAAATCGTTTTCTCCGCTCGACTCGCCAAAATCTGAAAATCCGTGGATCGGAGCGTGCCAAGATAAATTTGCCAGCTCGAGGGCAATAAATACAGGGGAAATTCATTTCGCGCGGAAAAATGGCAGCCGATGCAACCAGCCCCGAAAGTCGTCGGGCGTCTCGTGTCGTGGTTGCGTTCCGTGAGCGAAATTTAACGGGGCGACGGCCGCGATGAGACACCATAAATTTACACGTTCTATTTTTAATATCCTCCGGCCTGTTCGAGCACAGGGGGAGCAGAGCGGAGAGCGGATTCAGCGGGAAAGAACGCTCGCCGGAGGAATTTTCGCAGATTCCGAAAAGGCCAGACAGTTATCGGATGATAACTTTCTGCCGGCATCGCCTAAGAGAGAGAGAGAGGGAAAGAGAGAAGAGGGAGCGTGGCAGCGAGGATACGGGGAGAGGACGATAATAACCGTAGGAAGCAAGAGACGTCGTTAAACGGTGGCACGGGCAAACATAAATCTTGGGAAAAACACGCGTGGCAAAATTGCCACGGTCCAACGTTGCTCCTGGAAAATATGTATCACCTTCCAGCGCGCCCGCCCCCGCGTTCGACCTTCATCTCCAGCCTCCTCGCATATTCTTTCCCTCCAACCTCATCCCTACGTTTCTACTGGGTGTTTCTTCCATCTCGGAAAATTGTGTAACAATGATTCCAGCGAAACGTTCTCGGGAAATCAATTGTGTATCTTACATTCATGCTGTTGGATTGAATCAATATGCAGCAAACGTTTTAATTAAATTTTCGGGAAATCGATTCGATACCCCTCGAATACAACATCAAGTTAAATTAACAACATATTTACTAAAATTTGGTAGACATTTTAATAAAACTTTCATTAAATCAATACCTACGTTCTGCATTTGCTATATTGAATTAAATCAATGAAAAGATGCTTCTATAAAAATGTACTTCAGGAGAAGTTTATTAGAATAAAGAAACAATACGAATCGTTGCCACTGTGTCAAATTGATCGTGAAGCGATGCATCGTCGAAATGTTCGAAGAGCAGTTACAAACAATTTTCCACATAAACGACCTACAATGACCTACACAATAAAGGTCGATCGATTCGTCTTGAAACACCATACATTATTCTTTCGATAAAAACAGTGTTTCAAGAGCACCTTTAAACAATTTTCCACCATGGTTCACTATAAATGACCTTGAATGACCTTGACTATACAGCTCATTATATTCGTCTCGCAACGTTCTACGAAAACAAAAATAAAGATTACGCATTGTTCTGTTGCAAAAAAATTCGAATTGACCTTTGCATGCCTTTTATGGCTCCGCCTATACAAAGATCGGGGAATCAGGTTATGGGCGATAAAAGGAAGGAGGCTATGTCTGGTGCAATCTTTTCACCCCGTATATACGCGAGTTTTCCGAAATCGTATAGAATCCACGGCCGTTATCCCCGGGAAACCGACGAAACTCGTCCAGGCCATCGAATTTCTAAAGCGGCGCACGGAATCACGCGATTCCTTTTCAAATTGCCTACTCGAGGCAACGTTATTCCCGTTATTTGTCTGCTCTTACGATACCGAAGAGGCTCCCGTGGATTCCGATGCGGCATGCGGCCGCGGCATTGCCAACGGAGCCTGCGACAGGGTTGTAGTATACCTTGGCAGCCTTAGCTATTGCCCAGGAAACAGGATTCAGAAGATACTTTACGGTTCTGACGGCAAAGAAAGTTTTTTGATCGAGATACTTAGGATTTCCGTCCCTGGACATTTTATTCAATGTTTATACGGGGTCTCTCAACGGATATTACCACCTTGGTTCGCGTCGTTATTAACATTCGCAGCGGGAACTGGTGTTATTAGATTTTTGGTGGGTGCACCTGTCGAGGTGTTATGACGGTTAACTTCGATTTTTTAAACGGAACCGCAGCTGTTTATTATCTATAAAAAGGTATTAATGCTAATTAATAGTAATTTAAATATAGCTGTATAATTGATTCTGATTCTTTTAAATGCCATTCGTCGTCTGTCTGCAGCATTGTTAACTGAAGAGCCTTCGTATCAATTTAGATGGTGCAATTAAAATAACAGTTAAATAGAAGGTCTAGTGAAATCAAGTACACTTGCAGCTAATTATACAGTTGATTGAAATAACTGATCAGTTTAATCTAAAACGTGCACAGGGATCAAAGTGATTCATTAAACTTGTATTTCAAACTTGACTCCGATCCGCAAGCACACGTATCGACTTTAATCCTCATGAAAGGTGTATATACATAATACACATACGTATGTATAGATATATGCGTGATAGAACGTATGTCGTTCTCTCGTGTGTGTCCATCAGCATATGGAACCGTGTAAATACACGACTAAACACCCGGAACTAGAAATTTATTGTTTCATCAAACTGGTGTACACGACCAGTTGGAAGTTTGGAATCACTCAACTAGTTGATGCTGGCGGAGATGTACTCGTTAAGTAAACAGAGGGTTGAGTAACTAGAAACGATCCTGTTCCATTTAGAAAAGTTGAAAACTTCACACTTTCCGCACTCCTTGGAAAAATATGCACGCCCCGCACATTTATGCAATGCAAATATTTAAATTATCCATATAGACTACATAAGTCGTTCATCGAGCGATACGATTGCAAATCTTCACAGAGCAAAGACACTGAATCACTGCCTTGCAATTTTGGATGCACCGAATGCAACATTGCAATGCATACAAGCTTAATATTTCGAAGCGAATGCAACGCAATTCCAGTTTTGCAAAAATTTACAAGCTGCAAACAGTCAGTTATTGCTTCACAGATTAATGCACACAATATGTAAATGATTGATAAGAACTCGCCGAGAAATGTTTCATTGGAATTTGCAGAGCACAAACAGTCAACTACCATTTTGCAAACTTGGGTACACAAAATGCAGCTCGATGAGTTGTAGTTTCTTTATGTAAATTTGCTAAGTAATTGCTGAGTTGTATGCTGTGCACCTAAATTCGCGGAGAGGTGGCTCAGCATTCATGCTTTGCAAATTTCTGGGAAGTAGTTATTGTTAGTTATAGAATCAAGAGCATCGAACTACGTCTACGCAAAACTTCAACTATAGGGATGCTGGTTTCAAAGCAAATTCAACGTGAGATCACTTTGCAAAAATTTCTGAATCACAAACACAATTATTTAGCAAGCATATTTAAAGGAACTACAACTCCTGGATTACTGGATTAAGGCCATCGAACTACCTTTGCATAAATCGAAATTTTAGGGGTGGCTGTTTGGAAATAAATTCAGCATGAAATACTTTTGTAAAAATTCCTGAATCATAAACACAATTATTTAACAAGCATATTTAGAGGAACTACAACTCCTAGATTACTGGATCAAGGCTATCGAACTATTTGTGCATAAATAGAAATTTTTGGGGTGGCTGTTTGGAAATAAATTCAGCATGAAATACTTTTGTAAAAATGACTGAATCATAAACACAATTATTTAGCAAGCATATTTAAAGGAACTACAACTCCTGGATTACTGGATCAAGGCCATTGAACTACCTTTGCATAAATCGAGATTTTGGGGGAGGTAATGTTGAATAAAATTCAGCATGAGATACTTTTGTAAAAATTCCTGAATCAAAAACACAATTATTTAGTAAGCATATTTAGAGGAACAACAAATCCTAGATTACTGGATCAAGGCCATCAAACTACCTTTGGATAAATCAAAATTCTAGGGGTGGTAGTGTGGAAGAAAATTCTACGTGAGATACTTTTGTAAAAATTCCAAAATCACGAGTACTCACCAATTACTCAGCAAACTTACGGAAAGAAGCTACTACTCCAACAAAACTAGCTTAAGACCATGGGACTACCTATGCACGAAAGTGCAGTTTTCAGGTTGGTGGCTTTGAAGCAACGTGAGCTACTTTTACGGATATTACGGAATCTCAAACACTTAAAACAGAGTTTAAGCAAATTTACTTAATGAAACTGCAACTCATAAATTACCGGATCAAGACCACGGAATTAGTTATGCAGAAAAATGGAATTGTAGGGGAAATGGTGGAGGAAACGAGGACAATCGTTGACGAGAATTTCTGTAGCGATAATTACGAATTAGGCTATGGGTATCGAGTGGTAATAGCAGCTCGATCCTCGGCAGGAGATTCGGCTCGGCTCGATAAATCGCGGTGCGACTTGCTCCGTCTCTTTCGGCCGATGCAGGCTCCTTCTCGGAGCGCACGCTGCCTGGCATATGGAGGAGGTACTGCAATGCAGTTGCCCGCCGCCGAGCCTGCCGGGTATTCAGGCATAGCCAGGCACGAGAGTCAGCCACGAGTCGGCCGCGCAGGGAACGAGCCTCGTTCCTATACAGGGTGTTCGAATACGTGTGTCAAATATCTTAAAGAACCATTCCTCAAACCAGCCTGACGTGAAAATTCGGGATAACAATTTCCCCTTAACGTCTTCATTTCCGAATTATTTACCCTTTGTAGTCGGAGCTATTTTAACTTCTAACTCGAAAATTAAACATTTCTTCCGACCTAGAATAATTCCATTGTATGTGATTTTTTTTTTCATTTTATTGATACGAAATTGATATAATACCTCGTGCAATACTTAAGTGTTTAGTATATACTGAATAATATAAACAATATTTTGAACAATGCTACAGCAATTTTTAGTGGTGCCTCAGAGTCACATCTTCAAATGGATATGACGAAATCGTTGTGTCTACAAAATGATTCTAGACATGACTGTACACATGACAATGTAATTCGTGACCAGACGATTTTATACATTTGTAACCAAAACTGGTAAATCGAGTGCAGAATATTAGAAGAATTTATTTTCAACTAGTTGCAATTCTAGAGAAAAGGTATAAATGTCCGTGTAGCTTTTAACTCATATGCAATTAATGCAGAACATTTTTATTTTGCATAAAAATCTGCAGTCCAGTAATGACATTTATAAAATATACGTTCCGCTGCAAGACACAATGGTACAAAATTGCGTAGCTGTGCGAACAGCATGGATTATTCAAATTTTTAATATGTTATTTAAACGAACGACCTTTCCTGAATTTTCCCCGTGCTACTAAATTCTCTACTCCAGAACGTACAATTTCAAAAAAGTTTCATTGCCCTACATTCCTTAATTGTCGAGATAGCTCAGTAATTTCCAACCCCTAACTTTAAGGGACTGTTTTCAATCCTTCATTGTGAACGATGGTCGATAAAAAAAGATGTGTGTAGAATATTTTATCGAAAATCTTATCGGACTGGCTTGTTGAACCATCTCTTAAAGTATTTCGGGCGAACACCCTGTACATAAGGCAGCCAAGCAGAACAGGAAGTCCAGTCAATAGCGTAGACGTCCATTGAATTCCGATTCTTGTTCGCGCGACTTTCCTCGATCGTTCGACGCCGACGTGGCGCAACTCGTTACACCCCCCCTCTCGACAAAATCGAAAGAATGAGGAAAGGGGACGATCCTGCTTGCAGGCAAATTAGTTTCCTCGGGTTACATGGTCGCGATCAATTCGATTCTGTTTTAATTGAGGAGAGATCATGTCATTGGAACATTCGGTCAATTTAAAATTGCATAACTTCTGACAATATTGAGATAGGACAATCAGTCTGTCTTTAAATTGAAGATGAAACGTTCTAGAACACGAGAAAAACTTGTGGAAAGAATTACGAATAAGTGTTAACCTTGAGAATATTTATCGAAGGTGACCTTCAATACATTGGCCTCAAGAAAGCCCAGCTTCAATGAATATTTTCAAAGTTAACAAAAATCGATCATCGTGTTTTCGTATTTTTTGCTTATTCGGCGACTTTCTAGCTTGAATTGAAAAGATGTTTCATTGCTCCAACTTCATTCTGTCAAAAGTTATAGAATTTTGTTTGAAGTATGACCAGGTGTTTCCACCGTTCGCCGCATTCGGAGCCCTCGAAGGCTACGCCACTGAGTTTGACCTGGCGTGTCGTAGCGTCGGTCGTTTTTAAAGTGGCCACTCCACGACATCGCGACAACTTAAGTCCTGCTAATACCCATACCGGCGAATCTGGATAGATTCTCATTCTGGATGATCAATCCAGTTCAATATGCATGTAATACAATTATTTTTCTGTTTAGAAATTTCATTTTCTCAGATGGTAATCGAGACGATTGGCAGTTTGTTCAAGAATTCATGCAGCCCATTACTTCCTGACAGTTAAGCTGCAGAGATTCTTGCATAAGTAATTAGCAGACTGAGTGTATTCATGCATATCTAGGAATTCGAAGTCGCATAAAATCTAGTAACAAAATTTCGCAAAATTAGATACATTCTCGAACGTAACAAACTCTATGCTCAACTGCACATTTCATCGTACAAAAGGGCTATCAGTTCCGATAAAAGAAATATCCTCAGAATATCTGACTCTAGAGATGTATACTATATCCTCCTCTGTACTACTCTCATCCATTTCTTCGTATCTTCCTTCAGAGCAAATTTATCTTTCAACGAACAGAAACTTCTAATGAGCTGTAACGAGCGCACGGACGAAAAAATCGCAAAAGAACGAAGCTGTCGCGTCGTTATCTAATTCACTGCGACTTAAACGAAGTCAATTAAACGCTACATTCTCATTAGACGACGGAACGACGACGTTTCTTTTCTGAGTGTTCGTCGATGATCGACTCTATTACATCTACAGTGAAAATGTTGCTTCCACTATATTTTCAACTGTGGAATGTACATTAGAATTTTATTATACTTACATAACTTCGACTGAATGAATAAAGAAGCAGAAACCACTTAGGAATTAATTTTGATCTTGAATCATTTTAATCGGAGGTATTATATCCGTACTCTTAAATTCTTTCAATCTATCTATCGTTTCAAGTTGCAACTACTCATTTTTAATGCATAAAATCCGTCTATAAATAATCGACAATTCAAATTCGTTTCGATATAAAGTTTTTATTTTGCGCAAAGATATAAGTAGACTGTGGATCTTCATGCATTTATTGCATATGCAAATTTCTAAAATACAAGAATGTGCTTTTATTTAATATTTCTACAAGGAAAAGTTTATTAATCAACGAAAGAAATAGTTCCTTTATTTTAATTTTCATAAAATTGAGAATTCACATAAACCTCCGCAGTCTACTTATATGACTTTAGGTTGAAATGGACCCGTCTCCCTCCACCAGTTAAATAGGTCCGAAGTGACATTGTAGGCTGATCTCGTAGCGCTCAGATTCCCGGGACAGTCTGATTTATTCTCGCAAGCTGTTCGGGGCGAAGGGTGGAAGCGTTCCGGCTCGTGTTTGTCGGAAGATTATACGGGCTAGGGGGTTCGGTGTGGGTGGGTCCGGTCGTGTGTGTCGCCAGAGGCTCGTAAGGAGGCCGGCTCGAAGAATTGTAGATTTAAGTCGTGTCTTATCGCGGGGGAGTCGTAGCCTGCGGCTCGCCGTTCAGCCTCGTCACGACCCGTTTCGGAGTCGAGGCTCCGAGGCTCCGAGGCTCCGTTTCGAGCGTTCTGCCGCGTGTGCAATATTAAACGCCGTCTTAAAAACGGCCGACGCACCACCAGACACTGGCGTAGCCACTCTACCCGCCACAGCCATTTCACACCTCCAGCCGCCAAAAATTCAATTATTTCACTCGAATTGAAAACGAATTTCTACCCCGATTCATTCCACGCAGTGAACTTGATTAACGCTAGGTTTACGTAATTCTGACGGATTCTAATATTTTTAATGCACGATTATTGAAATTGTAAAAATGCATCCACTCGAATCAAAAACAAATTTATACGCCGATTCATTCCACACAGTGAACTTAATTAACGCTAGGTTTACGGAGTCCGTCAAAATTACGGATTCTAATATTTTTAATTTACGATTATTGAAATTGTAAAAATGCACCCACAAGGAATTCAACAAATTTCTTTGGGTATGTATTATTAAAAATGAATGAAAATTTTGATAGAACACTTTCTTGTTATTTTTATAAATTAGTGTAAAATGTCAACTATCGTGTGATCGAAGGATTTATTAAACAATCCTTAGTCACATAATCAACCTTAGTCATATAATTGCGTTAAAACGCCGATTCCTCGCTGCTATTTTAAATCGCCTATTCTCGTTGTAAAATAGATTACCATTTGCCTACCGAAGTCGACCTAATGATTTAATTAGTTCCAAACACGTGCTCGAGCTCCCAACCCAGGGAACAGGGGTTGGTATTAGGTTCTACGCGCTGATTGGTGCGCATTTGGCACCCAGAAATAATATATAAGACGATCGACAAATTCGAGATACCAGTGTTGATAGTACAATCACGAAATTGACGCTGACAGTAGAAATTAGTGTGCATTGTAATTCGTTGATACACATAAATACTATTCTGATGAGTAGATTGCAGATTTTTACATTTATTTAAAAAATGGAGTGATCTAATACCATGGTGTAAAGACAGGAGAAGTCTTGTATTTAACTTACTCAAATTATTAAAACTGGAAATACACTGCTTCTTATAGTGGATTTGGACAATTTTTATTTTACATCAAGATCGGCTGTCTAGTGTCAGGAGCAGTTTTCATTTCGATGCTTGTGATGCTCAGTGCTTTTGTTTAGATGTATTTATTAATGCTATGGTTGTCACGAATCATCTTAATTTTTTTAATATTCTTTGTAGTGCAGAATGTATTTAGGGAGGAAGATGATAGCGAATGCTATCGTGTCGAATCTCTCGAATCGCAGAAAAGAGGGTCACTGTATTCGGTAGCTACGTTACCTGGCTCTCAGGTGTTCGTCTTTAATGTCCGGAGGACGAGGCGCATTGCATCAAACTTACATCGGGGTGACATACAGGGTGTGTCGGAAATTCTAATGCAGCTGCAAATGATCTTCGCCGTGGAAACGGGTCGAAATCTTGGTATACGAGGTGTGTTCAAAATATAACGAGAATTTTCATTTTTCTGTGTTATCCCCTTCGAAATAGTCTCCATTAGATATTGCACACTTATACTTTCAGCGATGCAGAGTTGTGCTAATTCATTTACATTGTAATTCAATTACACAATTGAATTACATTGTATTTCAATTATATAGCAATTCAACTACGTCGTAACTGAATTACTATACTGAAGTAATATATTGAAATACAATATAATTAAAATACAGCTCTCCAAATTATAGGCCAGAACTTTGAAGAAATGCGATATATTTGTATGTTTTACTTTCATATACTTGTTTCGGATGTCTATGCGGCGTAGTTTCTATTTCTCGTCCTCGTTCATAATACGTAACTCTATTTTGTAATTGTACACCAATTGCAATTACGAATTACATTGTAATTTAAATACAAAGTATTTTATAATTGTACTCTAATTTAAATTACGAATTACACTGTAATTTAAATACAAAGTATTTTATAGTTGTACTCCAATTGCAATTACGAATTACTTTAATTTAATTGAATGAAGATCTGAATTATAAATTGCAATATGACTGAAGTACAATGTAATTCAATTACTTTGTAATTATAATTCCTGGAGAAATTCAATTGTAATTCTGCACAACTTATCAGTGATGCGCTTTTAATCTCATCTATTCCTGAAAAACGACGACCCTTTAAGGTTCTCTTTATTTTTGGGAACAAAAAAGTCACACGAAGCCATGTCTGGTAAATATGGAGGCTGGGGCATCATTACAGTGTTGGTTTTGGCCATAAAATCACGAACAAGCAATGAAGTGTGAGCAGGTGCATTATCGTGGTGCAAAAGCCATGAATTGTTTCGCCACAACTGATCGTACGAAAACACATGTAACCTTCTCGAAAGCTGACAATAGACTAAACATCGAATACAACAACTACTGTACACTCTTTACCGACGTATTTGCCAACACAACAAAGAAAAAATGGCGTGAATCGAACTAATACAATCCGCGAAATTACAAACTTCCCGTTATTTTTCCCTAACAAGTAGATTACATTCCTGAGTAGATCGTTTAGAACGATGTTCCCTTCGTGTCTGATCATTGATCGACTTGCACTACTACTTGTCGAAATAAATCGCAAAAAACTCAAGTGTTGCATGAGAACCAGGTTCAACTTGAAGTGGACAATGTCAAAGACATTACATAGAATAAAAATGTTGTATGGAATGAAAATTGTTTCGTGTGCTAAGTGGTAAATAATATTTCTCGCGTTTCATATTCGTCGTGCCTAAAAACAGCCAACACCTCGCGGCCACTCTTCGCAGAGTGGATAAACCGGCTCGCAATAGAAACAGCGTACAAAGCACAGACACATTACCGAATCCGTGGCGCGGCGGACAGCAGTTTTCCGGTGGATGTAACGTCACGCGGGGACACTTTATTCTACGTTATCCTCTTACCCGGGGAACATGTGATTCCTCAGTGTATAACAAGATAATTCTGTCGATGAGTACACGGCTCGAGCGACGTAGAATTCTGATGAACCCGCCTCGAGGGTCGGTAGAATACCTTGCGAGAGCTCGAATAGATTCGCGATTCGGTCGATCGTCGGGGTATCATCGGATCCCCGAGTGTCGTTTCGGGCGGGATTTCACGGCGAGGAGGAGCCGGATTTTCTCTGCCGTCCTGTCTCAATCCACGTCGGATTCGCGAGCGGAATCGTTCTCCGCGAAAGGGCTGCCCTTGCTAAACGCGCAATCGCGGGCACTGCGACACTGAAATTTCATCGTTCGGTCCGTTCAGACCATTCGTTGACTTGTGTCACTGGAAACTTTCTTTAACGTTCCGATGTACCCATTTTTGTCATAAATGCATAAAATCCGCAGTCTAATTATAAGATATAGTTACGGAGAATATATTATAAGATATGGCTACGGATAATATAATATGTTTATCGGATAACACATGTTCATTAACAATGGCAACACGTCGCTAGACGTGACATAGGGATTAGAAATTCTTCATCGTTCAGAATGGATACATAGAAAAAGAAATCAAAGGCCATTTATCGACTAGAACAATATATAACATTATAATATGTGAAAAGCCATTTATACGAATTCTACCAATTTTAAGGAACACGAGAGAGAACGATGAATAGTAGACTAAAATACGTAAAAAAAAAATATACGAGTATATCGATGTTAGTGATAAGAATTTCTGAACCAACCGAATACTCTCAGAGTCAGAAGAAAAAAGTTTAAACAAATTCAAATAGTGTGATTAAACACAGCAGATTAAAGAACCTCTAAACCAGTAAAATATAAGAAAAAATACGGTTCAGAGCTAGCCAGCCGTCGGAATTAAAAAATATATTTAAACTGGTTCAAACAATTTTATCAAACACTATAGCGAAAAAACGTGTACAAGATGAACGAATAAAAATCTGTATCGCAGTCATAGAAACACGAACTTTATTCATAAATTAATTTAGACGTGTCCTTTATTTCTATTCTGTCTCGAATTTCATTATTCTGTCTATGGATTTTTCCTTCCTGTGTTTGGTGCGCGATTGTTTGAAATAATTAATTTAGACGTATATTTTATCATAATGTTACCGAACAAAATAATGAAATACGGGAGAGAATGGAATGAAAGGAACGCGAAGAGTTAAGACATAAAGAGCACGTCTAAATGAATTGAAACAATCTCGCCAAATGCAGGAGGAAAGATCCACGCGCAAAAGTAGTAGGATCCAAGATAAAACGGGACTGAAGAAATGCAAAGAAGAAGAACGTTCGAGTATCGATCCCGGTATAAAATATTGCTGTTTCTGACTCCTAATAATTTCCCGGCAGCTTCGTATAATCAGTTTCGAGTTTTCCCGTGGAAATTGTAGTCACGTCGCTTCTTGTGCCGGTACGCCTGGCGAAATGAACGCGTCGGGCGATGCGGCGCGGCGCATTGAAAACGGGGCTAAAAAGAATCGCGGAGGGCGAGGAAACGAAATAACGTTGGGCAGCGCGCCCCGGTGGTGTCGACGGTGTCGTCGACACATCAGAGCGTTCTTTATTAAAAATATTGCTCCGGCAATCGCGTTACACTCTCCTGCCCCGCCGCACCGGCCCCGGCGCATCGTAAACATTGCGGTCGGTGCAAACAGGTGGCCCAATATCGGCCGTGTTTGCAGCCGGATTAGCGATTCTGTTGGATACTTTATTCCTCGGGACACCTCTCCGCTTGCCGTCCGTGATCCGCCGCGGAAAATTGAGAACGGAACAGAGCACCGAGAGATTTATTTCCCCCGTAAACAGAAAACTCTCACGTCTCCTAGCGACCGGGGACCGTTCAAAAGAATCCGCTCGGTTCCGATTAGCCGGGAACATTGTCTCGTTCGTTCCACCACACTGTTCTCATCGTCTTTTCGTGTCAGGGAAATTCGACGAGCTCCCGCGAGACTGTCCGTGTCCATTTATCCCCTTTTAGTTCTCTGTTATTCGTCGTTTTTTGTTCCGGTTGCTGCAGCGTCGTTTCTGACGGAAATTCGTGGATTAAAACGTAATAGGAGTAATATCAAATAATTTAAAAGTTACTGGCATACTATGATTATTTTATTGAAATTATTAGTCTTCCATTTGACTCCCATCTCTGGAGTCTTCCATTATGTTATGGAAAAATTGCGTTCTACTCTGATCCCTGAAATTTATTTGGTAGCGCTCCTTAGCAACAAATCGAAATTATATGTCTTGGGATAGTGGACCCATTCGACAATTACATAATTAACGATGCTCAGGACCATTCACAGATTTATCTATGAATTTTGAACTTCTTCTAAATTAAATTGAGAACAGATACACAACTGAAAGCCCACAGAAATCTTTCATTTATTGCAACTGGTTCGAAAGAACGATGTTGCATCAATGAAATTGCACTTGTTATTCAACATCGGCAAGTTTCTTGAAAATTCTGGAGCCTGCTGATTTGCAAACGCTTTTGTGCTTTCAATCAGGGGTGCATCGGTTATCAAGAAATGCGGACGATCTGAAAAAACGACGGGATCTCCCGTCGACCCCGGTGTTCCGAGCCGGCGCAATGTTTTTCAGTTCATCGAGGTCGACAATGCGACGGGATTCCCTTTGTCGGTAGCGTGAACGTCCGCAAACTAGAATGGAACGACTCGTCGGCTCGGGCTTAGCTGGGCAGCAATTCGATCACTCGTTAATATCGAAATAGTCGGTGCAGCTGCAGGTGCAGGTGCAGCGAGCTTGCACAGAGAACGCCACGCCGCGTGCCGGTGACACGGAACTTCCCTCCAATAGACACACATGCACACGTGGACGCACGCGCATTCGCACGTACACGTATTCGGGCCTATACACGCGTGCTTAGGTCAATTCGCGAGACACAGACGCAACGAGAGAACTCCCAGGGGCCGGGTTTCGGCGACATGATGCGTCCGACAGTCGATCTTTTGATCGATCTTCCGTGGAAACGCGCCAGATTAATCGGAGATCGCTGGGACTGGATCGACCCGCGTTGAACCGAGCCCTTCGTGCTACGAACTGCGAAGCCGAGGGCTTAATTAAAAATTGCTCGGATCCCTTCGAGACCCGCCGAAAATTTCTAGTGAAATTCGAATGGGAAACGTTCGCACCGTTTGCTGTATACTTGTAGGCTGCAAATCTTCAAGCAGCTATTATTTGTTCTTCAGTATGGATATTTCTTCTGGATACTTTTCAATGTGCTTCTTTCAGAGGAATGAAAAATTTTTGCACTTGAAGCCGCATTGATTTTATAATTCAGACGTTTCCTCCGATCTGGAATATTTTTGTTACCTTCCCCAGTTTGTCCACACAAAATTGAGTACGTATACGTATGTGGCACTCTCAAACATTTAGCAATTTGTTGAGCACGCAGACATCTAGAAATGCCGACATTGTGTTGAATTATGGCACAGTAATTTTGGTGATATCAAACTTGTTCGATATTGCATCCAAAAAGTCATATTCCCGCAGCCACAGGTGCGATCGCAAAATCATTTCGACGATCGGTCCGCCAACTTGAAATCTGGTATTTCCGTTGGAACGCCAAACACCGGAAAAGGAATAGGTTCGCAGTAGCTTCGCTGCAAGGTGTATCGCAGCGGGTAACAGCAGCGTCGGCGATTGCATAGCTGCAGCGTTGCGCCGGCTCAGCGCGGCGGCTCGCGTGTACACGATGAAAATTGCATTGTGCAATATTGAGA
The DNA here is from genome assembly GCA_028455605.1 of Lasioglossum malachurum. Classification (NCBI taxonomy): domain Eukaryota; kingdom Metazoa; phylum Arthropoda; class Insecta; order Hymenoptera; family Halictidae; genus Lasioglossum; species Lasioglossum malachurum. The sequence continues at coordinate 14,776,677 of CM052313.1, read as the reverse complement.
GTAGGAGCCGCAGCTATTTCTGGCATGGAAACGGGACTCGGTCGGTTGTCCCATCCACTTTAAACAGTTATACTTTATAGCTATTCGGCGGGGAGCCGCAGTTTTTCATCGAAAAACCCGGGAGGCCGCAACCGGCCGACAAAACCGAGCGTGGAAATTTCAGTGGCGATTCTTTATTTCGCGAACCCCTTTCCCCACATACTCCCCAGTTCTCCGCGCATCCCTCTGTCCCCCTGGACATCCCCTTGTCCCGATGCACCCCGTTATTTCCGGTCAGTCTCCCTCGGCGGGGCCGTTAACTTTTCACCGCGTTTCGCGCGTTCGGGTTAACCGCACTCGAGCATGTTAAATCAGCTCCGGGCCCGTTAAATCTGCGCCCCTATCGTGTCACACCATGCCCTCTCCCCTCCCCCCTTTCTCCCTAAATTCGCGCCGCCAGTTTGTGGTCACTCGAAAGACCGGAAAATTCGCGCAACTTTTAATTACGAGCGACCACGCTCCCGGTGCGATTCGCCTCGCGAAAATGTTACAGAAAATGCGGGGGCTCCTTTTCGAATCCACCTGCCCGCCGGGAAATCCAGGCGGCCCGCCAAAGGGCAGCAAGTTCGTTTTCTCGCGAATTTCGCGTCGAGGAGATGCAAATTTTACCGAGCGAATTTTGTTTCGCGCTACCAGACGGATGAATAATACACGCGGCGTCGCTACCGTGTTGCTCGCAACAGGCAAACCTGGAGGGGCCGATTCCACCGGAAAAAATGGGCAGAATGTGTGGAGAGAAGTTTCCTCGTTTGCTGCTTCGTTTTTGGAGAAAATCGAGTTTGAATTTGGACTGCGGCCGAGCAAGGCGGGACAAGGTCAGACAAGCTTTAGTGTCGTTTTACTCGGTTATCGTGATTGATACGGGGAAAGGTTGTTCCACGTTCTTGACACAGTTTTTTCGTGTAGAATCATCCTACACGCATGATCTCTGCTGGGAATTCTGGAATACTCTGTAGGACACTTGTGAAATTGATCGGTGACACAAAGGGAAAACTTGTTGGGGACACCACTTGGAAAAAATGATTGCTATATTTTTCATAAACGAAGTGCCATATTGAAAAACCGTTTTAAACACTTCGGACTCACGGTTCCACGTAGAATCACTTATGTTGCATACATCGAACCGTGGAATACACTGTCGCTCGCCCGCAAATGATGCACCTTTCAGAAGACGAACTCTTTGCGGAAGTCGTTCCGGAGATAATGATCGTATTTTCAGTAAAGCGTTTTTCCCAGAAGGGAAAGTTTGATTCGAAAAATCCGCTCGTCTCTCAGCCGGTGGTAATTTATTCCGGTAACTTTTGATTCGCGGCTTCTCCCCCGCACATATTGCGTTTCCCGCATTCGCGGAACCGCTGTTCGACGAATTTAAATTCCATCCGCTTTTATGGGTTAAAACTCTATTTTGTATTCGCGCACCCCTCCCCTACTCCTCGACGAGTTTATCCAACGAATTTCGCTTAAGCGACGCTGAAAGCGTTCCGTCATCCCCGCGAATTAAATCCGGGACGAAAATTTCTTATTTCGGAACTGGACCGCTCGCTCTGGAACTTCTTGACGTCATCGCGAGTATTATTCTTAATTCACCGGTTCAACCGAATTTCCTCGCCCTCTTAATGTACAAATATGCTTCCGAAAATTAATCATAAAATAGTGTACAGACTGAGTCACATGATATCACCACCTTAAATTATATCGTGCTAAAATTAATAGAAATGATCATTTTAAGTGGTTCGCCCTGTATGAAACTGCAGACATTTTATTTATAAAATCATGTTGCAATCCTCCCTGAGTAATACCCCTTGTAGAAGGATCTCATTCCATAGAATTTATACAGTACGTCAATTTGGTAAATGACGTATAACTTGGAGATTTTTGTAGAAAAATAAAAATCGTCTGCATTGATCGGAAAATACAGGAGCCACACAATCAACAGTTGACGTTCTCAACTGAATTGAATTTGTTCTTCACTCAAATAGTAATTGTCCAACGCTGATCCGGTACGGCACCCGTCCAAGGTCATTGTCATTTTCGCCGTCCATTCGTCCGCGAGATTGTACGGTGCACGACGGTGTACAGAGACACGTGTGACGGTACTTGCGAGCGTAGATCGATCGGCTGCATTTACTCGCGACATCTTGTCCATTAGGATGATGTAACCGTGCCGATATACCGTGGAGTAGGAATACGAAACGAAGATCAGTCGGTCCGCTGAAATATTTAGCAGCAGTCGGGCGACGATACATCGATCGACCGGAGTAAGGGACACCGGTTGAAAGTATTGGGAACGAGGCCGCGCGGGAAAATCGATGCTCGTTCATTGCCACGCTGATGCTTTTTCCTCCACCCTCCGATAGACAGAGATCTGCCACTTGTCGCGGATCGTGACAATTAATGACGACACGAGCGTTCGCGCTGTCCGACGAACGACAAAATTATTTGTACGGATTTTCCACCCAACTGAACTCGCCGAAAAATATATTATAATATTAAAAAATCGAAATCTCGTCGTTTATCCGACGTTGGATCTTATCGAGTTGACGAATAAAAAGCAATTTTTTTGGTGGTAACTAGACTGCGGATCTTTGTGGAATATAAAAATTGTCTGCTTCAATTACAAGAAAAGGGAGTTACATGAAACTTAATTTGTTCCTTTATAATAGTTGTTGTTAAATGTTGGTCACGTAAGAATTAATCTTAAGAATTAATTTCGTGAACGAGCATTTTGAAAATATACGATTATTTTTCTCAGGCAACTAGATTTATTAGACTGTGGATTTGATGCAAAATAAATATTGTCTGAATTACATATACAGGGACATCTATTTCTTCTCTTAACAATTTCAACGAGTTGAATGTGAAGCAACAGCATCTTTAAATTCTTAAAAAAATTATCGTACTGTTTTGCATTCGATTGACCCATTTATAAATTAATAAAATCCGAGATGCAAGTAAATGATTTAAAATAGTGCACAGATTGAAATAATTGAAGAAAGTGTGTTACCCTCAATTTCTTGAAGACGCAGTATTATGTTAATAGTTTTCGTTATTGTTACCAGAGAATTTTGATCCTGCGAAAAGACCAGTGGCCGAGCAGTAACAATAGCAATGAAAGAGCATGGACCTCCTTCCTCGGTGATGAATAAATCAGTGTAGAATACGAAACAGCCGTTTCTTGATCGGAATACGGGAAGTTAAAATTACGAAGCCCCGAGATAACGACGATGAACATTTCATTACTCCATTGGAAAGGTCGAATGGATAGTATTTCCAGACGAATTTCCGAAGCTTGAAAATTTTATAATCACGAGCCTGGAGCTCTCCTCTCTTTCTCTGTTCGTCTTTCTTGGCGTCTACGGAAAGGATTCGCCTGCGGCGAACGTCAGGTGATGGAGAGTAGCAAAATCCGCAAACAGTCGAATGCCAAGTGGAGGGAGAGAGAACCCGGTGACCTGGAAAGTGGATATGGGGTTCGAGCGAGGAATGAAAAGAGAGTATGCCACAATATTTCGAGTATTGCTCGCGGGATCGCGCATCGAACCGCGATGCTTCTCCTTCCAGCATTGTCTTTCTCTCGAAATCAAAGTTGAACAGGACACGGCACACCGCGCGATACACGCTCTCTCGTCGCTATCCATCGGCGGCAGTGGGGGCGGCTGCACTCCATTTCGTCGAACGCGGACCAGGCGAACTATGCCTCTCCATAGTAATCCATATACTGCGGACTGTTTGCGCATTCGACAGACCTCCCTCCCCACTGACGCCGTTCGCGATGCTATAAATGCATTTATGTGTAGATAAGGAGACTGTTAGCCAGCCTTCATTGGCTGTTTCGATGAAACTTTATGGAGGTACTTTTTTAGACATACACTCGCGTCGGTATTTAAGTTGACGCGACCGAATTCCAAGAACGCGTTGTTTTGTTTTTCTAGTGCACGTGTTGTACTTGATCTTCCCGTCCTTTGCTTGTGTTACCATTCAGTATGACCACTGTCGCAGTTGATTACAAAGTTTCGAAGCGAAAGGATTGCAGTAAGTGTAGTAAATACAAATACCTGAAATTCTTGTTCATATTTTACCAGCCGGAAAGTAAGTTGACGCAAATAATTTTTTTATTTTCCAATCGAAATTCATGGTGTATAATTACTTTTTAATAATAATGATGTACTTGATAGAGTACAAAATGGTTTTAGGGTAGCATATCCCTAAAACTAGAGAATTCGCGGTATTTGAGAGAATACAAATTTACAACCGAAGAATGGAAGGAAAAAGTTTGCAACAAGTAGCAATAGAGTTTGGAATATCCGAAGAAGGTGTCCGAAAAATATGTCAAAAACTAAAAAGCACAGGTAAACCTGAAAATTCAGGTTTGTTCATATGAAATGAAATTTTAGAAGTGTTTATTTCATTTGGGAATTCTGATATTTTAATGCTGAACTTCGATGCTTAATATATAATTTTACTGAACACAACAATATTTAATTTCATTGAACCATAGCAATATCGAATTTTTTAATGAAATACAATAAAAGGTTTATATTAGCAAATGGTGAATGAGCAAGAAAAATTCATGACAACTTCATTTCGTTTTCATGATGATGAATAGTCGAATCGTAAATGTAAAGAAAATGTTTTTCAAAAAAAGATACACCATTAATTTAAATTTATTGTACCTGCGGCCGAACGCAGCTAAATAATCGGATTACAGTCGTAGATCACTCGTGATTCGGGAAATCTAGCGGAGCATGCGACAAGTAAATAAACAGCGGGCTAACCGTTCGGCACACCTCTTCGCATAACAATCTCGTTTGTTCAAGCGTCTCGGTTTCGTAATGACTGGGAAGTCGCGCACATTCGCGATGCAAGTTGTATCCTCTTTCCCCTATGCGAACGGGCGATGCACACACGATTGCACTTAGCTCGGAATGCGATGCAGCATCGTCGTGGAGAAGGGCGCTGGCGAATATCGCCGGCGAACTCGCTCGACTGGAAAGTGAATTGTCGAATAGTCTGGGATGGAAAGTTGGGACTGTCGGCTGCGCGAAAACATTCGTCGCGACACCCACGAGAAGTGGATCTGAGAAGTTGCCGAGATTCTCAGTCTCAGGATTAGTTCGCTTCTCGGCACTTCCAGCGAGCACGGGCGAGTTTCTTGAAGTCGAAATTCGACGAAAAAATAAGAAGGAAGAAGACGTTAAAATCATCTTTTTGTGATGTACTATAAATCATATGACATATGGATCGTTTATTTTGAAAGTGGGGCGCCTATTTTTTGTTGTTTCAAGAAAATTAAAGGTTAACATATTAGTCTATTCAAAAATATAAATTAATTATGCCAAGTCTGGCAATGTTTCTACTAATTCATCAATATGTAATTTGATTATATACATTTCTTTTAGGCGAACTTAACTGAAATATAATATATATTATTTGTATAAAAATCAAGTAAAATTTATCAACATATGTCCTCAAAGTGCCCGAATAATTTCTTCGAGAAATACATTTTGCTTACTAAAATCACCTATATTCCAGAATTAATCAAAAATTGTTTTACGTTCTGCTTCATTAACACGTTCTATACATTTCTTCGAGCAGTTACATTTCTGTATGTATGTTCACGTACATTCAGTACAGTTCATGTCTGTATTCTTTCATTTTGCATCTCGATTGTGGATTTTATGCATTTATACATTTGCGATGCACATGCACAAGAAAACAAAGCAGATGAAAGGCAGAATGGTGAAGTCGTGGAAAGAGTAAACACTGCTGTGTTACTATCACCTCAGTAAAATAGATGGAAAAAGAAAGAACGTTGCAAAAAACATTTCTATTCTGCATTAACATTTAGACGTCACCAGTAATACTTCACAGACTTTTAGAAAAGTTACTTACGTCGATTCGGAACAGCTAAATCCTGATTCGGGCGCGGTGCACGTCGTCTAGCGAAAAGAGGGACGTAAAATATTTTGCTTGCGCCGGCGGGAGCAACCTGTTTCTCTTTCGCTGGGATTGTCGTGCGTCAATCACCGGCAAACAAACGCTACTCGCCGTGTACGTCGCTCCGGTCCCTTTGATTCCCGTCCCTTGAACAACGGGCAAAGTGAATTTCGGCGGAGCCGTGTCGGAACGGAAAGAAACATCGTATGCAGTCACCGTCACGCAGCGAACCCGGTTATCGGAACGAGATTACTCGGAATACGTTCCGCTGACTACAGGCTGTTTCATAACGAACCTCTCGATTTTTCTTCTCGGACTCCCTCCGCAAAAATCAAAACGTGTACCTCACATTTTCGGAATTTCTTTCAAACTTTCAACATTATTTTTCAGTTTATGTATTATTAACACAGATCTACACAATGTATTTTTTAAATTATAAATTTTTATTAAAAAGTTGTAGTATTTTCTCTGTAATCCGATCAATCGCAAGTTTTTCAAAAACTTATTTCACATCTTGTAGGAAACCAAGTCGTACGGTCCGATATCAAAAGTTGGCTGTAGATGCTTGCAGCACTTCAGGGTAAATAATTCCTTATAGTGTGGATAGATCGTGTCAGAATTCAGCCGGGAGCAGCGTGCAAAGTCGAGGCTTACATGTTGGCTCGTTGATTAGCGTCGATTTATTATCATCGCCAATATTATCAGACGTACACGGGACTTTGTGTGCTAGTCGGCCATAGAACGGACAAATATTCGAGGATTTCCGGGGCGGTGGTTCCAGAAGGCAGACCGACGGAAGTGATTCGGACGTAACCTCTCATCAGGGTCCTTTGATTTCCCGGTTCCGCGGACCGCCGTCAGGTACGCGCACCCGCCGCGCGCCGTCTGGCTGTTCGATTTATTTTCGTTTGAGCTCGCTGAAAGAAACCAGTAAATCTTGTCGCTTTTCGTGTCGCGCGAGCTAGCAAACTGCACCGGAGGAGAAGTCGGGGACTAGAAAAATAAGAGAAGCTTCTAGAGAGTGACAGAGAGCGAAACAGAGAGAGAGGGGGGGGGAAGAGAGACAGAGAAGATGGCAAGGTTGTTCCGGGTTCGCTTAAAGCGTACAAGAGAGAACGAGAGACAGAGAGAACAGAGAAGACGGAAGAAATCGTTGAGCCAGCTCCGAGAAAAGTTGGCCATTTTACATTTGCACGAGCATTTGCTCCGTCTGCTTTGTGCCGACGGTTATGTTTACTGTTCGCGGAGCGTGCGCGTGCATACACTTGCACAAACATGCACTGTGCAAACACGGGAGCAAGCAATGGCGTAGGGCTGGTCGGGGACGCTCTTTCCCGCGGAAAAATCGCGACTGCCGCTTACACGGGGAATCGACCTTGTCAAAGAGCTTACGAACGATTCACACTAACTACATTTATCGAGCTGTTAATCTTACTATCGAACTGTTAAACCAACCAATACAACGATCCCACCGAGAAATCCATGTTCAGAGAATAAAAACGTTTATTTAAGTAAAATGTTTGCTCAACTCTGAACACTTTTATTTGGCTACAGTTTAGTTATAACAAGAACATGGACAGAGTTGGGCAAAAATTTTATTTGAATATATACTTTTATTTTTGCCCAACTCTGTCCATGTTCTTGTTATAACTAGACTGTGGATTTTTATGCAAAATAAAAAATGTTCGCATCGATTGCAGGACATGGACAGAGTTGGGAAAAAATTTTATTTAAATAAACATTTTTATGTTTGCCCAACTCAGTCCATGTTCTTGTTATAACTAAACCGTGGATTTTTATGCGAAATAAAAAGTGTTCGCATTGATCGCAGAACCCAGGAGCCAAATAAAAATTGTATTCCTCTTTTAATTATCTTATTCAGGTGAAATTAATACCTCGATGTCCTTAAATATTTCCGCTGCTTTAATTTGTACCTGCCCATTTTTGTCATAAATGCATAAAATCCGCAGTCTAGTTATAACATAGAAATATCCCTTCATATGAACATGTCTTAAAGGAAGTGACGTCACGTTCACGTCAAGGTCTGGTTGTAGAAGGTCCATGTCTATAACTTGTAACAAGGTCACGGTCTAACAACATTTCTGCCATTTATAACTAGACTGCGGATTTTATGCATTTATGACCAAAATGAATTCTTGAAATACTAATCTGCGAAGACGGAATTTCTGATTATTTTTCACTTCTCAAAACGATTAGAGAGAAAAACATTTTTCTTTAATTTCTGTTTTGCATAGAGATTCGTATTTACAAGATCCCTAACGGTTCTGAACAATTCTTATTGCTAAACGGTATCGCTTCATGATCACTCGAAATCCCCTGGGACCGTGGAAACCCGTGGGAAAAGGCGGGCCAGAGCCCTAGACCGAGAGACGATCCCACTAGAGCTGGTTGTTGTCGTCGACGACGAGACGACAGGGCAATCGTCTAATCGAGATACCGCTCCTTCTTTTCCAGTTCGATCCACCGAACCCTTTCGCGGCGCTACCAGTTATTTCGAGGATTTTCCGGCTCGGCTGCCAGCGTAATATACATATAGCCACCTCGCCGCGACGGCGGCTTCGAGGAAGAATTCTACTCGTCCCCGTCCGCAAATAGGGTTAAGGCTCACAGTTTCCGCGGTGATCCACTTCGATTTCCGCGGGGAACGCGCGATCGGTTCTCTTATTCTGATGGCGACGACGATGGCGCAGCTATGATAGCGCGTGGTATCGTTCGTAGCGCGATTGCGCCGCTGAAAGCGTAGATTTGAACTACTTGGGAAACTTGTTACTTGTGGGAGTTGCTTCCTTGGTGACTTGGAGGACTGTTTGATACAACAATCGAGCGTTTTCGAGGGGACATTTACTGTTGCTTGAGGGAAAGAATTTATTTTTGGACGTCGGACCCTATAATGATTGACCTGTACTACTTAGGCTCCTGTAATCTGCGTAAATCGCTTTCTTAACAAATATCATATCTAAAGGGCTCTTCGATATCCTAGAGAATCGTTTATTTATACTTTTATTTGAGTGAGATAATCATTTTCTAAATACTTATAGGGTGAGTCACCCAAGACAAGCCACTTGAATAACCTCTACATTTTTTGAGATAGAAAGAAACGTTTCTGACAAAAGTCGTGTAGTGGTTATTGTTGTCGTTGTTGTTTCAAAGTTAGTCGAAATCATTTAAGGTTAAAATACCCTATAAAAACACTCTGTATGGAAGTGATGAACGTTGACTCGAACTACTTCTGTACTTTTGCGAGTAGCTTCTTCCGAAACAATTGAACACAGAGATCTCTTTGCCATAATAATGGATCATGTTTATGGGTATTTTTACTCTTTTGGGAGATGAATCGCTTGAGGTGCGTGGGCGCATCAATGATTGACTCGAACTACTTGAATTTCTGGAATCTGAACGAAGCGTGTTCTAACTGCAACGATTGGACCGAAAGGGTTCTCTGAAGACTTTCGAAGGCTTGCTTCCAGTGGTACTCTTATTTTATTGAAATCTTCCATCTTCTAACTGAATAATAGCATACACGACCGAAACAATCAATTACTACCTCGTACGAACATTCCAATTTGAAAATCGCTGGGAAATCGCAAAGTAGTACGCAGGATCGATTCCACCCGGAAAAAAGGTTCCGTCTGGCAGTGTTTCGTTCTTGTGAAGATTGCCAATCGTTTCGCGGGCACGTCGAAGTACAGAACGAGGAATCCTTTGATCCTTTGCCGGCGCAAATCCATGCGTCTTTCTGGACGCGAGTTTCTTCCGGCTATAGCCCGCCGGGAATCCCGTCGCCCTTTATCCCGGGCCTCCTCTTAAATGCAAATGGAGAACTTTTAACGAAAAGCTTTCCGTGTCCTTCATTCGATAAAAAAAACCTGTCGTTACTATAACTCTCGGGGCGCGAGAATAATAAGAAGGCATTTGCATCGTGGAGCGCGCTTAACGATTATTTACTCTTGCTCTCCGTTCTATCGAGAACAATCTCCTTCTCCTCTCTCCCTTTCTCTCTCTCTCTCTCTTTCTTTGGGTACAGTGTCCCGGTGGTTATCGGGACAAGTGGCACACCGATAAAAACGACTCCTCAATCGTCGCATTTTAATTGTCGCCCGGCGCATCCGGAAACCGGTTCAAGTCCGGGGACAGCAATTAAACGATGCAACGTCGATTCACGGAATCTCGATACGTCTTCACGGTTCGTTTGAACCGTAGACTACGGAGCACTCGTCGGCTTCGCACGGTCTAGGCTCGTTTCCGTTCCGCAATTTACGAAAACTCGGCTCTCCTCCGCACGATGTCGATTCTCAGACCGAATGAACGGATTGTGAAAAATTAAACTAAGGGTTTAAAAAAATAATTTTTTAAATCGATTTTTCGGATATCATTTATTAACATCATCCTCGTGGATTACGCCCTCGAAATTTTATTTGGAAATTCGTAAAACTGCTGGATTGTTACGAAAGTCCATAGAAAATACAACTTTCTTTTAGTGAACTGCAGTGACATTATCTCTCGTTTGGGAGACAGGATAGAGAGGATAGATTCGACAGAGTGATAAAACTGTTGTGATTTGGGACGTGAACCAATTTGGACACGGGTACGTCGAACAGTACAAAGGATTGCTAAGGGTTAAATCGACTCCGCATTAACACGCCCTATCTCTTGCTTGTTTGCTCGTTCCCACTTTTCTATTTCCGATCGTCGCTTTAAAACAGACTCGGACAACCGTCCTGGTTAATCGTGAACGAGAGAGAGAGAGAGAGGGGGGGGGGAAACACCTCGCACACGCCTGGAAATTCACTCTCTACTCGCCGTGTACCGATTCCCAGGGAATTGGCCCGAATGTTGTTGCAAATAGCCCGTTCAGTTAACGAGTCTTCGCATTATTGCGATGAACTATGCCTGATCAACGGACCAGTCCGGCCAATATTGGCCCCACTCCATTCACAAAGGGCTAATCAGAGCTGACCCGAACGTGCTACGCATTGCTCGCCCGTGACAATTCTAGCCCTTACACCGATGCAAATGCTGCGAGCATCGTTCTTCCCCAGATCATGCTCTCAACAACCCATCTTAAACATTTCATCAATCACACTGGCCACCTTATAGCTGCTCTGCTCGTCTTCTTCGTTCCGTTTTTATCCCAAAATATTTTACAATGTCTGAATACTATCAGTATCAATTATCACAAAAATTTTTTAACCTTTTGTACTCGGAGCTATTTAACTTGAAAATTGAACATTTCTTCCGATCTAGAATATTTCCATTCCCTATGATTTTTGAAATTTTATAGATATCAAATTGGATATCAAATGGTTAGTCCAAATATCAAATTAATATAATATCCGCATAAGAAATTAAGCTTCATATTGTATAACGTTTAATTCATCGAATTACAGAGTTAATAAAACATATATTATTAGACTGCGGACTTTATGCATTTATGGCAAAAATGGATGAGTGTAATTTCAAACAATAGGAAGATTAAATGAATTTATAAAAGTAGTTATGTATTTCTTACATCTTAATAAAACCACTAAAGAGAGAAATAGTTATTTGGGGTTCCTTCTCGTCGCACAATTAGTGCTCAGCCTATACATATATTATTGTATACTTAAACATGTATCAAACGTGTTTAAAGTCATTTGAAGGTCACGAATGGAACACGGTTTCTATATTTCTCAGGGAAATATAAAAGTAAAAGTACAATTGTCGCTACTCTCCTCAATAAAAAAAAAGGTTGACATATTAAAAGAGATATTATTCGAAACTCTCTCTTGACCTAGTGTACGAACAGAGGACTTTCTCTCGTGTCCAACACAATCGGAAAGCTCTCGAATCTTCGAAACAACGTGGCGCGTCCAAAGTCGAGAAACGTGCCGGAAGTAATGTTAACCGTATTCGGCGTTCCGTTGTTTGTCAAACCATGCAGCCATTCATCGGGCCGAGTATCCGGTAGTTTCACGGACAGGATAAAGGAGCGTCCCGAGTTCGTGCGTCGAGTTTTCCCGGTTGGATGATAAAGAACGATCGAAAAGACGCGGCAGGAATGCACTCTCTCAAAGTAGCTCCACCGACGCGCATTATGCATCGTGATAGACTTTGTGCGCCTCTGTAATCGCGGCGGAAGTAGAGGGGCGAGCTGGGAAACGGCTAGGAGAGGCAATCGTGCGGCTCTGAGGAGACAGGAATGGAGAGGGGAGCAAGAAAGAGAGAGATAGAGGAATGAAAAAGGTCCAAGGAAGAGAGCTACCCCATCTCGACAAATTGAGTTTCCTCGCAGTGATCTCTCGGTCTGGGTTCTCTCCTTCTTTCGTCGAGCAGGGGAAAAAGAGGCGAACACGAACGACCGTGAAAACGGAAACGAGATTTCGGGACGGTACTATCTGGACGTTTCGATTTTACCCGCGATCCGATTCGCAGATAGACTGAAGGCACGACCGGCCGCGACCCGGACCCGACCCGTTATCCTGCTGATCACATTAATACGTTGGATGTCGAGTTGATATTCCGAAAGTTACCGTCGAATCAATGTGATTCGGATGGTCGGTCGCGAAGAATGCACTACTGCAGTGCTCGGTTTTTACATGAGACATGGGATGCACGGGAAAGAAACTATCACGCACCACGAAGAATTCGAGACCTGTGTTAGAGATTGATACGTTAAGATCTGGTAGCATTTATATTTTATTTCATATTGTATTTTTATGATTAGTTAAAGTCAGAACCTAAGTCAAAATATTACAAAAACCTAACCGAGACCTAACCCATACCAGTTAATACGCAACATCGTGGTCGTGTCATCCAAAATTCAAACAACAATCACAATATCCGCTCTATATTATCAGCATTAACGAGTGCCCGTGCTGCCATCTAATGGTTCTGCTCGGTAAGCGGCGCGCGATCATCACAAAAAACCAATATGGCCGCGTCCTTACCTGTCAAAAACACTGAAAAATGCACAACTTTAAGCAAACATAATTCCTGAACCATTAATCCTACAGGATCGAAACTTCGACCTTCAACTGCCCCGAGTAAAAATCTACCAAAGTATATAAGAATTAAAATCTATAAAGATCTACCAAAATTCCTATTAAACAGTTTCTGCCAACACTTTTCATCCCCCAAACCGAGACCCCGAAGACAGTATCGTTTCACCGTTTCGCAACCCTTGGCTCGCCGGTGAGGGCTTGGATAAAGTTGAAAATCTCCGTGGCTTGTGTAACAATAAGCGGTGCATAATACACAATAAAAAAAAACATAGTAACGGAGAATCGTTTGTCCGTCGACGAGGAGTTGTTGCCAGGAACGTTTCCATAATGGCTGCCATCCCGTTGAAAGCCGTGCGCGTTACAAACGAGAAAAACCAGGAGAAGTTGCTCGAGAGGGATATTCCGTCAGAATAGTTGTCTTTCGAGAGAAGCGGAGAGGCAGTAGGAGAGGGAGAGAAAGAGAGAGAGAGAGAGAGGGTGGGAGAGGGCACGTACAACATTTAAGTGGGTTAAATATTTATCAACGAACGACGGAAAGTTTCGCTATGCGTTCCAGGGGCCGCAGAGATGCTCGCAATTTGCGCACGGCTCGGTCCCGATACAGCTCGAAAACCGCCCCCGGGCCGTACACTTAATTATTTAAAACTGCACCCTTATCGGGCTGCATCAGCGGATAACGAATGCTATAAACTTGCAAAACACCGCGGTATAAATTCACCGAGTAAAATAGAAAGTAAATACCGCCCGTTAACTTGTTACCGCGATCCCCTTTCTGTCCCTCGTTCTCTCTCTCTCTCTCTCTCTCTCTTGCCAGCGACTGTGTACAACCCTTAACCCTCTTTTCTGTCCCTCGCGGTAACTTATCGTCGCAGATACGCCGAGTTACCTTTACCGACTAGCCTGCAAACTCACCGCGGCGTTAATTCCGCCTGAAAGTAGCCGGAGGCTGTGGCGCTTACTTTATACCAGGTATCATCCTGTCGTGACTTTGCACCTGACGATACTCGCGAGCACACCAATACCAACATACCGTGTCCCGTTTCATTTCCAGTGTTCCCGTCACCTCGTAGGTCGCGGATCTCTCCTCAGAAATAGGAATTTCCATAGAAACTCTTCCTCTAAATGATAATTGAATTTTGTGAATTTCTATTGCGATAGTTTGCAATCATTCTGCAGAATGTTCTTTTGGGTTCGAGAGAGTGAGGCTCTGAGTAGATCTGGTAATATTTTAATTCAGAAATGTTCATGCCTCTTAAAATTATAGCCAATTTTCTGGGGACTCTTCTTAATTCAATTTGGGGCGTGAAATTAGGGCTATAAAAAAATATGATTAATTTAAATAACTATATAGTCTGTGAAAAATGTTTTTAAAAACTCATGCGACATGAAGTAAAACGCGTTGGAAACTCGTATAAAAATAAGCGATTAGAACCAAGCCGGATATGGAGACGTAAATGTGTTGTGTGTCGGATGTATGTCAGATGTAAATCCGACTGAAAAACAATGTAGTCCCAAGGAAAGATACCTGGACGCATAATTAAATTTCATTTGATCTTCTTCAGTAGCTCCACAAGTCCGAACGAAAACTATTATAAAGTACCAGTAATTAGGATTGACTAGAGCACGAACTTCATTCACTCCCGAATGAATCTCGTAGCTCGCACCAGAGGCAAATTCTCGCGAAAGATTGCTTGAATCTTTAACGCGCTCAGATTCATCCGAACCGTGTGTTTGCCTAACAAATTCCCCGGCGTTGATTCGAAAAATGAAAAATACCACGGGGGAATATGCGAGATATCTCTACATCCCGGTTATCGCATCGTATCCACCGTTTCTCGAAAAATTGCGCGACGAGCTATCGCGTATTTCCCGCTGGAAAAAAATTAATTTATATCCCCAGAAGGGTCTGCGCGGCCACTTACCGATTCCAGGATCGCGCGACGAGAGACGCCTTTGCACGCGAGAATCGTGAAAAATTGCGATGTGCGCGCGGCGTTTCTCGCGGAACGAGTGGCCCTTGCAATTTAGTTTGCATTATGGCGAGCATCAATCGTGGCCCGCCTTCAACGGAGATGAATGTTTAGCGCCGCGTGGGGCACTTTCCTCTTCGAGGTTAACCTCGAACGACCTCTGTCTCTCTCTCTCTCTCTCTCTCTCTCTCTCTCTCTCTCTCTCTCTCTATCTCTTCCTCTCTCCCGCTCCTCGTGAGGTAGCTCCATTCCCTGGGAATACACGAGCAAGCTGTCTGGGAGAAACTCGGAGAAACTATCAACGATCGGCTTTGACAAGTTCGAGGACGCGAGGGAACACTTTTCCAAACTTTCGTTCGGGAACGAGCGAATTTCGAGCCCCGCATCTTTCGATTTTTACTTTGCCATCGGCGAACGATATATGGGCAGAATTAATGAGCTTGTAACTCCTTTACATGCTGCGGATTTTGTGCGTATATCCGGCAATTTTTAATCTAAACATCGCACAGTGGTCCAGGTGGCCGATCTAGCACTTCTTTTGGAAAAACTGACTTGTTTGCTTTTTAAATACTTAGCAATGCCGAAAATGTCGATATTAATTTAATAAATTTAAAATAATAAATTGATAAATTAATGTGTGATAAAAATTATAATTAGGAAAAGCATCTATAAAAATGAAAATTTTGTGAATATCATTTTCTATCAAAAAAATTACTAATTTTCTTTTGTGAATTCTGTGCCCCAAACCAATTTAGTATTTCTAAAAAAAAATTTTTTTAAGTGAAGAGCACTTTTTTACCCTGGAAATGCATATCTCAAATTTCGAGTTTCAGTTTGTTAATTCTTAATGGACTAATGAAAGTTGTCATGGAATATCTTTTGAGTTCCAAATAGTTTCGCATTTTTCCAAATTTGTCCTTCTTTAGAAATTATTATTGTTTAAAGTGTCACGGATACTTCAGTGGATATTGATGTTTATCGAATGTATATATATATTGCCTTCTAAATGTCCATTACCTTCAAAATAACAATTAAATTAATAAGATTTATCAATTTATAAATCATCATTTTATTGGTCTCCTTTTAGATATAGCACAGACATTAAAAAGCATATTATTAAATTTTCCAGGAGAAGATAAAAATAAATTTGTATTCTTAAATTAATAATAGTCGTGTAATCGAAATGAAACTTCACACACAGTATCACAACGCAAAACAATTCACAAACTGACTCCTCGAAATGTATAATACAAGCGACACCTATTTTCCAGGTAGAATTCCAACTACAATCCCTCCTGCTCCAGGTTTAATTAACTTTATCTCTGCGGTGTTTCTTAGCCCGCGTATCAACCCTCGAGTTGAAAGGTGGTTCCAGTTATTTTTACCACGAGTCGAGGTAAGTCATACTCGGAAATTACTGCTTGCACTTTAATCGTAACCCGAAGAATGCATACAGTGCAAGGAAAATGCATTAGAGAGGGAATATAACACTATTCCCAAAATGGGAATTTGGGAGCAAAGTTAATAGTCGAGTATAAAGGATTCAATACACTTTCGACTGCATTACCACAGGCGTAGGGAACGCGTGACACGCATGCGAAACTATGCAGCTTATCATCTGAGATATTAACTAAAGGCTGAAAGCGAATAAGGGCGCTCTAACCTTTCGTGGTTGGCTAAGTAACGTAGCGTGAACTTAATAAATCCGGCATTCCTCCGTTTATACTGCGGTGCATTAGAAACATTTAACATTTGTGTCATGCTCTATACGTCGTTGAAGTAACCAACTGTATTTACCATTTTATTGGAATTAGTTTATCTACCATTTTATTAAAGCCAGTTTATATCATCGACCATTCTGTCTACCACTTTATCAACACCAGTTTATTTGCCATATCATTTACCATTTTATCAACACCAGTTTATTTCTTCGATCGTTCTGTGTACCAATTTATCAACACGTTTATTTGTCATTTTATTTACTATTTCATTAAAACCATTTTACTTTATTGGCCATTCTGTCTATCAGTTTATCAAGAGTTTATTTACAATTTTATTAACACCCAGTTCGTTTGTCATTTTATTTACCATTTTATTAAATCCTCTTTTACTTCATTGGCCATTCTGTCTACCATTTTACCAAGACCACTTTATTTACCATTTTATTAACCATTATACTGAATACAACCGGGTATATTGAAAGAACTGAGACGAAGAAGGTACCAAATCAGATAAACAATGAACTTAACCCTTCGCTGCATGTTTTCTTACTATTCTACACATTTCATCTCATTTGATAAAATGTTGTTTCAATTCATTTAAATATTTTTCCCTGAAATGTGTGAAACACAAAAACTTACCTCTCAATTTTTTCATCCCAATTAAAAAAATCATGCAGTGAAGGGTTAAAAATTCCCTCATAGTGCAAGGGTGAAGTGATAAATTTTTTCCATCCATCATACACAGTGTGAAACAGAATGTGACGCTAGAAGATACTAATGAAAGAGGGTGGAAAGGACGATCAGGCATTCGCTCTAGTCTCAGGCGGCGCGGCGGGTTGACCCATTCCGCGGTGCAATTACGCTCGGCGTCATCGTATCCTCTTGCTCACGGTCAGTCAGTCACGGTGCCGTGCAATTATCGACGATCCGACCTTGACATTCGACCGTGCTTTGCCCCCTTTAGGTCGCCGCTTAGGGCAAAGGTCGAAAATAGAAAAGCGGCCGCAGGATGCACGCGACTACTTGCGACATAAATAGACGCTTAAGGAAGCCGGTGTGGCTCGCATCGCCGTTGAGACTGGTATTGGTGAACACGGTATGTGTACGTGTCCCCTTATCGATTCCTTCGCCGGTAACACGTGTAACACGGCCGACATGGCTCCTCTATCTCCTTCTCTCTCTCTCCCTCTCCCTCTCTCTCTCTCTCACTATCTCACTCTCACTATCTCTATATATATGTATATATCCAGCTCGCACAAGTAGATACCACTCGGGAGACGAGGCTTGTCTTCGTCGAAGAGATTTACGCGTCCTTGAGAACCACCAACGCCATTCGACGTCGAAGGGTCCTTACGTAACTGGCTCCGAAATGCCGACCTGCCCCACTTTTCGCCCCAGCACAGTTTGCTTTTAATTATACCGGTAAGCCCGATAAAATTAGGCGACGCCTCCGCCAGGTCCCCTCGACGGGCCCACGGTAAATATCGTTAGTCGCGCAGTTTACATGCACAACTTGCCATCTTCGTCCTTCATCGAGCATCTTACTCCCCTCTTCATCTTCTCCATCTTCCTCTTCTTCTTCTTGATCTTCATTTTCTTCGTCTTCTTCCGCTATTACTTGTGGCAATATTCGATTGAAGCGTTACGTGCCACGCCAATGGCGCGCAGGATCTCCTGCGATTCACGCGGATTAGAGCCACGGTTATCTGCAAACAACGGTTTTTACTGCTCCTCCTCGTTTTAGTACTTATGGCAGCTAGGATTCACTGTACTTTGATCAACGTGTCACTAGCATTCCGAAAATATTGCTAAATACTTACGTGAGTACAGGGTGCTTGTACAATATCCTATCAAAATGATAATTTTCAAGCAAAATTAGAATCCTACATAATACTAATTCATCAGTAGTAACTGTGGCAAGAGTTTGATACCAAGAGCGTTAAGTTTTTACGTACCAGACTGAGAATACATCAGTCTAAAGTCCAACTTTACAAAAACTAGCGCGCACTTACCCCACTTCATCTTACCGAAATTTTCGTATAGACATTTTGCAATGGAGATTGCAAGTGTTCGTTTCGCGGCGAGATGACTGGACCGATAGAGAAAACTATTTCCCAGCATCCACTCGAAGCAGGTCTCGCAGGAAGGGTTCCTAAATTTCTAAGTAGAAGGAAGCAATCCCATTTTTCTGGGAGTCTCGCGACGCGACCAAGTTTTAATTTCCTGTCAGCGGGAAAGAATGGCCGAACCGGAAGTTTGCAAAGTTGCCAAACTTGCCGGGTAAAGTTTCAAGTCGGAACTTCCGTGTTCTCGACGCGCCGATGATTTCGCGACGCAGCGGGCAACTTGTCGTTTAATCATTCGTCGTGTAAGACAACGGATCGGTACAGTGAAATACGCGCTACGATCCCAAAGGGACGCATGCATTCTCCTCAACCCGGAACGACGCCGTTTTTCTGCCGTTTCTTTGGGCGCGTCGGAATAAAATTGTTTATTCGACTGCTTAATTCGCGAGCTTCTTTCTAATTAAACCTCCGACGGGCTCGTTGAGCCTCGAGATTATTTTTCCTTGCATAAATCAAGGAAGATTTTCCACGGAAAGTAAATCGTTCTTCGAAGAATTGAATGAGCGCAAACATTTTGCACGTAACTGCTGCAATTGCTTTTACTGTAGAACGTCTTTAGGGATTTGTTTATTGAAACAAATGAATTTACTTCATTGTTTCCTGCGGAAGCTGTTTTAATTCTCCTTTGAAGCGTCAGCCTGCGAATGTTACGGGTGTATGATCAAATTGCGTGAAGCAAAGCTTCAACCGAGAACTACTTTTAAGAAATAAATTTTAACTCGTGTTTTATCGGAATTGAGTATGAAAATTTTTCAATACGTGAAAGAAAAACAATATCGAATAGCTCATTCTTCAGATCTTTAACTACGGACAACAAAAATTGTACGACTTTTTCGCAACATTTTCAAATCGACTTTTTTTCCTACTTTTCGGATCGAATCAGGTCAGAAAATCCCACTGTGCAGCCGTAAATAGGCCATTTCGGCAGTAGTATCGGTTTGAGCACGAAACGAACGAGGTATCTTAGAAAACACACGAGGCATTTCGGCGGAATCGATAACAATGAAGCACGGTGGAGGGTACGTAGAAGACTCGAGGATTATTTCGAGCCACGAATAGTTCCGAAGAAAGCCTTGCTCCGCGTTGAATGACGGTCGTTTATCGATCGGGACCGATTCCTCGAAATGTCAACCGTGTTCTTCCGAGTCGAACGAAAGCCAGTCGATGCGGTTGCACGGCGCGGTGCGGCGCGGCGTGGTGCAGCGCGGTGTTCCCTATCGATGCATGCATTGGATACTTCGGCCCGGGTCCGGTTAGGCGATAGCTTTGTTCATCGGGTTTGCGTGTTCCAAACTTGGCCAGGGCTTTGGAGTTCGTTGCAGCACTGTTGTTACCTTTGATATAGCCGCGACCCGGGCGTCTTTGCACTGGTTGTTATTACTGACGACCTTGTAACGATTTTGTTAAGTGACGTATACCCAGGCCTATATGCTTTCTTTCATCTCGGTATACTATAAGCAATTTCATTAATTTTTAACCATTTCCTCGAGGCAATTTCTATCAATTTTCCTATCAAAGATTATGACTACCAAAGAATTTTAAATTGAGCGACTTTTAATGAAATGAAGAAAATATATGAGCCGTTAATTTTGAAAGTGGCTTAAGTCCATTCTTGGTAAGAAGACACATATTATTTACTTAATAATTGCTATTATTTTAATAGGAATTGTAAATTTTACTCTCTTACATACACTTAAGGAGTGTGATACGTTGGTATCCTATACTTATACTTCTAATTGCATTGAAACGCAAACTCTTAAACATCTGAATTTAAACTTAAATGGACTCAGGCTTTCAAAAACGGCTCATATTATTTCCATCCCATTTTCAATTTGTAGTCCAATTTTGTACACCGCTTGGGGACGTCATGATCCATAGACGTGGAATCCGAGGAGTGGCTTTTTCCAATTCCCTTTTGAACAGACAGGCATTGTTTGCATGTGATCCGGAAAATGAGCATTTCCCACCACCCCCTCTTAACCTGTTAACCCGGGACGACGAGGTAATTCGTTAATTGCATTCGCTGGTGTCTTTATCTACCTGGCGGATCCCCGAATTTCATTTTAGCGTTTTTGCTAAACTGTGGATCTTCGTGAATTTTTAATGAAAATCTCGGAAAGTTAGCAGACCAAAAATTATAATAAAATTTAATTTCATATTACTTTACCTTCATTCCTCTCTGTGGAACTCATCCAAATTCCATTTCCACTGAACTCACCAGCAAAAATGCAGCCGCGTATAATAGCCCTCAGTCCAATTACCAGAAAATCATTCGTTTCAAATTTTCATTATCAAACCACAAGATACAATTTATCCTATGATCCTTTATTCACTTAACGAGTTTTCATGCTAAAAAAATCGCACAGTTAACAGGTCGAACATTCGCGAAAATACTCATTCAAATCCGATAATAGCGAGCGTAATGAAGAGAAGTTTTTGCTGACTGGCGGATCCGAATGCATTCTAAAAGCCGCACGGAAAAGTTGCCGGTACCTAATTCGATCGGTATCATGATTCATCCGGTATAGTTTCGACGCAGCATTGTTTCCTTATTCTTTTTTCGTCTCGCGAAAAATTCAGCAACAGAGGCCCGGAGCGAGCGGCCGACACAAGTTTCGAATTTAAAAACAACGAGACGACATTACGTCGGCCGAAAATGACGGGGTGATTGATCGATCGATTAATCGATCATTCGATTAGCGCCACGGGCCCGGACAGCCCATCCCCGGCCCGACAACAATGCAGTTTACTCAGTCAGCGATATCGGCGCCGATATACCATTCTTAACAGAACCGGACAGGCGATGACGTGGTAAAAAATGATTGAAAGCTCGCGTGATATACTGCCCCGTGTCCCGAGAGTTTCGCGATAATGTGTCTCCGCAAGGACGACTGCTCCCTCGGGACGCAATCACTATGATCCTGCGGGCCGTCGGTGCAAACATTGACCGTCATCGATGCTTCGGCGACATGGGAGCCTAGAAGTCATTAAGGGATAGTCTTGTTGATTGCGAATTATCACTGGGTTCTGCTAAACGACTCGCAGATTTTAATATTCGAGAGAATATTATCATTTTTTTAAAATTTTGACTTGGACCACTTTCGTAATTATAGGCACAATTGTAAGGTTTGGCATTCTAACACCCCGAAAACTGATCGTCATCCATCATTTTCCTTCGCCCTCGCACGAAGAGCCGAAGCAGCGAGAGACGTGCAACCGAAGAAAAGTGGGAGCACAGTCTTGTCCGCGGTGCATAACCTGGTCGTCCTCGGACATAATACGTGCGGAACGACTTCGCGGTACACAAAACGCGACTCGTTTCACCCGTCGAAGAACGTCGCTCGAACTGTCCAGTAAATTCTCGGCGAATCCTCGCCGAAGCTCGGGCTGTGTATTCGCGACGTGTATCGCGAATCGTTGCAGCGAACCGGGCGACGACGAATGGCCGCGAAGAGTTTACATTTCTCACGGACGTATATACTCGTCCCGGATATATCCGTTGATCGATCGCAGAGCTCCGGCTCTCTCGGTCAATTTCGAAACGGGAACTTTGCAATCTGCCGTGTACGCGGCCCGCTGTCCGGCGCATTTGCAATTCGATTTATTCTTCATCCGTCGATACAGGGCTCGCGACAGAAATTTCCCCGCAGGTCCTCCGCGATCCTATCAATCGCGAACCACGATCAGACAACGACGCCATAACCGTAAATTACGGAGCCGTGTTTATGGCGTGCGTCGTCGATCCTGGATATCGATGTCTCTCGAGTTAAGTGGCCCCTACACGATCAATAATATTGTCAATATTCCCGTCAATGTTGACGCTCTATATTGAAGCGCGCATCAATATGCTTCACGTACTCACAAGCGTGACAATAAACCTCCTAGACGTTCAAACGGTTCTTCAATATTGACAAAAAATATTTTTCTATCAATATCCGTCAATATTGATAGGACGCTTCAATACGCTCCTAGACGATCAATATTTCCGTCAATATTCTCCGTTGATACACTCCGTTAATATTGAGTTGTTAACACTAAATCAGGCACTAAAAGTATCTATACTTATTATTTATAATTTATATTAGACGCTTGGACAAAGGAATTCCATTGTTTTTGATAAATGAATTTTTATAATTTTAATAATTGTAAAATATAATATAAAACCGGTCATTTGACCATGGTAGGTTCAGTGGTAATTCTAGCTCCTTCGTTTCTTGGTCGTTCGTGAGCACGAGTTGATTAGTTCCTTAAAATTATGTAAAAAGTAAATGTTTATGGAGTCCCTCTTTCCTGTATCCATTTTTCATTTGGCTTGATGAAAGTATATGAATGAAATTGTCATTACAGTCATGAGTCTCCTTCTTTTTCTTTTTATTTTTACGAGTGCAGCAATAAGAGAGTGACCAGTGCAGCTTTCGTTATGAACGCGGTAGAACCTCGTTACTTGTGCCCCTGACGTCTCCAGTAAATGCAATAAAAAGGCACGAATTATGATAAACAAGATCGGTATCGACTTTCAGGCGTGAAACGTGTAAGTGCACGAGTTCGACAAAAATTGTTAACCTTACAGAACTTTTTTCCTTACAATTCTAAATATATTTTCCGGTGACATTTTCGTGTATTCTTACAAAGGTAAGAAAAATGTAAAATATTCGCGACGTATTTGGCAACAATTAATAATATGACCAAATCCGCCGATAGATTAAGCCAACATACACATCGATTCTCTCACATGTGCTCGACAGATGCACAGACTTAAGATTAGTACAGACATTGCATGCAATGCATTTTTCTGTTTTCGGTTCTGAATTACCGACTCTGTAGAAAATGCTCTCGTACGACAGCGGACTCTATCGAAATGAATCGATCCGCTAGTGAACTACATGTGCAACAGCGAGTTAGATTTCCAGTCAACATTCTTCTTATAAATTTTTAAAATATAAGTTATGCACGTGTACAATACAACCATTTTATGGATGAATCTACAATGAATAATTAAACATAATGTATTAAAAAAGGCATATATTTATTGAACCACCCATTTTTCCCGAATGTCCGACTTGTAGGAGTTATACTACTAATTTCCGCAAAAATGTACGCCCATGTAACTTGTCAATGAGTTACTGTACTTATTTAGAATTGTATACACAGCGAAACAAAAATTTTCGGCCTTCTGACTTGTCGTTGAGTTGATCAGATATTACGACTTGACGAGATATTATCGAAACAATTTTCTTTCTTCTTTGGATAATATCTCGTTAACTATTAGGTTTAGGACATACGAGAGTCAACACTTTTATACTCAGAATTTGATACCCTATCGATCTATGGTATAAAAAATAGGACATCCCATTTAAAAAACTTAATTTGACTTTGAAATCCCCCTCCCCACCATTCTAGTCCTCAAAAAAATTAGAGTATATGATTGTACTATTCATACTGAACAATTTTTGTTAACAAATTTTTTTGTAACTTCAGTGCGTCACAGGATATTTCCGTTATCAGATAAACGAAACACCCTGTATGTAGAACAAAATAGAATTTTAGACAATATGGAATATTCAGTTCTTACTAATAGGCCTAAATCTGCGAACATGAGGCGCGACACCGAAATGGTAAGGGGGCTGATGGAGTCCTAGATAAAAAAGCCCATAACATGCCGTGCATGTCCGTACATACTGATCATGTCTGTGACGTATGTCATACGTGTGTCGGCAACGCAGATTTCCCATTGCTTGATCGAGCATAGCCTTAATTCGATCAGCGTAATGCACTTTCGATAGGTTCAATCTTGAGACTCCATTAAAGAACGATGGAGCTCGATAGCAATCCCTTCCCTCCTCTCTCTCTCTCTCGCTCTTTCTCTCTCTTTGTTTCTCTCGGGGGTATTACGGGGACACACTCTGAAAAGTAGACAGCCTCGATAGCCGGCGAATTCGCGCAGCGAAAAAATTAATGCGCTGGCAATCTAGGTCGGGACGTGAAATTCCTCGTGGCGGGCGTGTGTCTCTCGGATCTGCGATAAAAATACTCAGGGATTTAAGCGAGTCTGCTCCGGCAACATATTTTATTCCCGGCTCTCTCTCTCTCTCTCTCTCTCTCTCTCTCTCTCTCTCTCTCTCTCCCTCTTTCTCTCTCCGAGTCCCGTCCGAACCGAAGATCGCGGATCTCTGACAGTCCCGTGACCCCACGGGAAAACCGCATCGTGCTCTAGCCGAGGCGAGAATTAAGGAGGAAACCGTGCGGGACTCGACCGGGTTCCTGAATCCGGTCACGGTACAAATTAATTTTACCGCTGAACGATCCGGGTCACCTGAACGAAACAAACGCTTCCACCAATCTCTCGTTTTCGTACGCTACTCGATGCTCTTTATTACATTTTATAACAGCCAGAATTCATATTCGGACACTCCGCACAATAGAATTGCTTTTATAGCACTTTATTCGGCGAAATCCAGTTAATAGGATTTACAATGCATGTGCCAAGAGGTAGCTTAAATCTCTTCTTTCACGTTATAATTCTCTTGTCAAGTATTTTTGTACCACGGTAACTGTATGTGACTCGTTCGTTCAATTTCAATGGACACTTCAGTCACCATTGGTAGATGAAGTATTAATGCATTAATTAATATAACAGAAATATAATCTGCTCCTCACAGTCGATTGGGACAATTTATATTCCAACTAAAGCTCCACTCGCTGTACTTCTTTTCTCTTTATTTCCATATATATATATACAATTACAATAAAAATGTTTCGATGAAGAATCATTTATAGTTGGACACTCTGCCTGCAATTTAAAGATAACAGTCGGTTGAAGGGTGAAAATCTGAAGGCAAAAGCAGCCTCCAGAACAGAGGGCTGCGAGGTTTTCGGATGCGAGGCACGCGTGATCGCGAAACAAATGGCGGCGAGGTGGGCGGGAATGATCGTTTTTCTTCGCGATCTTTCTTCTGTCTCATAATTGGCAGTTACGATTCATCTTTCCGTTCCTGGTCTGCCGCAACGGTGACGCGCAGACACGTAGCAAACATGACAAATGAACGCGGCCGCCCCCGCGCGATAGATGAAGATTAATGCTCTAATAAGGTTCCAGGGCGATTGATCGTCGGCTGGTTTGCTCGATCCTCTAATAATTGCCCACTTCGACGAGCTCGGCACGTAGACGAGTCTATTGTTCTCTTTCGACGATTGTTCGAGGCGCGATGTTAATTGGGAAACAAGTTTAAACGAGATCGGATTAACCCTGGGTACGCTTTCGGGCCTCCGCTGGTTCTTCGCTCTTCGCTTTTATATTTGCTGGCTACCGTTTGTACACAATATATTATATTTTCCGTTCTTTTACCCCTTGGTTATATCTTTCATTCGTTTTGTATTCTGTATATGTATGTTTTATGTTAGATTGATGTATCTTTAGTTGTTCTTCAGCGTAGTGGCTTCATTTTCAGGATCTCATTTCTGTTTCATGCCATTCTGCTTCAACAAATATGTTTCTAAGTAGACGATATAAAATTCCCCAATCAAATACAGTTGAAATAAAACGTTCGAATAAAACCAGTACGTATAAAACGTTTGACAAAATTCCTCAAGAAGACGCTACTCCAACGTCCAGGAGAAACGGCTAACCAAATTATTGAAAATTCCACCGCGTTCATTAAACTTCCACAGGTACTCGAAACCACGAATCGTCATTTCCGGTCGTCAACGAAACGAACGAACACCCCTTAACGAGTGCAATCAGAAAATCGCGAAGTGCCGGGAAGTCATTAGAGCCTCCCGGAACCGGGTTGACCCATCGTCCGGCATCGCCCGCGAACGAAAGTCCGCCGGGTTGGCATTGTTTTTTATTAAACAACCGGCCGGAAGACCCGGATACATCCGGAGCGATCTGTGTGTCCCGCGGTGTCATTAAATTGGCGACGAGAGACCGGGCTCGTTGCAAAGGCGCTTCAGCAAACAGATTATGATCCCGGTGCGCGCGGCTCGCCGGGAAAGTAGAACGAGCAGAGTTGGTACGGCTGGTGGTGTTGCTGTTGCTGTACCTGCTGGCTGGTGTTGCTGCCTTTCGTCCGGTGCCCGTGTCCCGGTTCCGTTTAATAACTCCCGCGTCCGCTCGAATTCAGCTGGCCGGCGGCCATGTGCACGCGGCGGAAACGCGTAATCGCGATACGCGTATCGGCGCGTCCTCTAATTCGCAGCTGGCTCCGCTCGTAATCGCGCGTGGAGCCCGCACCGGGCCCGCTTTCCCTGCGCCGCGAAAATCGCCGAGGAAAATCCGCCGTACCTTCGTAATCCTGCTACAGCTGGTTTCAGATGTGGACCGACGATGATACCGCGCGGAATCGTCGGATTCACGCGTCGGTGGACACTTTCGGGGAACTTAAGAGGGTTTCCCGGGTTTGACCACTGAAAACGTTCAGCTATTTTGGCGACCGCTTCATTGTCAGCCTTGCGGAAGTTGGTCTAGCACTGGGGGGATCGTAGGTCTCTGGAAAAGATACGCTTTCGAGAGCTTTAGTGGATATGTCTGAATATTATGCGATTAAGCTTAGAGCAAAATTGATTTAGGTCACACTTATATTGAAACTTAGGGAAGATTCAAGTCATCATTTTGCTGTTGCCAAATTTATTTATTAAGTACAGACCTCCGAAGTCTACAATCTTTGAGTACATATAGACACAAACATTGTTCCTCACTGATGATGAGGATTATGGTCGAAATAAAATTTACTTTGTTATAATGCAGGGATATTTAAGGGGGGTTTAAGTCATCCGTTTTATCGAATTTGTTTACCAAAAAACAGACCTCTGAACACACCTCCAATTTCGAGAGAACAACACTTATAATTTCATATCTTGGCAACCATTCGTCCAATCAGCCTGATATCTTTTCTTAGCTCAGTCACGGAAGTTCGAGCAACAATATTTTTTGTAAAATAGTTTACCATGGACAGAATACGGGAACCGGAGTCCAAGTCCTTCGAACGCCATGACGCGACCCTGCGGGGGCGTCGACGTGTACAAAAACACGTGTCCTTCGTTAGGGAAGTCCTCTGATGGTCGCTGTTCGTTTCTCGTCGAGCTCATACGTGAGTCGAATCGTTCCCCCGGTCTAATTACTCGAGCCTCAGCCGAAAAAAAACCTGTTAATTCATTGGACGATCAGTTTTCAAAACGCGGTCTCGTTCCCCGCGAGCTGTGCCACCCTTGTTGCGATGGGGTATAGGTTGTGCGTTCACGCACGTGTGCACGGTCCCGTAAAAAATTGCGGGTATGTCGGCTGCATTGGAATCGCGTTGCTTCCTTATTCTAATCTTTTATCGTCGGCACGGACGCGGAATCGGGAATCGCCTTCACGTCGTTTTCCCATTCGAACGCACTGCATACGGGAAAAGGTTGACACCCTCGTTACCAATCAGCTTCGAACGCTCTGACTACGCGCCTCCCCAACTGCCTGCCGGTAATTCGCAACATTTTTCAAGTAGTCTGAATCACAAATCATCACGAATCATTGAAAAGCTAATGTTGAATTAATCCTATTATCAACACTACAATTCGATGAATTCCATTCTAAATTTATTGACCATTCTCACCTTAGTTTCTCGATTGTACGAGCTGCCACGAGTAATTAAAACGTCAGCCTCCTGATAACCTCCTGATAACGATTTTAACAAAGTCTAACAAGTGTGAATGCTATGCCTTTCTTCTTAGATGAAATGAGATTTGATTCGTTTGTAATCAATATTTAAGCACTAAATAAATGTAGCTTTCTCTTCTACAACATTTTTGGGGATAAAGACGTTTTAATCGCTGTAACAGTAACGAAAATGTTACGGCAAGGGGTTAACTCTCTTTCTTTTTTTTATTGAAGCTCTTCAGACCCTTAAATGTGTCCATTTCGCTTTACAATTTGATGTTGCAATTTTACAGGTTGATACTACAATGTTACAAGGTGTAATTACGATTTAACGGGGGTTAACTTATGCAAGCAACAAACATTAAAAACCCCAACTGTACCCAGCAATATAACGCACAGACAATTTAATCAACGCTGGGTTGAAAACGATCGTTTTACACAAACACGTGCATATCCGTGATCGTGTATGATATCCAAACGAGGTTGATCAATATCGAGTGGGTTGTTGCTGTAATAAAATCAATGCACCCGAACGGTAGCGTATTGTGGGGGCTTCTGATGTAACGGCAGTGAACACGTGATTTTCAAAAGTTTTTTTTCTTTCTTTGCATCTACAAAGAAACGTCACAAATATAAAAATACAGATTTTACAGGAGAGCGTTTCACCTTTGACAGTTTAACTAACTGTGGCTGCGAACAAAAATAAGTAAAACCTAGTAGGGCTATCGATGGGGTTAGTTTTATTTATTTGTTAATTCTTTTATTATTAATGAACTATTTATTATTTATTTATTAATACTCTGACGAGTATTTGATGTGAGTTGAGAGATATGAGTTGTGACGTTTTTTTTGTGCATAAGCGATATCTTATAAAGAAGTTTTCTTTAGTTAAATTCTTCTGATTATTTATTTCCTATTTATTCTCCCCACAAAACAGCACGTTAATGTAATATAAGCCTCTTAACGTTCGCATATCGCGAGATAGAGGAAAAAGCGCTGTTGCTTTTTTCAAAAGCTCGGAATTTTGGTTTTGTGGTCGAACGGTAGCATTCGTTAACGTTCGATCGCGACAGCGGTCATAGTAACGCCTCGTTCCCCTCGCGTTCCGCCGAGCGGGTAAACATTTGCTGAATGCGGGGCGGTAATTTGGTCGACACAGGCTCCGAGCCAAGTATTCGAGAGGCGTGTTCCTCGAATGATCCTCTTTTTCTCCGTCCAATCGGGGATGAGTCAAAGGTGGCGAGGAGCTAACCCTTTGCTAACCGAACGAAGCGTTCTGACGAAGCTCTCGTGTGTCTCGGAGAAGAGCGATCGATCCACTCGCTGCCTCAAAATTCGTCAGACAAGTTGTTACCGATTTGCTGAATCCGTAGGCGTCAGTGCTCGAGATAAATATTTTCCGGTCTGAAATTATTCTGTTCGCCAATACACTGCCTGTAGGCTGTAACATCTTGACTCCAAAATTATACTGGCACATAAACATTTAGAGTTTTAATTTCTATTATTCTTAAAAGATGAATTGAATCAATGAATGAAGGAATCAATTTTTGCTATTGACTTGTGCACAGATTAAACAAAAACAATATTCATTAAATTGTTTCCCACGCCATAAATAGTTGATAATTTCCATTTGACCACACTTCGAAGAAGTATTAGAGATTCTGAAAATAAAAGAATGCTTGCAGGAGTAGGACTCGGTATTGCTGGTCTGTAAAGCCTATTAAAATTGGATAAATGTTTCGCAATCATCGTATACAAGGAATCTGATAGGAAGAAAATTTTGTCAAACGTTTAGAGACTTGTTTGTAGGACATCAGGATAAAAATATGCAGAGTGTGAATGTCCTAAGGGCCCGGTGCTCGTGGTGGACGAGCACGAGAGCACAAACAGCCGGCGAATCGATAAAGAGAATTAAAAGTGGAGTCAATAAAGCGCAAGGCAGCCGGCCGATCCCGCGACACAGCCATAAACTAAAGTCTCCGGAAGCGGTGGTAGTTATCGCTCACGGGGACGCTTGTCGCGACGCAGGAGTCGCGTGACTTTATTCCAGAAACGACATTTCTCCGCTATTGTGTACAGCTATTTCTGAGGGCAGCAGCATTCACCAGCTACCAACCGCAGTGTAAAGACACCCCTCTCTCCATCCCCGCCGATCGACGCAACATCGTCGAGCTGTGTTCGTCAATTAATGCGAATCAGATGACGAACGACCCTCGACGCTCGGTTAATCGCTTTAATTATTTACAACGGCGGCACCGCTCGTAAACCCTGATTCCCTCTCGGACGTTACTTCAAGGCTACAGGGTCGATGACCTGCACACAAGGTTACATAGTCGGTCTTATGCAACTGTATAGATTTTTAGGTGACTAAGCTTTTGAGCATTTAGTTCATTGGGTATTAAATAAAGTGTACATGTTGAAGATCGAAATGACAGAATCAATAGATTTTAGTCAGGTGAAAACTTGTTGTTGCTTAACAGGTTGTAATTTCGTGGAAAAAAGTTGGGCCCAGTTTCAAGGGTGAAGTCTCTGCTTTCACCCCCTTCTATTGTTTGTTTTGTAGTAAAGTCGCGATATTTTTTTGCGACCTTCTAGCCAGAATTTATCCAGTGCCTACCCACTCCACTGCCGGCCAATACCGCAGGGCTTTGACTGATCTCGGCTCGGGTATATCGGTGTGAACCACTACTAATCGAATTACGGAACTTCTTTATTTTTTATTATTTTATTATGGGACTTTCACCAACTTATTTCTGGTTAATATGACACCAAACACAATATAATTTCAACTGTATTTAGTGGTTTAATCACGACACTACAACCAGAAATAGTATAAAAATTCATTCTGTCCACAAGGGTGGTCTAACGAGCGACTCAACTCGTTCGCGAGCGTCTCAGGGTGCTCGAACAATTAAGAGGAGGAGAAACAACACGCGTAGAAAGGTAAAGGAACTCATTACCATAATTAGCCGGCTTAAACGGCGGTATCGAACGATGGGATGGCAAGGACGAAAGGAGAACGAGGGAACAGGGGTAATTCTGGAAGTCAAGGCCACGCCTGAAGGCGGAATTAGAGGAAGATGCGACCGAACGAAATTGGCTGGCAAGGTACCACGACGGCGCCCTATAGATTCGCCAGGGGGTTGGACGCCGCGGGGGTGGATTGCTCGGCGTCGTTAAGACACAATAAAATTTCAAAGCGTAAAAAAAGGCCGCGAGCCAGAGATTGCCTCCGGCAATCCTTTTAATCAACCTCCATCTTCCTCTCCACGAGTTTTTGTCTTCCTGCTCGCCGGAAAACTCGTTCGATTTCGATCGAGACGCTGCTACTGTGGACTTACAGCTCCAAAATCAATACGAGCAGTCACTTTAACAATCTAAAAGTAGTAGACTAAAAATTATTCGCATTGATTGTATGAAACACAAGTCGATAATCATTCTTCCTTTAATAATTTCAACAAGGTAAAAATAATACAGTAGGGCCCGGATAAACCGGATATATAATTATTATTTTAATAAACGGATAAACATTATTTACATATTTAGGGCGATTTCCCCTCGAATTCATTCCGTTCAATTCGTCCCTCAGTACAAAGAACGTTCAATTAAACTCTCGAGCTCATGGAACGACGTTGTGGACTGTGTTCTGCGATAACGAGCGTAAATTTCGCTGCGGCGTGACTTTGTTCTGCTTGGCATTAAAACCAGCTCCGAACCGTGCCAAAATTTGCAGGAAATTTACGTCGTAGTTTTTCCCTGTGTGCCCTCGCCCCCGGCTGATTTATTTCTCAGATAGAGACCGGTCGCGAGAGAATGAGAGTCGATTCACAGCGATCGTTCGATTTACGTTAGCCTCAAGGTGAGGCCGGTCTATAGTATAGTCGTCGCTGACAGTAGAAATCTGCCTTAACCTTCGCTGATTTCCCGGCAGACCCGGGCGCCAGGGATTTCCATTCCGATCGAGTTACCGCACGCTGCTGCAAGTAATCCTGATCGCTCCTGTCGAACGAGAATCTTTGCTAAGACTCGAGTCGCCATTTTCGCCAGTGCTCGACGATTTTTACTGCTGACGATTCGTTGCAATTGTTCTTTTTGATTAATTTTGGTTCGGCGATTTTAAAAATTGAATTGGCGTGGAATGAAATGCGAATTCGATGTCTTCCACGGGAATACGTATCTCGCGCTTTCTCCAGAAACACGCATCCGATTTTAATAAAATTTAGAGAAAATATTGTGGATGAAGTAGTCTATATGCAGGGTGTTCATTTGAAAACTTTACAGCCGAATATCTCGAGAAGTATGAAAGATATTAAAAAATTGTAAAACCAAGGATTTCGTGGTGGCGTTTGCAAGGTCATTTGAAGGTCAACTTTGTTTCTTCAAATGGAAACCTGCGGATAAAAGAAAGTATCGTACGAAAATTGCTGGTCTTTTTACGTACAATAAGATCCCATAATAAAAACTATATGCTCACATTTGTTAAAACAAAGTTGACCAATCGAGGAAAGTTTTCGATCTCGGATGCTCTATAGTCAGGACCTCGACAGAAATAGCAGATCGACGTCACGAGAACGTCATATAAGAACAGGTTCTGAAATTGGCGCACAGGTATTCCATAAAATATTCGCCATTCAAGAATGAAACATAGACGCTTTTACATACGGCAGCCGAAACATTGCAACTTTTCACGCCCGCCAGGCAACCATGCTCTCGCTTGTACCAGCAGCGTTGTCATAATCAGCTGATCGATTCGCGCGGCGGGGCAACAAACCACTTAGCCGAAATACAACAACGAATAATCATTTCGGAAAATTGGCTTGCAAGTTCGCAACTCGGGCGAGAGTATCGGGCATCTCCGCGGGTCCCGCAACAAGGCAACGGAGTTTTCGATACAATTACATTTTCCAAGCAACTGGGTAGCTTTCCTCTTGCGAATTCGCCGCAACAGCGGTCTCTATCCCTTCTAATATGCTCTAATGTTTCGCGAGGTCGATCAGCCCATGTTTCGCTGTACATATTACCTTTCTGACAAACTCACGTCATAACTAGTCAGTTTTTCCAAATCCAAAGTCAATTTTAAGAACATAAATTAATAGAGTATGTACTCCTTCTCTGAACAATTTTCATAATCTGCGCGGACAGCGCAATAGTGGCCATAATTTCTTCTGATGTCTTCACAATTTCGTAACATATTTAATAACACAAGAATAAAAGAGACAAGCTTTCTCATAACTACAATTTTTTTAGCATTCTCACATCTTGTAGTAAATTCATCATTATAGTAACACACATCATTGTAGTAACAATCACAGATTGTAGTAAAAATTCATTTTCACGTGTAGAAATGGGTAAACTTTATTGTATCGGACTCAAAATTTGTGCCTTTCTCCTATAAATTATGATGTATTTGGTATGTAATCCAGTACATTTGTACCCAGGACGGCTCCAGATCGAAGTTTCGATCCTGTAGGATCAATGGCTCAGGAGTTATGCTTGCTTGAAGTTCAGCAATCTGCAGTGTTTTTGACAGGTAAAGGCGCCGTCATATTGGTTTGTAATAACGATCGCGAGCCGTTTACCAAGCAGAACCGCTAGATGGCAACATTTTGACTTACCTGTCAAAAACACTGAAAAATGCACAACTGTAAGCAAGCATAACTCCTCAACCATTGATCCTACCGGATCGAAACTTTGAGCTGCAACCACCCCGGGTACAAATCCACTGAATTAGATACCAAATACATCATAATTTATAGGAGAAAGGCACAAATTTTGAGTCCGGTAAAGTAAAGAGCAGCCCAGTAGTTTCTTTAAATTCTTCTGCCTTCTCAGTTCTGTATGTGATCTATTCATTTTTATCATAAATACATCGATCATAAATACAAAGACGAATCACTCTAAAAAGAATCCGATGAAAACGGCAATAAATTTTTGGCGTGCCGCGAACGCGAGTACGCACATAATCGCGTTGCGGATCAAGCGGTATGCGATAGAATGAGCCGGGCAGGTGGCGCGTAATTATTCGACGGCCAGGTAATGCAACGACGCGTCCAGGAATCCTGCGAGGATGCTCACCGCGCTCCACGTGGCCATTCGGCCTCGTCACTTCCGGTTGGACGAGGTGTCGGGATTTCCGCGGGCACCAATAAATGGCAAGGGGGTATGCGAAGGGGTGCGAGAGGGTGCAAAAGGGGTTAGGGGGTTTGCGGAGGTGTTCGTAAAATCCAGGAGTTGCGGCCGGAGTTGGAACGGGTTCCGGATTCCTGAGTATAATCAGCCGCGGTGCGGCGTAATCAGTGTTTACCGAGTAATTATCATGCACCGTGTCTATGGAGCGTGACTCACCGAGCAATTAAGACAACGAACAACCCTCGTGACCCCTCTACCTCCCCCTCCCAGCCTGACGAGCTCTTTCTTTCTCCACCGAAAATTCGCCTTTATCAGTTTCGGAACTGGAGAGCTGCTCGAAGTTTCCCGTCTGCGATCGCGAGTTAGGCGACTTCGTGACGCGATCCTAATCGCGCTGACTTTCCAGACGTTCGTCTACGAAATTTTGTTTTTAACGCGGGGAACGCTTACTTTTGTTCGCCGCGACGAGAGCGTCCAGAGAGGAGGAACACGTGGGTAGATAATACTATAAAATCCAGATAATATCGCGGAGCCCACCTCAGAAATCGCCCCTTCCTGGGAAGTGCTTCTGGGACACCCTGTATTTGCAGGGCGTTGTTTGAAAGCATGTTCTAATTGGACTGGCACTGTACAAATGAAATTGTGCAGTAAACTTTCGAAAGAGAATCGGGCCGAGCCTCCACTCATGTCTCTTGGGCCAGTGGGGCGAAACGCTGGTGCTGTCAGACATAAAGCTGCCAGGCAGGAAGAGTCAAGGTCCCGGAACGATGGCAGCGGTCGACTGTCATTCAATTAGTCCGTACGGTAGATCGATAACGCGGGAACGGAAATTGTTGCTCGCGACCACGCGGAAGACAGAGCTAGATGAGAGAGAAACACAGTGTGAGGGAGAGGGAAAGGAACAGTGAGAGAGAAACTGGGCGAGGGGGGGGGGTAGAAATGCGGCGCACGAGAAAGCGCATAAGCGGCGGGGTTCGACGTGCATATACGTGCACTATCGGGATTCTGCAGTGCAGGTGCCGGGGAAATGTGGGCCACGGCGTGCGACGTTGCGCGGCCCGGTTAACGTTGGCGAGCGCAGATAACTCGAAGCGACTGGTAATGCGAAGCTCATGCCTGTATGGTTATGGCCGAAGGTGGCCCAATAGCAACTGATGGCCTTTACCGGCAATGGCAATCGCCTCCCTTCCCGAAACCATGGCCCGGCCCGGCCCGCCTAACCCTGCCAGATACCGTCCACAAGACCAATACCATTACGCTGTCAGAATCGGAAAGGAACAGCCGTTCGATCACGTTGCCTAGATTTCGGAGATTGAATTCGAGCCCTCTCGCTTTCCTGCGACCTCTCTCTTCCGCCTCTCTTGCCCTCCGTCGGGCAATATAACTCGTTCCACAAAAATTATGTTTCGATTAATCCTTCTATTGAAAGTCTCTTATTGAAAACATTCAATTAAAATAATTACCAGCCACTTAAAAGACTCAGCAGGATCATCTTTGACCCGTAGAATACAAAAACAAATTTGTTTTATCATACTACACTTTTAATAACTTGTTTCGAATAACTCTTCTATCAAAAGTGTTTGACCCACAGAAAGCAAATTTGTTTTACAATAATATGATAATAATTTTTTTAAAAAATCGACAACCACGAAGGATCCTCAGACAATTAACACTCGGACGGCGAATTGTTATTACAATTTTATAATTGACGATACTTATGAATATATGTACCCTGTTTTATTTATCAATTATTTTAAAACAAATTTTTGTTTGAACAACTGAGCATTTAATCGAATCACTAAGAACTGATTAATTAAATGACGTGATCTTGAAACCCCGTTGCACTCATATTGCGAAGGACAGACTACTCCAAAGTCCGAATTGCTCTGAATTATTCCAGAATGTGCGCAAAGGCCTGATGAATCATTTTAGCAGAAGGAATGGGTAGCGATCCCAAACTACTGGCAAGAAGCCTCATCGTCAGCGATGCATCTGTCCTGCGCACGCGGCCATCATTGGCTGGTCTTATTAAATTATTGTTATCACGTGGCTGCACAACAAACAGAAACAGGCCAAGTGGCTCTAACCTCCGGTCCGATTCAATCAACGTCATCGAAAACAAACTTCGCCGAAACAGCGGTGTTCTCTCTCACTCTCGCTCATTCAATCTCTCATTTACACTCCCTCTCCCTCTATAGCAACGTCTGGCCAGGCGTGCGACCTCCTCGTTCCAGAACGGCTCTAACCACCGCTAACTACTTAACATCGATCGACCTTAATTAAAGTCGGCACATTCGCCGAAGTTTTAGTTCCGAGCCCTCCCTGTTCCGAACGAAGGCGACGCGAGCCTGTGTTTATCGGGCAGCGTCTTGTAATTTTTGAATCGGAACCTCGCTGTTGGCGAACTGCCTTCGAGAAAACGTGGGGGAGATTGATTATACTGTTTCAAGGGAAATCGATGATGATTACGTCGAGCTTAACCTTCGATTTGGGAGAATTGGTAGTCTGGCCTTGCCGGCAAAAGTTACGGTGGAGAATAATAGACGTTTGCCAGGAAAAGTTCCTGTGTATGCTACGTGGAATTCTTTTCTTATTTTGGTACCTCTATACTTTCCTGTTCGTCTGTTTTGCTAGTCATTTATGGTTCTATTCGACTACGATTCTATTCCCCCACTCTTCTGTTCTTCTACTTTTCTATTTGACTAATCTATTCATCTACCCTTTAGTTGTCCGCTCTTCGTTAGCTCTTCAGCTCTTCAGCTCTTCAGCAGCTCAACTCTTCATCACTTCGGCACTTCTCCTCTTCGGATCTTCAGCTATTAAACTTCTCAGCTCTTCAACTATTCTACTCTTGTACTGTTCCAATTTCCTACTTCTCTGTTTTCCTACTCATCTACTCATCTACTCACTTACACTTCGACTATTCTACTCGTTTACTCTTCTACACGTGTACTAATTTACTCATTTATTGATGTATGTATCTGTTGATCTAGTCACCAATTCATGTATTCATTTACTCAGTTATTTATCTATTCACCTATTCATTCACTCAATCAATCACAAAACTATCAGAATATTTATCTGCATGGTAAAAGTCCTTCTCTTCTGAAATTGAAGAGAAGTTGAAGCAATAGTCAAGAGGATGCAGATTCAATTTTCTTCGAGTGCTGAAAATTCTTCTCTCGCGATGTTAATGAGAGAACACCGGTGTTGTGTCTTGTCAGTGCTCAACTGCGATTAGCGTTGAATTGTTCGGATTACAATAACTTTAATAAAAGAAGTGAACAACGGTATATACACAGATAGAGATCATTCTTCCCTTTGAGACTTTGAGACTTCAAGTTGCAACTGACCTCCCTTCGAAGGTCCATAAATAAGAAAACCTTGTGGGGGTGGAAAATCCCTCCACCAAATATCGAGAAGTAGGGCCTTAGCCAATAGCAGAGTAGAAGATTTCTTAATGAGGGCAACGCCCATAGACTAAATTACAGATATCCGAGATATAAACATTTTAGTTCCTCTCACTTTTTTTTTGGAATCCATAAATTGGTGTTAGGGACACAGAACATTGGCGCTATGTTTGGGCCCATGTTGCGTCAAGTACCATTAAGAGTGGTACTTCCAGGGCGACTTTCCCAAGGGTGTCAACTGACACCAATGGACTCTCAAGAATGGCATCATTTAAGATCGAACACAGCGTAGACTCAAATTGACACTCTGGCCGACCACACACTAAACACGTCTCAACAACAGGGTTGATGCATTAGACGAGGAGTAAATGTTCTGATCATTATAAAAATCCTGTTCTCAGGAAGTTGGCGGGGGGATTAATCCAGAATACGAAGAGGAGTTCGGTTCGAACTCCTTCCGGTCGAAAGCCGAACACACCGAAACCGTGGGACGAAGTTCACCGTTCGAAAACAGTTGTTTCGCTATTGATTCAATCCAAGTCCATCGACCTCGGGCCGGCGCGCGAGAGTTCCTAGTTCGGCCAAACACCAAAATAGATATCCACAATAGAATCGGTCCGCGGTTCCTCTCTCGCATGGTCACGTCTCAGTTACCCACGAGCAGCCACTCACGGACAAGGAATTGTCCCCGAACGAAACTTTGGTCTTTAACGACCGAGTCGGTACGCGATCCGACTCTGGCTCTGATGGCCTGTCGCGAGCAATCCTCAGATTGCTCCTTATTTCACCTACAACCCCCATTATAAACAGGCTCCCTAGCGCGCCGATCAAATCCCCTTCGTTCCACAATTTGCATAACTTGGTCGCTGATTTTCCAGAGACTTCGTTCCGAGATCGAGCTCCACATTTCTTTCGAACTTCAGCGATTCGTTGATCGTGATCTGTGCTCTTATGTTTTAGTAAAATTTCTCCAAAGTAAAATTTGCATATCCTATCTAAGAATCCATTAAGCTCCAGGATAAAATCAACAACTCAATGACATTTAACATTCATCAATGTTATTGATTCATTATACGATTTGCAGTATCATATACGAGATATTTTCGAGGGTCTGTAAGCAAAGTAGAAATTGTACTTCTTGTTACAGAATCCATTACACTTGAAAATTAAATGGAAAACTCATTGACATTAAAATCAATCAATTTCGTCAGAATTATACGCAAAACATTACATACATTTTGTTAGGAATCCATTAAGCTTCAAAATAAAACAAACAATCCATTGACATTTAACATTAATTGAATTTCGGTATCCATTATTTTGAAGAATTAATAACAACACGAGTACACCTAAAAAGCATTAAAATGAATTCCTTCATCTTTGCTAAATGACTTTAACGTAAACACAATTATAGATAATCATACATGCATGTGGCCCTTTGCGATTATCTAACCAACAATTCTTTCAAATATATTGGCTATAGAAAATCGCGGTTGTGAGACGAATTAGTTTTCGGACAAGGAGATTAATTCTCGAACGTCCGATCGGACGTTTCCAGGCTAATCTCGGCTAATCAAACTGCCCCTCTCGCGATACTTCTATTCAAGTTTCATAGACCGCCCGTTTTCAATTTTTATCGTTGTCGTTCCGCCTCGATCGTCGAGAATTTCGCTCCACTGTGTTGTCAATTTTTAATACTCCGTCGATTTATCAAATTTTCGCCCCAGTTTCCATTCTCATTCCTTTTGGCTGGCTTCGATGTCGTTTCGAAGTCGGAGTCGCGATCACGTTCCTGCCAGTTTCACTCGGTTTGCATCCCCCGGAGAGCGAACGTCCACCCCCTACGGTTCCTATCGTTGCTCGCGAAATTTTCTAGGCTCCCTCGTGCGAAAACTACGAGAACCATTTGGACCGAAAAATATAGCAAGC
The DNA here is from genome assembly GCA_028455605.1 of Lasioglossum malachurum. Classification (NCBI taxonomy): domain Eukaryota; kingdom Metazoa; phylum Arthropoda; class Insecta; order Hymenoptera; family Halictidae; genus Lasioglossum; species Lasioglossum malachurum. The sequence goes on along the minus strand of CM052313.1, from coordinate 14,736,778 downwards.
CGATTGATACCTTTAACAACATTTTTTAGAAAATATGTTGTCCTGAAAATGCAAAATTACATCGTCGTACACGATAACTTTAAGAACTGATTAACTAAGTTCCCTTCTCATTGAAATTTTGGAGCTGTTCTCACCAACGCGAATATATACACAAAGACCTTAAGAACTGTTTAACTAAATGCCCTTGTCACTGAAATTTTCACTGTTTTCACCCCTCTGTCGCGAATATCTATATCACGCAAAAATGGAAATTCCACTAAACAATTACACCAGAAACTCTTCCACCCATTCGACGGTAATGCCAGCAATCAAAAAGTGAATTCCGCTGAGCTGTTGCACGGGGACAACTTTTTAGCAAAACGCGAAGAAACGGCGCGTCTTCCAATTACACGTTATTGGCTGAAGCAGTAATAGTTGAAGCGTAACGCGCAATAAAATTCCCGCAAACGTAGAATCCAGAGCAATAGCGTCGAAGTACTTGCGCGTGCCCGACGAAATTACACCGGCATGAACAATTCAGAGCTAGTGCCGCGGCAGTGAACTTGTAAATGCGGTAATTAATATACATAGCCGTATCACCGTGGGGCACCAGCACGAAATTCTGGCAAATTGCACCGCAGCCCGCGGCGCCCGTGATCCTGATTTTCGAGATTTTCTAAACGGCAGGATTACACGAGCCGCGATGATGTTCCGGGCCGCTTGTAAACGCCACGAGATCCGTGTAAGCGCGGTTTCCTTAAGCTTCCGCGAATTCTGGCGCAGAAGGCTCAGTAACCTGTGTTCCGAACCGTGTTGCCCCCGCGGATTTGAATATCTGCTTGCTAAGTTGATTTCCATATCGAACGGACAAAATTTAATGTTCGGCTGTCGGTGTGGTCTATTTCTGCCCAAAAAATTCTCGCTGTATTCGTCATCAACACGTGCAATAAGGGAAGTTTGCATGCTCGTACAATGTGCTGGAATTGTTATGAAAATATACATATAGTTGCTCCTTCCTTGGGCTTGATTTATAATAAAGAATATATTTATAAGTCGCTCTCTTTCTCGTTTGACGTTGTTTGACGTTATTTGAGGCTTGTTTTCCACATAAAAATGTATAACTTTTGCTATATTTGCGACAAAGACCTGCACTCAATTGGATGTACCACAATTTCCACGACAACATTCAGTCGTTATAGCCTCGGTTGATTTGCAACAAACAATACCACAAGTCGTTTTCCGGAAGTCTATGTAAAGCTATGAAAGCGAAGATTCAAATGATTGATTTCCGTGTAAATATTGTTCCAGTGATAAGCAATCATGAAGCTTTCGGACCGAACGTTGAAATTAGACATACAGGGACGGACTACAAACCGAATTAGTACGCTGATTGGGTATATACGTACAGTTGGTCATAAAATGCGTTTGGTCGACATTAAACAATCAGTCGAGCGGGATGTGTTCGGGATTTTAATAAAACAGATTTCGGATCCAGTAAAATGTATAATAAAGGAGATACAATCACGTATAAACCGCATTTTTCCGAATTAGCCTATAAAACCGAGCGGCGCGGCGGTCAACGACACGCGGGGTTCTGAGATTCCTGGTTAACGAAAGGAGATGGTACCACTTTATAACGGCGCGATAAAACTCTCGGAGACAGTGGTCGTATGAATTATTGATGCTCCATTTCGGTATACGAGTTTCATTATAACTCCGCGCGAATAATTTCCGTCGTGGTCGGGAATGGGACGCGCCGCCGCGCCGCGCCGCGCCGCTGAAAGTGGTCCAAAGTCGTCGACGGAGTCGATAATCGATTTATTCTAGGAAACGAAAGTTCCAGTTCTCCGGTTTCAGGACTTCAGCTGTGGGGATCGAAGAGACGTCTCTTCTGATCGGTGTCTCGTTGAGTCGCCGTGCCGCCGCGATTGACGCGACGTAGCGGTGAGATATTCGAAAATTGGCTGGTGCTGTGACAGTGGGTTTCTATTTCGGCGTACAAGCGCGTCATAAATTCGCCGTCGGCCAGCAGCCGGGCTTGTTTTATGCTCTCTGGCCAGGAACCCGGCCGGGTAATTCTGCAATGCGGTCGACGATGCCTATATCCTCCCGCCGACTTTCTCTCTTTTCACCGTTTCCAAGCCTGTCGCCCTCTTTCCCTCTCGTTTCACCATTTCCCGCGCCATCTTCTTCGCCTCCTCTCTCTCTCTCTCTCTCTCCCTCTTTTTCTCCCATTCGCTCTGCCACCCTCCCCGGCCCGCATGCCCGTCCCCCGTGGCAACTATCTTCCAGCGATCGTCCGTGGAATTGCAAACTAGCTATCAGAACCGCGAAGTTTCGCGGGCAAAAATTTATGAGCCGCGTTAAGAAGCGTTGAACGCCCAGCTGCTTCTCGAATGACGGGGCTTTCGCATCGATTCCTCGGCTCCGGCGACCGGAGAATATACGACGGCCGAGCGACACTGTCGATTCGAGTTCGTTGGAGTTTGTTCTTTGCGGTCGATAGGGTTGCGACCACGGTTTTCTTGATTTCCTTGGGGAGGGGGCCGGGAGAGGGATTACGACAGGATCTAGGGAAAGTACTACGATCTAGAAAAGAATCTAGAGAAGGGAGGGATTAGGCAAGGGAAGGATCTAGAGAACTAAGAAAATAACGACACTATGATGTGATGATTATATCATGAAGTACCTCGTTTCAATTTGACACAGTTTTCCCGAAATAAGTTATAGGGTAAGGTGCCCAAATATGAACTACTTTCTGTTGACGTCATTTTTTGAATATTTTAGAATGCCCTTTTTCGTCCAAAAAATTACCGGTTGTAGATGCATTTCCTCCCTATAAGATTCTGGGGTCAAGTTTGTTAAAAAATTAATACAGCTGGGGAAAAATATTTCTTTTGTGGCGTGTCATTTGCAGGTTCCAGCGAAAGGCGTTTTTAATATCGTACACCTTGAGTCCCTAATATTACACCTGGTGCCATATTCGGAACCCACACCAAGAATGTCAATAGCTATACCCATATGAGGGAACCCTTGGTAGTGCCATATTGGGAACTTCACGTGGACTGATAATACTAGCTACTGACAAAGAGAAAATGAAGTTCAGCCCAAACCAACAGTTGGCAAACATTACTATAAATAAACTGAAACTACAGATACATGTATGTTCAAACATTTCAAAATCACTTACCTTCCTCGAAAAAGATACTATCGAAAATCTAACCACAAAACTATTCAACACGTGTAGACACAACTGGTGCAATTGCACTGCACACTGTTCAGTCAACATGGTAAACTATTGTTTGAGGATTTTCTCACTAGAGTGCGACTTCTCCTTTACAAGATATAAGATACTGCCATAATAGACGACTATACCATAGTTGGACACTTTACCCTACTGTTCCGTTATTTGTAGGTAAATTTTCTCGATGCTTCGTGACTTTCATTTTTTAATGCGGAACACGCAACCGGAAAACGTAACATGTAAATGATAACTCATCAATTTGCATAAAAAGATACCGAGAAATAACTGATTACCTTGTTATTTCATCGATCTTTTACCACTGTTTCTATTTGGCACCGAGGGACAGATTCGTTCGAGACAGGTTCGTGAAATAAGGGACGGGTGAGGGTTAAATTAATGTTCAACCAAGAAAATAATAAAACAATGATATCATAATTATACAATGAATGATCGACTCGTATACTTCGGCTGGCTTGAAATTCAACTTGTCCGACCACTTACCTATTCCACTTACAACTTGCAAGCCTGAGTGCATAAATTCCGCGCTCTCCGCTGCAAAGCTTGCAAGAACGACTTAAAACTTTGAACTCTGGTCAACGCGAGAGCTTAATAAAGAAGGCTAGCTACAGCTTTCTTTACTTCTGTTATTCCTTCCAACAGCATTCCGCGGTTGCTCGCCGACCGTCCGCGTAAAATGCAATGAAAGCAGCCTCGAGGCAGGCAGACGTCCGCGGCGATTCAACCGGTTGAAATTTCAACTGCGAGCCGCACGCAGCTAAATCCTCCGGCCCGATCTCTCAAAAGTGACTCGTTAAAATCGTAAATATACACCGTGAACGGGTCTAGTTACGCGGCTACGTTAAATTATATAGATGTGTGTCATCCTTTCAACCGTCTTGGTCCTTTCAGAGCCTTCGGGGAACAAAACTTTCTAAGACGGATCGTGTTCTATGCATTTTCAAAAGCGTGTAATTCGTGAATGTGGCTGGGACCTGCAGAATTATGACTTAACCCCCCCTCCCGCCCGGAATAACTCGCGCTACATCATGTTCAATTTTCAGCAAAATTGAACATGGCGATAGTGATTAATCGTCATGCAAAATAGAAATTTTCTGAGTAGACTATAGGAAATGGAGGATGGGTTACAATCTATTTCTTCTTCCATTAAATAAGTCGAAAATAATGTAACAGATATTCTTAAATTCTTCTAATGTCCTTTCAGATTCGTACCTCGTATTTCTGTCGAGGAATTTTCTGAATGAAATGCGTGTCTGTTGAATAATAATAGGTCAGTTATGATAAAGGAGCGTGCTGCTGAGGGTCGGAGACGGTGTATAGAGTTCCGATGTCGCTGTAGGAGGCGGATCACGCGAAAATATCAGCAACACAGTCTAATTTATAGAATAGCCGGGGCCGTCTCGAGCATGCAACCGCAGCGAGGATTACCGGTGGACTGGCCGAAGAGCGCGCGCGGATGCGGAGCGCATTCATCCGGGTGATAAGTTATTTATATTGGGACTCCTATTGTGGCTATTTTGCAGAAATTGTGTTACGGGCGACCCGCTAATTTATGGCCGAGCCTGTAGTTTCTTGCATGCCCGAGTCTCGGGATTACCAGGATACGAGACGCCCGGCTGCTGCACCACGAATTGCAGCCGATCCACGTTCGTCTGAATAAACCAAGCGTCGATGATCCCACGACCCTTGCAAACTTCTATTTCCATGAGGTTATGAGATTTTTCATAGCCACTGAGAGCCGTGGGTGCAGTTTGAATATCGTTTATAACCTCGTAAGACCGTCAACGGGCTGAAAACAATGTCTGAATGATTACCGTCTCGTATTTCTTCGGATTCTATCCATGGAGACACCAAGGAAGCTCACCCCCATAAAAAGGCGACATTTCTAACGGTTGACTAACAACATGCCAACCATAAATGCTGCTAGGGTGACCCTGAATAATTATTCCCTGAATTCGCAATGAAAAGGACCATCATTGTAGGTGTTTACAAATAGTAGTTCTATTTAAACAAATGAAGGTGCCCATGATATCTCTAAAAAAATTTTATGAAAAAGAATTAAACCCACTTCGAAACTTGTTGCTGATTATGATTTCATTGGAATATAGTGGACTTGCGAATCAGTAGGTGGGAAGAGAAGATACATTAATATGTTTTAGAAGGTTTTATTTTGTAGAAGAATGTAGTATTTCTTGTTGAAGGAAATTCAGGAATCGAGGAACACTCTGCGAATATATTCTATGGGTGAAAATTTCACCGAAAAGAAAGGTCATGACCCAGGAAAAATACAACTGTCACGGAGAACAAGCTAAAAATCGACAATGTTGAAAATGCCTGGGGCTGTAGAACTTCGGAGTGGACGCATTGTTCTTGGCATGCTAATAGACGACTGTCTCGAGTGTCGAAGATCTAGTCGAGACGCGGAAACTGGCAGCTATCTTCCAACATCGTGAATCCAAACATGAAAAACATCTCTCTCTCTCTCTCTCTCTGTGGCACAACAGCCGAAATAATGAAGACACAGATCTTCGTATGAAATACAAATTTTCCAAATCGATCGTAAAGACAGAAGGCAAATGAAAATGTATCTCTTCTTTTAACACATTGGCTGTCGGCGAAAAGAATTACTTATCCAGATATGAAAATGAATTTCGAAACGAACATTGTATAAATTTAGAAAGGATCTGGAAAATGCAACGGGGTTGAAGGATTACTCGATATCATGCATTTCAACTTTTCAATTTGTTGCATTGGATAAATTACTTTGATTTTACGGAATTTCCGAGTCTGTTGATTTAGCCACAGTTTTAACGAACTTAACAACTCGAAAATATTGCAACAATTCTGTTCACAATTTTGTATATTATCTGTCCGTTTGCATAACGTTCGTCTTCTAAATGCATCGAATGTATAATAGACGAAACTGTGGGTTGTCGTTGATTTCATTCGCAGATAAAGTTTCCATGCCGAAAGCTAAATGATTTGTTAGCTCAACGTAATGGACATTTAATTTCTTTTGATTCCGAACCGTACAGGAATATTTATAAAATTCAATTTCCCAGTAGACTAAGCATGTCGCTAACGATACGAACTCGAGGATCACTGTGCGTCGGCTAATTAAACGGCAGATTCACTGGCCCGATTATGCCCGTGCGGCAGCGTCAAGAATACCAAAGTAATTTCTCGCGGTCGCCTTAATTGGCCGCGTTCGGATTGCATACGGAATCGCGAGTGGTTCCCTCGTGGCTCTCGCGGAATGGAACACACGCGTGGCCGATGCTAATTTATTTATACTCGCGCGAAAAAATTGTCTGCTCGAGGAACGAAGCGCTGATTCGTGTGTTAGCCGTGAGAGAAGGAGGAGGGGCGGCGGCGAGAAGGAAAGAGAGAAGGAGAAACAGCTTGCTCTCGCAAGCAACGAAACGGTAATTTAGCGTGGCGAGGCGAGCGACAGACGGCATGCAAAATGCAGCCTCGCATCCAGCTGCCGCCAGCTTTCGGCTGCTTCCTCATCCTAGTCGCGACATAATTTATTCCGATACGCCGGACCCGGAGGATCGCTCTGAAAGCTCCCTATTACTCGGCTTCCCGAGAATTTTCTTTAAAACCGTGCCTCGATGATTCCTATGGGCGCTGATATCAATGCTGTGTGCGCGCGTTACCACAGCTGAAACCGTCTGCTTCAGTGAATTTAGCCAGTGCAGTGATTGGAGAACAGAGAGCGGAGATACAGAGAATTTCCTTCTCTTGGCCTTGAAATGAAAACTTCTATGCTATGGCGATTGTAATCGATTCTAAGTAATATACAGGGTGTCCAACGTAACACATTTCTAAAACTGATCGACTTTTGTTTAAAATATTTTTTTGTCAGATTATCGCAAGCACTTAATTGAAAAATCGTGGAAGGTGTTACGTGGGACACCCTGTATACATGAATGATATTAATATTATTAGTATCAAAATGAGTATCTTCTTCAATACTATTGTAATCTAATAAAGTAACAATGAGCTTGTGATAACTAAAAAATACGAGATAAATAGTTATGATTGAAATCTCTCTAAATATTTAAAAATTAAACAAGTAAACACAAGACAGGTCAGACTCATTCACTTCCCAGCAATAAAAAAAGGTTTCACTTTTCACTTCAAACGATGTTTCCAAGCAAATCAAAAATATGAGATCGCTGCTGTTTTACAACAAAACGTGTTATTTTAACAAACTGCAGCCACACAAAATCTGATCGTACGCAGAACAAAAGAACGAGTCAGCAATGTACAGTAAAGCCTTGATCTAAGAATAAGAAAAAGAATAAGAACCAGCGACGCTCACCTGTCGGCTTCTCGTTTGCTGAGCTAAACTCCCCTCGAGTTTACCCGAATAGCGTTTCACGTAATGCGCCTAAAGATGTTTTCACTTAAAAAACAAATACAGCTTATCTAGAACATCGCTGGTGTATTTATTATAATTTCAACATCTTGCTCTATTTTTGTCAGTCCGAGTTAGTTAAAAGTACAGTTTGTATCGATATTTTCGTGGAACGTTTCGCGAGATTGTTTCATTGACAGTTGACAGGATGCCAATCCTCCGCTTGATCATGGCACCACCGCGATCGTTTATAATTAAATAACCTGACAGGCGAAATCAGCATCGAGTATTTACAAATCAGTGTGCCACGTTTCTCGAATCCCGTGTAACTTTCGACAGCCGAGTGATCTCGATTGGAGACGATTAAACTTCGATCGTTGTTCGTCCGAGTTCCCGGTAAGTGTCACCGGTGCTCGTTAATTACAGTCCATCCGGAGCGATCGCGGTGATTTTGACGACCGGTTTGTCACGTCATTAATTGGAGTTTGATGATGGTTGCGCTCGAGTCCTCTTCCACTCAGTCATCGTTAACTGCTCCTTACCCGTCACTGTCTTTTACTTTCGAACAATTTAACCGTACACGACTGTTTCACATTGTTTCGGGAGACATCGATGTTCAACTAATTACTGTTCAAAAAATGCTGTCTTAAGAACTGAACCACGACTCGAATCTTTAGCTTCCTTTTTCGTGATTTTCTTCCTCGATCAATAAAATCCTCGAAGAAATAGCTTTCTCTTGCTCCCATTTTAATAATTTCGCGACAATCTTTTTCTGAATGATTCGGTCTCGAGTCTCGATGCAGAGGTCTTTTCTACAATTCTAAGCCGACATCAAATTTTTCATTCCTTCCCTCGTTTTCCATCGCGACAGGTCTTGTGGAAACTGTGTCCTCAAAATCAATTCTATGTACTACCGTTTTGTTACTATCCACAAAATTAGAGGCAATCATGAATATACTAGATTATTCAATCGCATCTAATTCTGTCTGAAATTGGTCAAAGTAAATGCGAACTAACAGATTAATAGGACACGGCATTGGAAATTCATGACGTTTTAATGAAGCCACTTTATCAACACCTGCGCATCTGAAAGAAATATCAACGTTTTACAGAATAAAAATCAATTTTATCCGAACCTCTGTGATGCTAGAACATATTCTATGTATTCTACCTACATCGGATACAGCAAACTCCGTACGAGAACGGGCAACGAAATGCAGTCTCTGCACAACAAAGCAGCAAAAGTTACACGGACCAAAAAGGGTTGACTCGTTTAGTCTTCTTGAAACGGTGTTCGCGAGTGCTCAGTCGGCAACGAAACAGGATTAGGTAGCGCAGACAAACGAGCCAACGGAGACCGGGCAGCATATCGATGCCCGCGAAGGAAATCGTTGATAGCGAAGTTGGACACCGCATCGAAAATTGACGATACTTTAATAAAAGTTGCCGGGGTGAGAGCTGCTGTATCCTGGGCATAAAGGAAATGAACAAGTTTCTCGGAGAGAGAGAGAGAGAGAGAGCGCCTTGTTCCTCGGTCCCCGAGCGGAGAGTATCCACGCGCGTTTCCAGCGAAAGTTCCCTCGTAGCGGCATCTGTTCGCCGGATCCCGGCGCTACTTTGTCGACATTCGGTTTTTAGCATCCGCGAGAAGGGCAGCTTTTCGCCCTTTTCTACTCCCCAGAACCCAATCAAATCCAGCCACCGAGACGCAACAAAAGAAACTTGCGAGAAACTCGTAGACCTAGGAACGACGCCCCCTATCGGTCGTTCGACCACGTTTGCTTCGGAAGAGCGAAGGTTTTCCGTGCGTTTCCTGGAAATTGAAGTTCCATTGTTGTTGGACGAACAGAGGTATTCTTGGCCTCCTCTTCGAGATATGGTTTCCGCGGAACAGGAATAATTTTATGCAGAGATGGTTCTCCATGACCACGTGAGACGAAAATGAAGAATAAAAAATTGCAATTTCGGTGTCATTTTTTGGTTACTAACAATCAAAAATCCGTCTAGAAGGCGGCAATCTGACCAACAGAGGTCTACGCCGCGTACGTCAGCGAGGGGAAAATGTTTTACGGAGTCGCAAACTAATTGTTGAACGACATTGATCCTACCTACTCGTTAAAACTCACGATAGTATTTTTAATAACCACCCTATGGAAATATCGAGTAAAAGGGGTCAATGCCCTTCCACTTTACAATCAGGCTCACAGAAATAATTTACTCGTGATCATTGTGTCCATGAATGTTGAATGAAATCCTTACAAATGCAAGTATTCACAAAAATGCACATATGCAATATGCATACCGGAATCGTGCAAAAGAAATTCACAACGTACACCTCTGTCGGTCGGGTTGCCGCATTTCAGGCGGATTTTTAATTGTTGCAACTAGAAAAAGAAGCTGAACTCGCAATTTTTTTTATTCTTTATTTTTGTCTTACATTGTGATGGAGAACTGGTCCTTCAATTTTCTTCCACCTGAATTTGTCAAACGAATCGAACAACATAAGAACGGTTTTGAATAATGGTGTGACGAGTTCCACTGGCGTCTCAGAGTGCAAATAGTTATACAGCAAATCTTCTATCGACGCAAAATCCTCGGGGAGGTTCGTTTGCATCGATCGTAGAGAACCGCGCGTGGCCGAAGCGACTGCGACTATCCGCGTCTCTTTCATCCCCATACGCTGTCCTTCCTTGTGCCCGAAACGTTCATCGTCAATTAATCGCACTAGTAGTGGTTCACACCGATATACCCGAGCCGAGATCAGATTACTACAGTGGAGGGGATATTGTTTCACGTCCATCGTGTAGCACCTTTTTGCGTTGATAGAGGATTTACTGTATTTTCATTTGTATATGACGGTCCACAATGATTGCATCTCGTTGAAGTACCGGGAGATATGCTAACGAAATATTTGCCGGGAAAGAACCGGAGCTCCGCGATTCGGGGTCTGCGAGGTATCTAAGAGGACTTTCGCAAACTGACAGAGCAAACCATAAGCGGCGGCATCAGGCTCGCTCAGCAATCGTCGAACATCACGAGAGGGCTGCCGTCGCGTCTCCGCGATAAGCATCGTTCTCCTTTGCGGGACGCAATTCACGCGACAACCACCGAAAATCCTATTATGGAGTCAGACCGTAATTACGAGGCAGGGGCGTCGCGTACGTGCTCCCACGCGCCTCGCATCCCGAACCGTTCAAGTGTCGTCGTGCACGCGTGCATACACTGCGGCGTAATTTATTCCCCTAAAAAGACCAGACTCGCTCCTATCTTCCCGACAATATCTAAAATCAGCAGGAAATCTTCCACAGAACTTAATCCAATTTAGAATTCCGTGCAGGGCAGTTTCAAAAATCGTCTTTCGATTTTGCAGATCGTTTTCCTCAGTACGATGATACTGGTGTTCAGATCGACTTAATCGAATTACAGCCCCTGTTCGAAATATGTTCCTTTAAATACTGAATCTCGATTCTTGACTGTAGAAATTTCTATTTTCAGGACAAAAAATATGATGGTCCTCCTGTCGGGTGTTTATCTCCCTCGATCGATAACGTCGTTGAATAATAGTTTCCCTCAGCACCCATTTTTATTATGATCACGTTCTAGTTTCTTTTATCAGATTCAGTACCAATCTGGGATTCTGGTGACATACTTCAAGCAATTTCCATTTTGTTTCTTCTTATATTCATACCCGAACAGAAAGATGCAAATTGTTCCGAAAGTGTACACCCTTAAATAGCCAGCTCTTCTGACACCTGCGCACAAAAAAAAGTGTTTACATACTAGAAGCTGTAACTTAAAGGCACACAAAAGGAAAAGTCTATGCTCCAGCAGACTTCCTTAGAAGGAATTTATTTCTATTATTGTTGTTCACCCCTCAGCAGAAAGAAGTGAATTGTTCCGAAAGAACTTTCCCTAAACTTCGTCATATATCACCGTTTTATCAACACCTACGTACCTCAAGAAAATTATATACATACTATAAGGTACCATTGAACGTCACACAAAAGAGTAAAAGTCTGTGCGCCTACGGATTTCCGCAGAATTAAATAGTGCTGCAGTCTAAGCAGTCTTCGTTTTCCAACATTCTCGGTCAGAATGCGGATAAGAATCAGCAGTAAATAAACTAATTGAGCCGTGCCAGTAAAATCCGGCAAGAAGAAAGCTCTCTTCCCCGGCAATTAGAATAGCGTAACGTGTGAAAAGTTTCATGGCTTGTTAAACAGAAGCCATGAAAAGGCGGCGGAGAGTAGACGCGTTCGAGAAGTCGTTCGTTGGAGAGCAGCGTTCAGGAATTCGCAGAGGCATTTAATAACCCCGGGGCCGGCCGCTGCATCTTGATGGAAGGATTGGAAAGTACACGTCCGCGGGCTTAATAATTCGCGCGGCGCGGCGGTGATTTAAGGCGCTGATTATTGCCCGGCCGCGAAAAGAAGCCCGTAAATTACGTCTCGCGTGCGCTTATTGCAAGCTCCGCACCGCCCCGGAATTTCCAGCTGAATTTAAGAGCACGTCATCGACGGTAAACTGCGACAAACGACGAATCCACCCTCGCCGTTTACCCGAAACCTTCATCGGAACCGATCGCTGTTCCTCCATCGCAAAACGAGCGGTAAAAATTTCGGGCGATTTCAGTCACGCGTTTGTCAGCCTCAAGGACGAAAATTAACTTTCATAATTCGTGTTTCAGCAATACGCCGATTTTCCCACGTGAAATTTGCAACCGACGCACGTGCCAACCCATTCTGCGCGATGGCATTACTTTAATGAGAATGACGGATGAAAATATATTCGCGAAACATTTCATTTGGACACTTTGTTAGAGACATGACACTTCGTCTGACGGTATTATTTTACAATTTTTATCAATATATTTCATCACAATTATTAAGAGAAAACATACATTTTTGTTTTTGCTTTTCTAACTCTGTACCATACAATATAACTATATTTAATATCAATATATGGCCCTTATAACTGTAAATATAAATTTTGTTGCTCTTGTAGGAAATTATTATCAACAAAGATTCCTTTTGTTCAAGTCGCAGTTGGAGGAATTAATGATTGAATATCTGAGAAACTATATTGCACAGACAAAATGATCAGAAATTATGTAGTTTTCAATCAAGAATTCATCAAAAAGATATATCATATCAATATGTGGCCATCGTAACTATAAGTATAAATTTTTTGTTGCTCTCGTAAGAAATTATTATCAACAAAGATTTCTTTTGTTTAGTTTATCAAGTAAACAAATTCAAAGCGAATGGAAAGAAAGCATTCGTTGTTGGACGAACGCGTTCATTAGCGAGTCGAAGGAAAATTGACGTTCATAATTCGTCTTTACCGATACGCAGCTTTTGCATATCTCGATTCGGAGTCGACGCACGTCCGAGCCTGTCCTACGTGATCGCATTACACTAATGAGAGCCACGGACGAAAATATTTTCGACAGCCAAGCGACAGTGGCCAGCGAAATATTGAAAATTTTGCTTTGTATTTAAACGACGCCGGTTTATGACCCGGCCCGCTACAATTTCATCTTGTTTTAATTCGCCCTCGCGCCGCAGCGTGCGCACATTTTTTACAACGTTCATTTCGCGACCCCCGCGGTCAAAGTAATTGAGCTATACAGCGGCCGCAGCCAGGTCCCCATGAATTATGGAATTATGTGAGCCTCGGCCGACGCTCGAAGCATCATCGCCTCGAACGGAAAACCATAGCGAGGAAATGCTGTGCTTGCTATACAATTAGGGATGAAGTGAATTAGTGAAAATTCTCACAGTGAATATACAGGGTGAGTCACCTAAGACAAGCCTCCTGAGTAACTTCTACATTTTTTGAGATAGGAAGAAATGTTTCAGATAAAAGTTGATTGGTTTCGAGGGGCTCGATACGTGGTGTACATAACTTTTTTCAGGTGGAGGCGAAACACTCTTAACTTTATCATTTTTTCTCGGTTGATAACTAAGATATTAAGATGAAAAAAAACGAAAAACTCGGACTTAACTCATACATTTCATATATCTTTTGCACAATTGTGTGCAAATTATTAAACGCTTTTATTTATAGTCACTAATGTCATGATTTTATTGAAATTTATATTAAATTTTTCTATCTATTCCGACACTAATTTTATAACAGAAGAAATTTTGAACTAATTGCTTAAAATTTTGGGGAATAATATTATTAATTATTTAACTGGATTCGGTATTTTATGGAAAACCAGGAAAAACATTATTTTTTCCCTTTTAGTGCACATTTTAATATAAGCGTGGCTTTTAAAAAGTGTTTTTTATATATTTTATACTTTCTACGTTTATTGTCATCGGAAGCAAGTGTGTATACAAAATTTCAGCAAGATTGGACTATGGAAAGAGGTTTAAAATTCGATTACAAGATTTTACGCATACAACAACAACACGGCAAATTAATATTATAAGCGTGGTAAAATAGTGGACAAAAGTGTACATTAATGCTGTATATTACACATTGCTGTATAAATACACAAAAATTCGCAGTCTAGAAAAATCATAAAATGTTTGCAATGTACATCGATAATCACAGCATCTGCAAAATAAGAAATCGGTGTATCGAGAAACTGGGAGCGAAAGTTCGAGTTTGCCGAAAATTCCGCAGTTAAATAATAATAACGGCGGATGCGAGCGTTAACGAACGGTCCGTGGGGCCCGGCCGGTTCTTAACAAGTATCCGTCCGCCTTTCGTCGTATCGATTCGCCGTAATTAACGTTAATAGGAAACTCGAGCGTTCGACGGCTGCTCGCGCGGACAGAGCGTTCTCTCCGCAGTTGCGATCGCGGGGCGAAACTTCGGCTTCCGGTTCCGTTTCTCGAGCACCGAATCCCGTCTCTCGGGCCGACGCGCGGCGGCGAAACAGAAGAAAACGAACGAGAAGAGAAACGCCGCCATCTGGCGCCGATGAAAACGGCCACGGGAGGAAAATCACGAACGAAGCCGGACAGAGAGACAAATATGCTGTTGTCTTTGATACGATTTCCTGCAATTATTCAGCGAGCGATCTATTTTTTGCTGGCGAGCGTCGGCGACCTTTTTGCGAATCTGGAAGAAAACGAAACAATTGCATTTTATATACGCTCCTTTCTGTATTCTGTACTGTCATCTCTTATTGCGGAGGAAATTCGTATGCTACAGTTTCAACAGATATTTCGTGGGTTCTAAGTGTAGTTGAATTATTTAATTAGGTGCTGAAGAATTATTTAAGTCCGTAGGTCAATATTTCTGAAATTTTATTATTCAAGCTTACCCAGACTTCTAAGTGAAATTGGGAAAGTGTGATGAAAAAAGAAAAACTTTAAGTAATCCAATCATAGATACAATGTTCGCGAAATTAAAATGCAAATGATTTTTGAGTCTGCTGTTATTTACGGGATAAAATTGAACAGGAGAAAGTGATTTGGATAGACTTTCGCGAGAGGATAGTTCCAGCCACCGTAGTAGTTCTGTAACAGGTTCGATAAGTTTCTATTGATTACAGCGAAACTGAGTTGCAAGTAGACTGCGGATGTTTAAGCAATTACGGGAAACCCGATTATGTAAACTTACGTGTAGCGAAATGTTTAATGAAGCTTGATGGAACCTACGTTTATTCAGAATATGATAATACTGTTGCAAGGCAGAGTATGTATCTATGTATATAAACGGGAACAGTGAAATACACGTATATACTTTACGGTGTTAGTCAACGCGCGAAGAAACTGTAGAAAATTAAACAATTCGAAGAGGGCGGTGCGAAATAGTTTGTTAGAGTGCTCTCTAATCCGCTTCGGTGGAGGAATGATCTGTTATCGTTCAACTTTAATAGCTTTCAACTTTTTAAATGGTGGGTGGAATTTCAGAGTTCTCGGTATTAGCTGGAAGCCTGTTATTACGTTGCAATTGTTCGAAAGAGGATCCCGTAACTAACACCATCATCAACCAAGTACAATAATTTGTGATCTCCAAACAACCCGTAGACGCGGCAAGATATTCAAACAGTCGGGGCACTTTTTACAAAAGTCAGCAGAACTTTGTACACGTTGAAATATTAAATCAAGAAAGTTAACCATCTTATAACTTTATTATATTTAGTTTGAATTTTTTTATATATAATATATATAAATTATCTTTATTAACTTCAAGTTCCAAAATTATTTATACAGATTAAAATGAAGATGTAGCTAGAAAAGTTCAATAATTGATTGGATCGTTTCTCGAGATATTAAAAAGAAAATTCTCTGCTCTACCCTGATTACTATTTGAAATCCCCCTCCACACCATTCTAGTCCTCAAAAAAATTACACTATATGATTGCACCCTTCATTACGAACAATTTTTGTAAACAAATTTTTTTCGTAACTTCAGTGTGTCACAACATATTTCCGTTATCAGATAAACGAAACATCCTGTATCTATGTATATAAATAAAAATTTAATGCTGTTCGTTGGTAAGCGCATCACTTGAGAACGACTGGACCGATTTGGCTAATTTAAAAAAAAAAATTTTCTAATAGTCCGAACAAGGTTTTTAAGAAAAGAAAAATTGGAAAAATTGCCCGGAAAAATGGAAAATTCGGGATAAAATGAAAGTGCTTCTTTCCATGGGATTTACCCGCCCAGAGGGCTTGGTTGCGAGGAGCTAGTAATGAATAATTATAATTTCATGGTATCAAAATGAGAATTCCTTGCTCCAATAGAGAGGTGGATTCAGTCCCTAAAATCTTGCTATGCCGAAATAAAAAAATAGGTATACATAGCGCGCGAGTTGCTCTATATTTGTGATAAAAATTTCATAACGTTCCCGGCGTTGAAATAGCTTTAATTTTCTCGTGAGGCGTACAGCGAAGTCCGACAGTGGGAAGCCTCGCTTCTCGAGTTTCAATTTCAATGAGCCGCCATAAAGCCATGGAAGTTGTGCGTAATTGATCCCGCGGATAAGTGCACGCCGAAAATCGAGCGTAAGCCGGTGCAAGATGCATGTGTGCATCCGAGGGCGCTCATAAATGTATGACGCGCGGCTCGTTCAGGCCGCGGGGCGCTAAAGTGGGAATACGCGGCTCGCCTTATGAATTTTAATGATACGTATCGTCACGTGACAGGTAGAAGGGTTGCTTCGTGCCCGGCAGCCACGCCGGAACTTACTCGCAGACGTTGTCGAATGGTCCTCCAGCAATTTTATCCGTTTCCTCGTCACAATTATCGTTTAACGCCGTTCCCGTTCCCTTATCGCTCGAATTAAACTGCCTGGAAAACGTGAAACCACTCGGGTCCGGTGAAATCGAGCGTTGATTTTTGGAAAAATATCTTGGGCACATTTATTTCTATCGGAAGTGGCCAAATATGCAAGGGATGGAAATTATATTCGACATTACGGAGGGGCTGAATCGTACATTTTTTAGTGGTTGTTTTGTACGAATTTTCACAATTTTTGTACAAGCAGATTGTTTTTAACCCTTTGCAGTTGGAGCTATTTTAACTTGAAAATGATACATTTCACATGCGACCTAGATATGAATGTGAAATTGATATTAAACCTCATGCAATACATAAATGTATAGTAATTGATTCGATGCCAACATATAATATTTAATAAAAAATATATGAACGCTGTCGGCGCATCAATTGTTCGTGGTTCGATCAATTGTTATTTAAAAGCGATTTTGCAAATTACCACATTAACTTCAACGTTTCGATCTTAATTTAGATAATTTTCAAGAAATAATTGCGTCTCTAAATTATTATATGTATATTGTATGCATGTATACGTATGTATAATATCATAATATATAATAATTTTTAGACGCAATTATTTCTTGATTGATGATCTAAATTAACATCGAAACGTTGAAGTTAATGTGGTAATTTGCAAAATTGATTTTAAATAACAAATGATCGAACCAGTGCGTCGATATCATTAATACATTTCTTATTAACGACTCTACGATCGATATAAGGAAATATTCAACATATTTAATAATGTAAATAATATTGTGAATAATGGTAGACAATTTTCAGAGTGGTGACTGCTAAGGGTTAAATTTTCAAATCCACAGTAGACTCAGTCATGAATAAAATTTTTCAATGATTTTGGAGACATTTGAATTTGCACTAGAATCTCTATTGAAAGTAAGAGTGCAATAATTTCCACATATCGTACAATTTTTCCTGTTCGGTAGTTCAAGATCCCCTTCAGCTAAAATGCACATGCACTATGATAGTAAATGCTCAAAAAATTCGTAGTCGATGACATCAATACCGTCTGAGAAATAAAAACATAGCTTACTGTCGATATACCCAAAAAATACCCACCTCCTTAATCAATCTACTGTCGACCATGGCATCGTTCTACCGTCGAAGATTTTCGTTCAGGTGACTATCGACTGTCACTGACATTGCCACCGTCTCGGCAGTCCATCGTTTCGTTAGTTATTTATCGCCGGTCTCCCCGACGACGCCGTGTTTGCGTAGATTACGGAGGTTGTCACGCTTTTCCCTCTCCCAGGCAAGTCTCGCGGATGACACGAGTGCACTCTATGCAAGCGAGTGCGGCGTATGAATCTTGCATGGGCCGCATGCGTGGACGCGTGTGCGGAACCCTTCGCCCCGGTGACAAATTGTGGCTGGTTACAGGGCTGATACCGCGAGCCCCGATCGAATAAAAATAAATCAAACAACGCGACACCCCCAACGCCGAGTGGACTTCCCGGAAATTTACATCGGGCCCATCGAAAAATATCGCCCTTCCAACAGCATAGCCGCGATTCCGCTCGTTGACACATCCCGAACCCACACAATCTGCAGAACCGTACGAATTGATGCACGTCGATTGTTTCGCACGAGTTCCGCTAAAGTGTCCATCTTCGCGACAACAGCTTCATTGTTTCAGTATTTGCTCTTTAATCGATGAGAGTGTTTATGCGACTTAATGATTTTGTGTAACAATTTCATTCATTTAACAATACATTCACAGGCAATCTGAAACAATGTACGAAAAAATATAAGGGATTGTCGTAGAGGTAGGGACACGTTTAGTTTTTTAATTATAAAATTTCACACACAGGGTGAGAATTACGCAAAAAATTTTAGACTGTTGTGAAAGTGTAGTTTCCAGATACATTTTCGCTGCAGACAGTATAATGATAGCGTTAACGGATAAGAAGACGTAGCCAATTTTCTGAAGACAACATTTACGGCGAAGAAAAAATTGTTTGCATTTCGTGGCCAACTTTAAACGACTAAAATGCGTTTATTATTATTTCGCTCGCTTTCAGCTCGATACGAATTTGCGAAATCAACAACAGCTTACAGAGACGAATGTCGAAGAATCCGGGAAATATTCTTCGGGAAATATTTCTGACCCAATTTCGGCCGCAATGGTCGAAAATTGGGTATTGTGCGGCACTCGGCAAAATTTAATGCGATATTTATCGCGTCCGGAGGTTGATGGGACGTTTAACGAGGTGAACTAACCGCTGTTTCATCCCAGTTGATCTCAATTAGGTCACAGAAATTAATGTTTGAATAAACACCCGTCGTACAGAATCATTTCCGTCCTTATCCCGTTGCATCGCTTTTATTTCTGCGATTCTTGGTGTCCCCGGGTTTTTGTAGTCCGACGAGAAATCCCGTAGTATCGCAACTACTTTTGTGTACATGACAGCCACACCGTCCGCTCGTGGTCATTTTATATATGTACATATACCGGACTTGCATTGTAAATATTTGCGGAACCCTCACCGAAAAGGGCGAAATTCTGCGTCCTCTTCTGCTGTGGGTTAGGTACCCTGTTGTAAACATTCCTCCAAGGTAAACGCTATTTTATGTCTACTTCTCGAGCTCCTCATTTTTTCCGTGATAAACAATCCTTACGCGTTTCACGCAGCGAATGTGACAAAATATTATTATTCTACTTGGAACGAGCCGCGGTTGGGAAATTCAAATGCGGTCCGGATGCCGCTACGAATCGCAATTAATGATATTAACACCGATAAAATCAACGATATATGAAAGCAAGGAGGAAAAGTTTCAGGAGGAAAAATCGCGAGGCCGGCCGTGCCATGAATATTTTCGTCATCAGTGTTTGCGGACACTTGCTCCAATCAGACTAGCATTTGTCTAGTTATTTCTATTACGAGTTCATTCGTTCTTATTGTTCTATTATTGTTGATTCATCAGCCACAGTATTTTGCAAATCTTTTCTCTTTTCGTTCAATTTTTATTTCATTCTTCCTCTGCCATTGCTTTTCAAATCGCTTCTCTCTCTCTCTCTCTATTATTTTATTCATTGATATTACTTCTTTCATAATTATTATGATCAATTTGTTTTTAATGCTGACAGAGATAATTAGATTAAAGTAACTATATAGACCATTCCAAATTTAAATTAGTTTCTAAAAGTCTAAATGTGAATTTTTCAATAAAAAAGGTTTTTCTATTTTAAAATGGTCTAGTGACTTTTGGGCCACCCTGTATATGTATGTCATTGTTTTGCATAAGTATATATTTTTCAGATCCAACAAATATCAATTCAGCTTTCTCTATGTCTGATCTATGGTCTACCTTTTCTACTTAGATTATTCGAGCAAAGTAGCTTCAAGCAAAATATTAATGGTGGAAGTGATAAAATTCAATGGTATACGTTAATTAAAAATTTATCTTTCTGTATTTAAATTATATAACTTATCAACAAAACTTCAAGTATTACATATTTATATAAACTATTAAAGTATCACCAGAGCAAGCAGTATATCAGCCACCCCACCGAGATTAGATTGCAAGTATCTAAACACCTTAGCGTCCGCGTGACCAAGTTTCTATCAATAACTCCAAGTAGAGCGAGATAATGAGAGAGAAAACGAGACACAAAAAGAGAGAAATATGTACAGGGTGTTCCATTTGAAATTAACCAAAAAATTATTTCCCCAACTGCAGCTCGTTTAAAAAAATCTCTTTAATAAAACTTGTTTTAGTTAACTTAAGTAAATACTTAAGTGTTTAAGGGCAGGGGTACTTCGGAGACTTCAAGGTGACCTTTATTTGTTTTCTACACCAAATATAAAAATATATCTACAAAAATATGTTTTTATTTAGCTGGGTTTGTAGCTCGTTCCATAACGAGTTTATTGACCTACGACTTGTTAATCTTAGAAGGTCATTCAAGGTCATTTATTGATGTTTAAGGGTTAGCTTGGTTGAACGTTCTTGATATACCGAACAACTTTAAGAACGAAGGTAACTTCTGAACACCAATATATGACCTTGGAGGGCCTTCAAAGACTAAACAAAAATTAGATAGCCTATACTTAAATAATTTCTTAAGACGCGCTATAGTTCAAGAAACAATGGCGTGCGAAACTAGAATCGGGATACTCTATATGTCCAAGTTAGCGTTAATAAATCCTGAAGAATTGCCGGACACGTTCCCAAGAAATGGATGTGAAGGAGCGGGTTTGAAGAATCGTGGAAGAAATCTCGCAGTAACGGATTCGCGCTTTGGAAAAGTGGGACGGGATTCGAGAGGAGCGGTGTAATTTATAATGGGTCCGCGAGGCTGATAAATAAAGCCCCTGGACCAGTTCGAAAGAGAGAGAGCGAGAGAAAAAGACGGGACCAGAACCGGTTGAACTTCGAAAAACGAGGCGTTCGAAGAACGGGGCCAAAAAAGCCCGGCGGCGGAAACTTTTCGGGAAGTTACTAGCGGGTCAGCG
Organism: Lasioglossum malachurum; assembly: GCA_028455605.1. NCBI lineage: Eukaryota > Metazoa > Arthropoda > Insecta > Hymenoptera > Halictidae > Lasioglossum > Lasioglossum malachurum. Next base: position 14,715,450 of record CM052313.1, on the reverse strand, counting down.
TCGTTAATCATTCCCCGGCCGTTGCTATAGTTCGCATACATTATTCAGGAGCGTCCCCGGCGACGTCTATGCATAACTTTTGCCGATGTTCACGCGGCCGTTTCTTCCGGGAAAAAAGGGGTAAGAGAGAGAGGCTATCGAGCGGTGAACCTGAAAAGAAAACCGTTCGATAATCCTTTTATGGGGGCCCGGCCCGACCCGGTCCGGTCCGGTCCGGCCAGAGTTCTTTAACTTACACGGGATCTCCGTCGGGGCCAATTAAAATGCAAATCCCGGCGAATGTAAACGAAACAGCCTTGATAATGTAAGCGGATATTGTTCACGGTCGCGTGGAGCAACCCTTAACCCCTAACCCCCTTAACTCTTTTCCGCGAACTACGCCTACGGAGACCGCGGTCGCGTGTTAATGCTTCTTAATTAAATATTCGGCGGTATCGGCTGCGTTGATGGCTCCTGCGAAACTGCTCCTGTGATTAATGGACTGCGATTCTTTGCGCGGATTTTCGAACTGGAAACTGCAGTTTTGCGAATGTTCTACTGACGCTCGAAATCTGCCTCCAGCAAGATGAAATATTCTCTGTACCTTTATAAATATTTTACGCACGCGTAAAATCCACTCCCGAAGATAAAAATTTCAGTAGATTTTTCTAAATATTCTACAACTGACCAAGATTCCAAATTATTAAATGTTATATACAGTGGGTGTACAAAGTATTCGTACACCTTTTAAAAACTAATAACTTTTTTATAATTGTACCAAACGACCTGACTTTTTATAATCAATTAGATTTTTCAGAAGATTTTTCAAAAATTATAATTTACAAGGTCACATGCAAAAATAAAAAAGGCATTGTTTTAAACTTTTTTACTTGGACCCTTAAAGAAAATTTAAAATATATGTTTTGTAGATCTATGTTAGTTATACTACACACTGGAAATTTCATCGAGATCGGTTGACGCTGGAAAAAACGACACGCATTGAAATATGTACGATATATTTTCTGTGGATTTTGAAAATTACGATTTTCATCATTGTTAACCGCTTGTAGCTCGTGTGCACGTTAATCGATTTCAATAAAATTTTCAGCATGTGTATAACTAACATATATTTAAAATTTTCATTTTAAGGACCCAAATAAAAAAGTTTTAAAAAATGCCTTTTTTATTTTTTCATGTAACCTTGTAAATTATAATTTTTGGAAAATCCTTTTGGGGCATACCATGTCGTAAACGAATGCTTCCAATTGATTATCAAAAGTCAGGTCGTTTGGTATACAATTATAAAAAATTGTATACTCTTTTAGTGACCCATTAATTTATTTGAACGTTCCAATTGGGTGCCAAATATACAATTTTTTATCAGTTTTTCTGCGACGTTTAATTTCCATTTTCAGTCACTATTTTCTAGTATCAGCTTTTTTCTGTTTTATTGTGTATGTTTGTAGAGAAAAACATATTCTGTTGCATAAATGAACGAATGGTTTCGGCAATACGTTGCAATACACGACATAAGAAGTATGAAAGAAGCAGCAGAGGAATATAATTCATATATGTATACGACATTAGTAATAACAATTATTCACGCATGCAGACTCATTTGAAAATCAAACTAAAGAGAGGATGTAATTATATTTATAAATCACTGCATAACGCGGTCGTTATTAATGATCATGATAATTGCGTCTGACACGCAGGCTCATTAAAGATGCAAAAATAACAATATTTCAACAACGATGGTATAAAAATATTATATTTTACCTTCTGAAAATTTTCAAGAAGGATTCTTAATATAGGGATGACCTGGGTCTATTTTGACAGAGAGTAGCAAAGGGTCATGTCACGAGAGAAATATTAACTTCGCTTTTCTATGACTCTGTGAATCACATTTTAATTGAGAAGTTGATGGGCACGAAGCAATTCGTCATTGACTCGAATAAACGAGAAATGTTTTAAATTAAATATTGTTTATTATACAGCATCGATGAAAGAATAATTTTCCACTGAAACGAGGAGGATGCGAATTTAATTGCCGAAAATTGCGAATTTAATATAGTGTACACTGCCTTTCCTTCAAAGCAGACAAGTTTTAAAACCCCTTTAAATTTTAAAGCCGGAACTCTCGAAATAACCACGTATGCTTCAGTATTTAGTAACTCCGAAAATGTAATGAATGCTATTATAATATTTTATGGAAATGTTACTAAAATGTTAAAATACAAGCTTCTGTATAAATAAATTGACTTCCATAATCGAAGAATAATAAATTCCGCATTTAACTCCTCGAATTCAAATTCCACGAATTCTCAGCCCTCTACGCCGAAATTAAAGAATGTCACCAGAATGCAAAGACTGATATAGCATTCCCGGGACGCTCTTTCGTCTGCTACGCCTATTTACATGATTTTCCCAGGAGTCTCTCGTTCCCGAATGCCTTATCGAACGTCAGAGGACGCTGAAAAGCTCCGCTGGAGTAAAACAGCCGGGAGACGCGCGTCGAAGTGCATCGGGCGGGTGCATTAGCCTATAAACAGATTTGATGGATCACCGAGCGGCTTCTTCGTCGGCTCCTGCGAACGCGGAAGCTCCCTCTAACGAGAATGTTTCCCGACATGCCCTGGTTACACTCGTTTTCGCCAGAGAAACGGAAAAATCGGGGGATGTATAACCACTACTGTCAATTCGGGACCACCCCCCACCCTGACAGTCCAAAAACAAGTTTTTTCGTTTAATTGTATTAAAGAGAATATTGTGCTAAAAGAATTTCTCGGGGTCCTGGAATTTGGCCAAATTATTCCAACGTATACAGACGAAAAAGGGTGTTCCGAAACAAACGAAAGACTCCACCATATTGTAACATATCCACCAGAAAAAATCGGAGTATATGGCTGAAAGTGTTGTATCTCTCTATCTGAAAAAAAGTACAATTTTTCGTTCAGCAATTTTCTCTGAAAAGAAATTGTAACTTCATATAAATTCCTCGGGAAAAATCCTGGAATCTTCATTCGTAGCATTTTCGTGATTACATTGGTTACCATAAGTGACTCAGAAAGAGCTAATCTCTCCATGTAATATATTAATTCAATCAGGAAGATTGCGCCGCAAAGCAAAGAGTTTGCGCTCTCGTGAAATTGACCGGAAGAACACGCTAGTGGTTAAACATCGCTAATGAATGGCGGCGGGCGATAGTGGGGCGGTTAGGCAAATAGAAAATTCATCTGGTAGCGGGTCGGGATACGAAATAATCCGTAAATCTAATTTTTATCGCGCGGGTCAGGAGCTTGGCCGTGTAAAGCGCGAAAGAACAAAGAGAAAAGAGCGGCCGAGCTTTGTCGCGAGTCGGTCCGGTGGAGGAGAGTCTCCCTTACAGGGAGGGACAGAGACCGTGACAGGGCTGCGTGTGAGAGAGAGATAGAGAGGGCGAGTGGGAACGGTAGGAAAGAGAGAGTGTAAAACAACGAGAGCACCGCACTTCCCTGTACGTACGGCAGGGCGATAATTTACTGGCGTGCAGGTACGTCTGAAGGATCCGGTACGTGCCGGTCGAGTGTTCTTGCACAGCCGGGGGTGCTAAGTACGCCTACGTGTGCGCTGCCGCACCCTCGCGCACCCCTAGCACGTGCCCGCCCCTGTCGGAAATACAAGTCGATATTTTCCGAATCGATTTTTTGCTGCTGCCACTGTCTCGAGATCCGAGCTTTCTTAATTTTGTGGCGGGCCAGCATTCGGACCTGCTTGTTCATTTTATTTGTATTGCCTTGTAGTGCGGGGAGAATTCAGTTTAAATTGATAAATAGGCGCGTGGGTTCTGAGAAACGAACTTCAGAATTTTATTAATATAATTATATTAGCTCTTTATTATACTGTACTAATATTAAAATTACACTGTATGAAATTATAATCGAGTATTCATTCGAAAAATATATACATATCCATTGTACACACACACAACTAAGGGTTTTTTCTAAAGATCAATAATTTTGACTGGTTTCTCGGTAGAAATACATAGGTATATTTTAATTATCAGTAAATCCAGTGTTAATATTCCCTAATTATCACTGAAAAGACGTAGGGATCGAATCACCACATAATCTACTACATGAATATCGTCGGAAATCCTATTAAAAAACAAAAAGCACAGAAAATATATGTGCACTATTATAGAAATTATAAGAATGTTTCCCCGAGAAATACTTCAATTTTTCAGTGAAGATAATGAAAATCGTAAGAAATCAGAACTCATTATTGTAAAGCAAAATATTCATCATTAGTGTTTTGAGGTGTTGGTTTTAATGTCAATTTTGTATTACAATATGTACACGAAATCCTCTGTCTAACAATTTCCAGAGGTTGTATCTGTTCTTACAGCGTTCGAGCAGCGAATAAATGCGTGTTCCTTATCGGAGCCGCGGAATTTATTGCGTCGGGTCGCGTTTGTCGCACGGGCACCCGGAATTTTATGCGAGAGCTCGAACCTTTTCGGGGGCGCTTCCGGCCGTGTTACAAAGAACCAAGTTGCACGACGGTATTCGAGAGAAACACAGGAAAAGCGCACGCCCATACGAACTGCACCGACAGTCCCTGGGAAAAGGTTATGGCGGACCCGCGGACGGACGTTCGCGGAGATTGAAAATCGCACGACACCAATGAAATATACGCTCTCCATTCGAGACCTTCGATTCCGATGTTAGATTCCTCCTCTGTGTGCTCGTTGATTCCCGTCATAAGGTTTTTATACTTGGTCCGAAAAGCAGCATGATCGCGGGGGAGGATTCGTCGGACGGATTTAGGGCGCTATGGCAAAAGGGAATGGATGGTTAGACTACCAGACAAGAGTAAAATTTACTTGGGATAAATATACCTATTACTACAGGTGTACGTTTTACTTCGGTATTTTTCCCCAGTGAGATTAAAATACGTAACAGTAAATATTTTGCTCTGAACAAATTTCTACAATTCAATGGCGAGGTTGACGAAACAAACAAAATTGTCAATCATTCTCATATTTTATAATTTCAGGATTTGAACAAACATTCGTCATAAATGGTAAAATAAAAATAAGACCCCATTTTTCTTCTACCTCGATCACCAAAGGACTATTGTTCACATGACAGTACATTCCTTTCATATTGCTTTAAATTTCTTAGTAAAAATTGTTGGTTTCATTTACCTGCAAACATTTAATAATTTGCTGAAATAAAAATGTTTGTAGACTGCAATCTTTCCTGCACTTATAGTTTATAGCATCATTTGATATACATATATTCACTGTAGTAGTAACTTATAAATTCATTTCCCAAAAAGTGTTTCTCAACATTCGCTAAAATAACGTTCTTGAAACATGTGTCGGGCGACTCCATGAGAACATTGATCGCTTCAGAAGATTCAGAATTTTTCGGATTGAAAGGAGGAAATTGACAACGCCTGCGCAGTCCAAAGAAAAAGGTATCCGCTGTAAACCGCGCATCTCACGACACGTCGCGGATTATACTAGCAAATTGGCAAAGGACTGCCGCGCGGCGCGTCCCGAAACTTCGTTTCCTTCTGCGAGCTCGCGCGAATGCGATTTGAATTGCGACAGTCGCTGGAAGCTCGTCTCCGCCCGGCTGCGCTATTAAATTTCGCATATCAAGAATAACTTTCGCTAACGTTGATTAGCATACGCGGCAAGGAACCCGTCACTTTCTCTGCGGCTCCTTTGACTTTGCTAATAACGTCTGCGACAGAAATACCGGCGAAAACCGTCCTCTTCCTCTCGAATTATTCACCCGGGTCGGTATCAACTTACTTCATAAATAATGTGTATTTAGTGAAATAATTTCGGTGACTGAAAACATTCTCGTCACTGCCATTAATCGTGTACACGCCATATAAGTCAGACAAAGATGGTTTACTTTCCTTTTTGAACAGTGAACAGTCCGTTCTCTCAGAGCTGCAATTTGATCCCAGCCGTTAAATCACCGTATTTACGTTTCTTGCATGAGACACCGGTGAGGTGAAAAAATACGTGGGATTATACTATTAAGGCATAACGATATAATTTTGTACAGGGAAAAGGTATTGCCAGTGAGTTTTGTAATGTTTAAGTTAATAAAGAATTGGAGTTGCTCGTGGGATGGTCTGATGCTTCGCGGGAAATATGGCCGCGACCGTTCTGCTTTAATGTATTTATTTCTTAAAACCGAGGCTCGACCCGGGGCCGCGTCACAAACCGGCGAACAATTAGAGAAATTAATTACGAACTTCCGCGGGCCGGCTCGAGGAACGGAATTATGACTGAAGCGGAAACTCGGGACGTTATAAAATAATAGAATCCGCAGAGAAATAAAGTAAACTCCACGGAGAGGGAGAAATCTTAGCGGAGCAAAGCTGGGATCGAATAATCTATACGCGATGTTTATTGCGGAAGTATGTAGGCTATAGATACATCGGACAATGCTATAAGACTTGTCGTGTGTTGTTGTACTTCCTTATTCGATGTAATTAATTTTGACGACTTTTGAACGACTTTTCAACGTGGATAACTCGTCGACATCTTGTGCACGACGATCCAAAAGCCTAGCTACAGGTGCTACGGATGTACCCGTGCGATCGCCAATGTTCTTTTCCATTATTCAGACCAGACTATTGACACCTGTCACGTTTCCCTTTCGATCGATGGTAGGAAGCGAAGAAAAAGTTGGGCGGGACAACACGACAGCTTCGAGCGCACTCTCTCGTCAAAGCGTGCAAAAATGGCCATCTTTCGGAATTTATTATGGGAAAACCGGACGACCGAGAACTATGAAATTCGATGCCATCGATTCGGGTATGATTTAGTACCGTGGAAAATTTTTTTCTGTGCGCTGTGTCTAATGGTGCTTGATACCTTGAAAGTACCACCTGACACGATTGACTTTCTGTCAATTTTTGGGAATTTATTATAAGAAAACTAGAGTACATAGAGCTGCAGAACGTCGGGAAACGTGTTCGTACGAGATTTAGTTCACAAATTTTTTTAGTTTGCCCAGTCAATAATTACTATGAAAAGCGTTGATGGACTTGCCAATAAAGAAAGCTATGTGATACGAACAAAACACTTCCCAAGTCAGTTCCGAAACTTGGAACTTTAATTCCAGCAATTGAAGGCAATCAGGATCCCATCGGCACGAAACCGCGCGTTACGCCATTATCATAATACTTTTTCCAATACACCGCGTCAGAGAGCGCCGCGATGAAAATAGATTTCAAAAATCCCGGGATTGAAATTTTTGGGAAGCAGCTGCGGTCGAGGGGAAAATGATTCAGAGCTCCTCGAAATTGGAAAGGGAGTATGTATCAAGTTTGTTGGCAACGGCGGAAGACCGACGGTCACACGATATGATCACCGTAATGACAGATTAAAGCTAGAGAGACGGCGCGGCGCACAGTGGGACAAAGTGATGAATTTTGTGTCGGAATCAAAGAACTTTCGATAGAAACTTTTTTTTAAATTAAAGCTAAAATATTGCAGAATGTGGGAAAATAGAGGGATTATGGTACGAACGTTTTCAATCGTATCATCGGTCTATCTCATTTCTATCGAAAGTTCTTTGATTTCGACACAAAATTCATCACTTTGTCCCACTTTGCGGCGTCATTGTTGCTGCGTCCGATCTGCGGCCAGACCGCACGACGCTTGTTCCTTGAACAGGTTGCAGTCCGGGATATCTGTCAGCGGCATACCGACGACGAAAATCGTTCTCGAACGACAAGACCGTAATTTCGTTGGACATGGAATGCAAAGGCGCGTCGGCCAACCCCCGAAACTCCCTTGAATTCGATGATGTTTCGCTTAAGTGTCACCTTTTCGCTCCGCGAGACAGCCACTGGCTTCCTCTGACGATAAAATAAAATCTGTCCAATTTATCGCTTTGATCATCAGTGAAATACATAGTCAGAAGCCTCTTCTTAGATACAGTTAACATTTCCGGTGAATCATCCCAGTAATTTCCTTTTAATTAAGTTAGAAAATAAGTTCAAAAGTTCACTTTTGGAATATTACGAATTCCGACGTAACATTTTAAAGATATACCAGAAGAGTTATACCATAAGATTCTGTAAAGCTAAATTGATTTTTTTCACTTAGAAATTGTATTTTTACTGGAGAAAACAATAGCTCCCTCACGGAGGAAACAGTGGCTTTCTCGCGGAGAAAATTGTTATGTCGCTTCAAAAGCCAGCTAGAGCAAGTAATTAGCACACCCATGAAACGATACTTGTTACCGTAAACAGATTACCACGACTGTGAAGCGTGTTGTAAAGAAAAATACAGTGAAAGGGCTAGAAGCAGAATGAATCGTTGTGGAAGCGTTGGATCGAGCGAAACTCGCTCTAATTCGCGCGAATCCTGTTTATTCACAGGCATATGAATTAATACGTGTGTAATCATTTACAAATGCAATCACAGCTGATCGATTGGTAATAGAATTCTCGCATGACTGCTAACCGTGGCAACAATACGAGTCATTAAGAGGCGTCGATAGATGGAACTGTGTCGCTCGGATGAATTCTATCAAAGTGTTTCAGTGTTTCGAAGCGAACCAGCTGAAATTCTGCACGTGTTATCCTTTGTGCACATTGTAATCTTGTTTGCGCGAGTGTTTCTGCTGTTGGAAATACTTTCTTAACTCGATAACCATTTATTTCGTGAGCCTTTCTGGAACCTGTCGACAGTGTCGACTTTGTAACAACAATTAGGATTTTAACAAGGATTGATAAATGAACAATTTTCTGCAGAAATTGATATTAATAGGAGCCATAGAGAAATTTCTTAACGCGATAACCATTTACTTCGTGTGTCATCCTGGTACCTGTCGACTTTAATTATAACAACAATTACAACTGGGGACCATGACAATGATAATCAAAATGAAAATAGTCCGGGAATTATTTCTTTGACTAAAACATCGTACCCCCAAGGATTGATAAATGAAAAATTTCCTGCAGAAATTGCAATGAATAGGAACCATAGAAAAATGTCTTTCTTTAATAATTTGAATAAGATATTTCTCAAATTCTTTTAATTCGACTACTCTTTTAACAAATGCATACAGTCTTCTGATTAATATCACCAACGTCAGTTAATTGTTAGTTTTGGTCTCCGATTTCGAATAATCGACGAGAAAATCTTTTAGCGAGAAGTTCCACTCGCTGTCTTCGATTTTCGGAGGCCACCGTGCATCCCAAGGAACTTGCAATCCTCGCCACGTTTACTTCACCTTTGCTACCCTGTTTCGTTTCCGCCAGTTCGACCCCTAATTCGTCGAGGGCGAGAGCCATGGCTGTGTGTGCCATTAACCCAAATAATTCCGGGCCGTAGCCTCACCCTCCTCCGATTCCTACCCTTTTTCGGAATCCTCGTAGCTTTTTCTCCTTCCTTGGTCGACAATCTTCCCTTTGAGATACAAGACGCTCCCGGAAATCCCGGAAAACAGCTGAGGAACGAGCCTGTTGTTCCTGGCGCTCCCCGTTTTGTTGATCAGAAACTATGTCGTACATTCTGCAGTAATGATGCTGGAACATCGATTTGCCCATGACGATCCCAATTGGTCGCTAGCTATTAGTAGACTGTGGATTATACCGGGTGAGTCACGAAAAACAGAACACCTGAATTAATTAGATCTTGTGGATCAATTTTAACAGAAACAATTAAAAGTGCAATTGATTGTCTTGCAAAATGTTTAAATGTTTGTGTTACTGCTAAAAAAAATAAGTAATAATAAAAAAGATTTTAAATATTGGTGTTACATTGTGAGGACGCACGGACCTTTAAACTGTGCCGATGACTGCGACTAGAGGTGGGCATTATTTGGCCAAACAAATATTTCAAATACTACAATATTTAATATTTTGGATTTTATTTTTCTTAAAGAATATAATATTTTAAATAAGATATACAATTTCTCGAAAATAAAATATTTTAACAATCTGAATCTCAAAATAAAATATTTCTATTTCAACAATTTGAACCCCAAAATAAAATATTTCTATTTTAACAATCACAAACACGAAATAAAATATTTAGTTTTTGCATTGTTATAATACTCTGAGAAACCGCATAAACATACAGTCTACCTCATCGTTAAGACACGATTTACACCCATAAATTTATTGAAGTCGTATCTTTATTTTGCACGAGAAGACGGACAGTTTAATGATTAAAATACAGATTTGATCAAATTGCGAATTTTTCGCATAGTTTAAAATTATTTGCTCCGTCAGGAGTTCTCTCGCACTCCAATAAGCAAGACAGAGATCTCGTTACGTCTTTCTAAACAGTTCACCGAAGATAATTGCAGTTTCCAATCTGGACCGCTATGCATTGAAATTAATCTTACATATTCAAATTGGTCTTGAAACGAGTTCTGCTTTATTTAAGTGTCTTTTCAAGGGAATATCCTCGACTAAAAATGGCACGGTCGAGCTCGTTCGAACTGTCTACATTAATTGATTGTTCCGCATCTTCGAGTATTTTTTTCCTCGAGTTACATTCGCGCGCGCGTCTCGCTGCAAATTAATCGTGAATTAATTACCGGGGCGCGCAGCCGATCCAGTTTCGCAATCATCGAAATGGCCGATGATTTTCAGGGAAATTACGGAGAGTTTCCGTGACGATCAGTTCATGCTCGCTTTGTCCGTACGGTTTAATCGCGAGATAATTTCTCTTCGGCATTAACACAACACCGGCCGTCATTTAGCGCATTGTTTACCGATGAAATATCCAAGTGATTGATTCGGCGTGATATTCCTACCGAAAATATTTTGGTATTTTCCTCGGGCACCGTTTCAGTTTTTTTTTGTCCGGAAATTTTCCATTGATAACACGCGACAAAACGGTTCCGGAAAAACCGTTCGCATGGAACACAGAGTGCATAGGAGGGTGCACAAGGGATGTGATCATGTCGGAGAAACTAATTACGCGAGGATCGCTCGAAACTTAACGTTGACGGTCTAACGTTGCCCGGGATGAAGGAAACGTTAAATATCCGGTGTAATGAGGCTCTTAATCAACGCTGGGTAACCGATAGCACCGGAAAGAACAAGATCGACGAGTCGGGCGAAACTGAGAGCTTTAATAAAGCGGAATCGCGAAAATTATGCGCGAATAGTGTGTCTTGCAGCTAATAGGATTAAAACGACGGCGAATCTGCTCCGGGAAAAATGAACAAAAAATAGAGGACAGTACAATATTTCACTGCGACACAAGCCTTCTAAGAGAATTAGAACTGGTATCGCGTTCAGATACTTTTAACACTTCCGGCTCGCGCGAACCTGTTTCAACTTCGGAAACTGAGAATTCCTCTCGCAGAATAATTCCATTCTACATATGTGATCTTTTCATTTCATGCATTTCATTATCCCGTCGAGCGTATTTGAAGAACACTGATCGCTTCTGTGAAACGTATAATATTGAAGATTTATGAAGATATAGTAGTTTACCATTTTAAGGTACCACGTTGATCTCCAAGGTTACACATCTTCAATTTTCTGAACAAATGGCAGGAATTGAAAGAGTTAAAAGAACCCAATTCAATTTCAAATAATGTTCTACTTGTTGCTCCAGTCTAACATTGAAAAATCGAACGGATAAAATTAATAGAAAGAGGCTGCTTGGCGTTGTAATTGCAAATTACGTTGAATCCAGTAAAATTTAATCCAATTTGAAACGATGCTCAATTTAGCTCTGATCAAACTAAAAAAATCATATAAAGAGTCTAATATGAAATAGGATCTAATGAAATTTAGGATGACGCTCAATTAGTTCTGATCAAAAATTTAAAAATCGAACGAAGGAGAAGAGTTGAACTAGTTGAATAAAATCTGTTGTAATTCAATTTCACGTGATATTCGATATCGCCCCCCGGCTTGCTAAAACATTCACAGAATTCAATAGTATTTAATCCAATTTCAGTATAAAATATCCCAATATGTATAAAAAATTACGTCGACCATAATTTTTTATAATATTAAAAAAAAATGTTTTACCGTTCTTTGTATTGGGATTTATTGATGACTTATTAACTTTTGTCGATTGTTGCAAAATAAGTATTATTCTACAAAAGCCTTTATTTTCAATGCATCATAGCGCTACAAGAGTCCACAAATAGAAAAATACTACGGGTACGCTTTTTGAGGCAAATACTCCACTATGCGATTCTCAATTTAGTTCCGATTAAAACTGAAACATCCAACGCGAATGGAAATTGGAGGAGTTAATCTGAGAACATTTAAGACGATTTTATTGTCTGGTTGAAGAAGGAAAGATGGTCAGAATTGAAGGAGGAATTGTTTTGTTGTTGCAGAAGTGCCTGCCACGATGCGTGGACGCAGTTGCGGCTGTCGCCGATGTTCGGCTGCATCTGTCCGATGAATCAGGCGAAGAAACGTTGCGACAAGATCTTCTCTATGGTGAACCGCAATCCGTGCGTTGGTGAGTATGACCGATCCCGGCCGATTTTAGGATCGATTGAACGTTGTTTTCGCCTTTTCTCTTTTCTCTATGTATATGTTCTCTACACACGCGATACAACTATGTATCTCTCTCTCTATATATATACAGACATCCGTATTAACAGCGCCGTTACACACGAGACTGTTTTACGCTTACGACATTGTTTTCGTTCCTTTTTTCGTTCTGAATTGCCCTCAAGCGCCAGAGACACACTTTGCGATCTTGAATGGGAGAATGGGTATATATATATATATATATAATAATATTATATACATATATGTGTATAATATATATTATATATAATATATGTATGTGTATATATGTATAACATATATAATATTATATACATATATCTGTATAATATTGTGTAATACATATGTGTATAATATATATTATATATAATATATGTATGTGTATATATGTATAATATATATATAATATTATATATAATATATGTATGTGTATATATGTATAATATATATATAATATTATATATAATATATGTATAATGTATATAATATTATATATACAATATATGTATGTGTATATATGTAAATATATGTATATGTGTATAGTATATATATATAATGTATAGTATATATAATATTATACATATATAATAATATAACATATAATATATATATACTATAATATATATAATATATTATACATATATAATAATATAACATATAATATATATATACTATAATATATATATAATATATTATACATATATGTATAATGTATAATATATAATATTATATATATTCTTATACATTATACACATATATGTATACATCGTAACGTTGGTTAACCGTATTTTACATAGCGCACCTTGTGGAAGAGGATTTGTTGGTGTTGTGTCAAGTGACTCGTCTGTACTTTTGATCCTTTTGTTCTATTCTTTTAATTTCTCTGTTTCCGTATGATTTGATCAGAACGATTTACCGCCGTTCTGCATTTAGCTGATCGTTTCTTCGATCGATGTGTGCGTCCCAATTAGGGGAATCCTCTTGGTTCTGGACCTGACGAATTATTCATTGCTTCGATGGCTGATTAAAATCGATTAGATAGGTGACAAACGGATTCGGGGTATGGTACTTGTTTAAGCTTCTGTCTGTGTATGGGGTGCAAATGCATCCCAGACTGATGAAACCGGAAATAAAAGGTTGACGAATGGAAAATTTCCAAAGATTTCCTAGGAATGCTATCTGTGATATATTTCAAATTAAGTATTGAATACTTATTTTTTAAAAATCATCGAAATTTCACCAAAAATATATAGAGTTCAATTACTTAGAATAGCAGTGCACAGAGAGAAAGTTAAAAACGATCAAGAAGGTTACTCAGAGCATCTATAAGTGTACAATATAATTATTAATGTATAATCTATCTTTACTCACCGCGAAATTCGATTAACATCCTCATCCTGCGAATTTTTTCCTGTTTAGGGGTTCAGGTCGAGAAAATTCGTTTCCGCTCGTAAATCGCCAAGTTTTCCGAACTAAAGTAATCGCCATCGCTCAGAAACGCGTCGTAAAGATTAGAGTAGGCTCTTTCTGTAAATGATGAACGCGTGCGTAGTATACTTCCGCTTATCGCTTCCGGTTCTTTCGCTCGGCCCGTCGAAGTCGAAGGAACGGGACGAGCCGACTCGACGGAGCAATTACTTATGGCGATACCACGGTGTTTAGGGCCCGTGGAACGATGTTATGGCCTCCTTCGGATAAGCTCCTTTCTCCTTAATTAACCAAAAGCCACCGCTATCGAGATTTCGATAAGGATTTTATCGCGTGCCAGACTCGACCTTAATTTTACTCTAATCTCGTCCCCTTAGAGCAACATCTTCCTGCTCGATCGCGTCGGACCAGGTATGTTTGGATATTCATCCGATCGAGATCGATCGTGACATTGATCGTCAAACTTCATTCACACTTTGACTGCCGCGTTGGTCGTGTATCGATGCCACAAACTCTTTATTAAACTTCCAAAACAATTATTATTACATTTTCTTACGAGATCGATGATAGGAGCATTTTTGTCAATCATTCTTACTGTTGCGGCAATAGAATGATCATAACCGTTGATCTTGATCGGTTTATAAATTACAATCATTAAACCATTCCCTGAATCTTTTTCGGCGCCACGAAGTATCCAGAACGTTTGGGAATTTCTTATAATGTTTAATGTAGATATTTCGTTAGAAAGGTTGTTGGTCCAGGATCGAGAGATTTCCGGTTTGCGTGACCGACTTTGGTCCGGTATAAGTGATCGAATTTTGTGTCGTGCGTCTCGATGGTGCTGGAAATTCCGTGTTGCATTCTAAAGTACCCTAATTGTCCATCGAACATTCAACACAATAGCTTATACTTGCATTAAAATAAGCGGCGCTGAGATATTTTCTCTTTTTGAAATTTCACCGACCCATTTCTCTCATAAATGCATAAAATCCGCTACTCGTGACAATTCTCAACAAATTCTCAGTAGTCAAGTACTTTTCGAAGCCACTACATATAACACTATCAATCAAGAACAATATGAACAGTGTTATCCGACGAGAATGCACCACCCACAATTTCCATCACCGCTTGATATCGCCCGCACAAGATCACGCACCTGATCGCCTCGGATCACAATGTAGATCGCGTCCAAAGTAAATTTGCAACCGGCGGAGCACGCATGTGCGACGTGCAAGCGTTTGTCACTTGTCTTTCTAGCGTTTCTGCCAGGTAAACGCAGACCGAACGAACCACGGTGGTCAGTCTGGGATCAAGTTTGTCCGTTTCAGCATGGGCGAGTCGATCGAGAACGAGCAAAAAAGTAGAAATGCAAACAGACGAAACGGTAACACACAGAACCCGCGGTCGTATGAACGTTTTGCAGGAGTTTAGATCGCGGTACCGAAACCACGTGAAACCACGACAATCGGGCTACAGAAAGAGAAAAACAAATGAAAGAAAAGTTACCATACGTAAAAGAGAATGAAGCAGAGACAAAAGACACGTAGCCGTTACCAAACGCATCCACGGAAATTATACTTGAAAGAGAGTAAAACCGAGACAAATGACAGAGCGAGTTTGCCCCCGGGATGGAAGAGGAAAAACGATTCCGGACGTGTTCGCGCGAAATCTGCGAGCCAACGTATCGGCAGGGTCATCTGAGACCCGGCCTCGGGATCCTAGGACCTCGAGGAACGTCTGCACGAGCGCACCAGCACCCCCTAAGTACGCATCCCGCTCGAAAAATTCGCGTTCGAAGACAAATCCGCGTGCATAATCGATCGATCGCGATTTTCTCTTTGGTCCCTGTAATATTTACAACCCTCTGTGCACCCCTGGATTGATCTGGGTCGAAGAATTTTCCTGGATTCGCGAGAATAAAGGAACACGCGAGGTTGAAACTCGCCGATAAAATTTAGCATATTTTTTTCCTTTTCGCCCTTCCGGCCGCTTATTATTTTTATTGTCGCGCCGTTTCCATGCATCGTATCGCTGACACGAATCTATCGTCGACTGGAATTATGTTAATGGATCCGTGATCGAGGCTGATGCTCGGATCGATGGGGATCCGTGAATCGAAGCGGCCTCTTAGGAATCGCGAGACGGTACGGAACGAGCCGGTTAAATATTTGGTCCAGTTTTCGAAAAATATTTTGAAAAATGTCTGGTATCTTCGGCAGTCCGATTATGAAAAATCGAAATTGTGCATTGAATTCGTTTTATTTCTTTATTTAATGGTTTTTGGGACGATTTCGAGATCTTGATGCACGCGGATAACAGTTCGAAAGCGTTCGAGCGGGTATGCGAGCAGGTTATGCACCGCATGTTTTTTTTTTTGCATGAGAGAGAAGGAGAGAGCGAGAGAATGATAGAGAGATATGCTCCTCTCTGTTTCTTTTAGTAGGCCGAGTGGGTCAAGCACGTTTTCTCAGCCTGCATGCGGTTTTCTGTCTTTCTATCTGGGTAATGCGCATGCCTCGTTGATTAACAACCCACTACGACTGTCTACTCTATGCTACTCGATCGTTACTCACTATACTCTATCCTTCGTACCGATCGTTTTCTTGCTGGATCGCGTTGGGATCGATCTCCGATCAATTGCACTTTATCCTGAATTGTTTAATATTGATTGACCTAATAACCTTCCATAATTGAATTTTCTGACGGTATTTTAAAGAGAAGCAAAGGAACATTTATAATTTATAGTCTGTTCTCGTAGAAAGTTTTCCGAATTACTCCAGCAATATTCTCTATTCCCCGTCATCATAATTTATGAAACTAACTGAGACGTATTCTCCATATCCTCGACTTCCAAAAATGTACACTCAATACATGGGTTAAAAGTGACCTGTGATTTCCATCATTGTACACGAATCACCTGTGAACCGATTTTTTCAATCCCAAAAAGAAAGTATACAGGGTGAAACAAACATCTAACTATATCATCTTAAAGTATTCGTAATTTGTTAGTTGATTGCTGGATACATATATTTTTTACCCCAGGGTTGCATATCGAAGAGGATCCCCCCATTCCATTGTGTAAATTCCTCCAATGAGAGTATTCGAATGACATCACAATTGCATCGACTGCACTGAACATTTAAAGTATCGCATACCTCAAAAAACATTTCAAGAATGTCTCTGTAATCGCCGATTCTGAAAATCGTTACATTTTCTGTTTCATTACGTTTCTCGAATTCGACAAAATATAAAACCCAACCATTCAAATTGCCCTTTGTATCTCGAAAAAAGAACTGAAAACCAATTACTAGAATACAAACCTCACTAGATGCCACACGTAATTCTTGTTTAAAAAGTTATTTCATAAAACAAACATTTCACCATTAATTTAAACTGACAGACACAGCACGATTTCCAAAAAAGAAATTTTGTCGATGACACGGGGAACCAAATGGGGTAAAACATGTATAGAATTCCATTAAAACAAATTGTACAATTACATTTTGCAATCACACCAATGTACTTCCATAAAATATCGAACTGTTCAACGATAGAGCTCTATAAAATATACGAAATCTGCATCAATGCAATCTGTTCCACTCTGTAATTTACAATACAGAGTTGCACTCCATTTACTAGATTCATCCTGTATATACAATATTAAACAAAATACTGTTTAACTAACCTTTCACACCATATATAAACAACACGATGATCCCTAATCAAAAGTTGGAAGCCCCTCTAGGGTTGCACTCAGCAGTAGTAAGGAGAATTTTTTCGCAAATATCTCGAACATCTCTCGTACACGTATCGAGACATTACTGCATTCGCAGATTCGAAGCTCGACTCCGCAGAGACTAATTGCTCCTGCAAACGTCTCGCGAATGCGAAAGTGGCGGCAATCAGCACAACTGTAGGGTGGTCCGGTGTCGCGGGTTGTTTTCCTTTTGGGGGGAGCGGGGTGGGCTCGAAGGACGAGAACGTGGCAAAACACTGTGTGCAAAAAGATCGCGTGGAAGAAGAAGCGGGGGCGCCGGGGGTTAAACGAACCAAGTCGTAATCGGAATTGACGTTCGACCTCGGCAACACGGGACTTCCTTTTGCGCGCTGGCAGCTCCTTGGAAACTCCGTGGCGTAGGAGGAGCACGCCTAAGCAAACGCTATACACGCCCCCTTGTCCCCCGGCGGCGCGGCGCCGCGCCAGCTTCGAAGCTGCTTCAAAGCCGAGGAATGATCCTCGAGCGGAACACGCCCGAGATACGCTCGTCTTTTTGCCAGCCCCGTGAGTTTGATTGGCTCCTCCGGGGACGCTAATGGCCCGCGATACCAGACCTTGTTGCTCGAGTAATTTGCGGAATAATTTCGCTAATGCGCCACTTTCGCGAGCCCCGTCCTACGGAGACCGATACCCGCCGGGCTTTCTTTCGTAAGGAGCGCCACGCTGTTATTGGACTCGTGGCCGATGATTTTTTTCATTGGCAGGGATGTTGCCATATATATTTTGAGATTTTATAGAATTTTGTAATTGTGGATTTAAATTAATTCTTAACTGATGAAATGGGGATCCCTGGCACAGCATAGAAGATTTCACAGAAATAATAATTCGATTATAGTTAATAGAAACAAAAATTAGAATGATATTCATCTCACGTCATATACCAAAATAGATTTCGCTCGCTTGTTCCAAAGAAATTATCGAGAAATTACGATGCGGAGAATAAACTTGATGCACATCAATCTTCATTCATCTCTCATTTCCCTAATTTCACTCGTGCCTTTATGATAACTTGACAGATTATCAAGAAATCAATACAATCACAGAAGCTAAGTACTTACGGGAGGGTAGCCTAGTTTCAAACAGTACCTAGGTTGAACCACTGTGTATGATATGAGAAAGAGAAATACTTAACTAAGACGGACCCAAACGTTATCATCCAAAGATAAACAAGTAAAATACTAAACATGTTTGTCCATACTCTAACTCTTTGAAACAACAGTTAGAACCTTCCTCTTGCTCCTACAATCAAAATTATTCAGAGAACTCGAGAAATATCAGTTCGGAGACTTGGTGCCCCCTGGGACCGATTAATTCTTCTGGTCTAGAGATTTTGATACTCACACGCGATCGGCGGAGTATTCTCCCCTAACCGTCAGCTATATCATCGCACCCTAAACCACCCTTACGCTCCACGTATTCACTATGAGAAACCGCTCAACTGGTCACAAGCCAAATACCATAAAGCGAAAGAAGAAAGGAAATCAATCATAGCCAGCAACCATATCATCGCACCCATACATTTCATACAATCGGCAACGTTACTATCGCCAACCACCACATACATCAGAACAGTAAAAAGTAAACAGTAAGAAACGAGAAACAACCCTATCCAGCAACCATATTACCCCACCCTAAGCTACCGTTCCATACCACACAATTATTACCACCACCGTTCACAAGGCAGAAACTACAAAACCAAACAAGTAGAAAGAAAAACAACGTACCCTAAAATTCACTTCTACGTCCCACATACTCAGTAGCATTTAACTGTATCACCATCCGCCACTGTACATAGACCGACCAGCAAACAAAGAAGAAATGAGAACTAACCCTATCCAACAACCATATCACCCCACCCTAAGCTACCCGTACATCCCACACAACTATTACCACCAGCATATCACGAGCCACCACCACCACCACCACCACCACCGTTTACAAGCCAAAAACCACAAAGCCAAAAGATAGTAATAAAGAGAGAAAAACAACAAGCACGAACCACGTTGAAACCCGTGCACGTCTACCGATGCGATCACGCACCCCACTCACCCCGTTCTCGTCCGCGTCTTTGCTTCTCTGTTGCAGAGTTCCTGCCCTCCTCGACCTCCGTAGACCTGTCGGGCACGGACTCAGCCCTGTATCCGTTCGACCCGCAGCAGGAGAGCTACCAGGGGATCTGGTTACCGCCGACCAGTATGTACCCCTATTTTCTGTTCCCCGGGGCCGCGCGAACCTCGTACTACGACCACGAGAGCACGTACGACGTCCAGGATCCGGGGCAGAGGCCTCATCACGGGCATCGTCATCATCACGGCCATCATCAGGAAGCACCGGAGTTGCCTGGCAGGCCCGGTGTCCTCGTGGTCGACGCGTACGATCCTCGCGCCGATTACGAGAACCGGCAGAAAGATACGGATGATCGGTCGATGGAGGGACCTGGCAGCTTCTATGATCGCGGCTCATCTTCTTCTTCCTCTTTCTCTTCTTCTTCTTCTTCTTCTTCTTCCTCTTCATCTTCTTCTTCTTCCACGTTGTCCAAGCATGATCGTGCCTCCAGCACAGTGCACCTGCAGCCAAGGCACTCCCAAAGCGAGCATGACCATCACCAGCACTACTACCAGCACCACCCTGCACCACCCGCACCACCGTCCGTTGCAACGTCGTCTTCTTCTTCGTCGTCGTCCTCGTCGTCGTCTTCGTCCTCGTCGTCGTCGTTGTCATCGTTGTCGTCGTCGTCGCCCCCGAGTTATCTACCGGCTCGTCCAACGCCTACCGTGGACGAGACGAAACGAATCGAGAGACCGGACCTGGTGCACCGGAAGAAATTCGCACCAAGGCCCACCTACGAGCACCGGGCGATCTTCGATCGCGCCGACGACGACCTCGATGACCGTGAATTCAAGATCGGCGCGCTGCCAGTCGACCGGCTCTTCGATCTCCGAGAGGCCTTCGAAGGGTTCGTCGACCAAGGTTCGTACACCGGTGTCAAGGTGCGCCAGACACCATCGATCGTCGCACACGCAGACCGACGGATCACGAAATAGCAGGTCGTCACCGCCATGTTTTATATCACACGCGCCGACAATAGTTCGATAAAAAAAAAGCTACTCGATTGCTAACGAAATTCCAGCAGCATAGTACTTTTCATGCCTGCGATGATAGATAGAGGCTTTGCTTAATTCATCAGGAAAATCGTGTACTATACTAAAGCAGAACTAGATGAAACGATAGAAAAATACAAATTCTCTTAAGTCATTCGTATGATGAATTCGAGAACTGAATCCATCACACGAACTCCAGAACACAAAATAGTGAAATAAAAATCATACACTGTACTAAAAGAAGGCTCGACAAAATTGATATAAAATTCGAAGTTTCCTTGAACTATTCTCCTCACGAAATTTGCAAGAAATCGAATAACAAACTTTGCTCAATCCATCACGAACTCCGAGACGCAAAAAAGTAAAATGGAAATTATAAAGCCGTCCCAAAGCAGGACCCGCAGAATCGATATAAGATACACACGAGCAATTATGCTGAGTTCGGCATCGACGGCTTGCTGTTTCGGAAGCTGCGCACGCCAGGAGCCAGAGGAGGCGCAGCAAGTTGCCCCTAAAACAAAGTTCGCCGCTCGATACTTCGGAGGAACTTTTTTATCGGCGACTTGCTGGTACGTCCGCCGGTTTCGGGGGACCGATTAGCGGCGCTCAACTGTTGATCAACGGGAATCTCGGGGCAGCGAATCACAACCCCGCCCCGCCCCCGGAGAAGCAGGAGGAGGAGGGAAAATCGGGGGGATGTTCGTCGGTTTTCGACGGACAGTTAGGCGATTCCGATTGTTTCGGTAATTTCGCGGTCTCGCGAAACATCGGGCCGCGTCGCGATCTCGCGGGCTCGTGGAAATAGATTTTAATGTTTCAGGCGATCTTTCACTGTTCCGTCTTTGGGCGACATTGCTCATCTCGGGGACAAGTTTGAACTTTCGTCGTAAAGTCATCATTTTCATCGATCAGACCAAAAATGTTTGACTGCAGTGCCATAGCTTTCGTCAGATAGAGTCTTCGTTTTGTATTTTATAATAGCGATTCTTATCAGTGTCTGAAAAACATTATTTTTGATGTAAAAAATACTAATTTACTTTTTATGTAAACTTTACTCTTATTTGCTAACTATCCCTTATAAAAAGTTTTAATTTTCCCACTGTTTCGCGAATGCATTATTTACTAATGCATTAAATTAAATTGAATGTCAGTAAAAGTAATGAACATCATTAGTTAGGAAATAAAAACAGCACATGAAACAAAAATTGTTCTTTATCTCGACGTACTTTCTCAGTTAAAAGTGGTTTTAAAAATCGTTATTAATTAATTTTAATGAATTAGCTGATCAGAAAAGAACCGTGGACCCTACATGAAGTGGCCAAGAGGTAGTCTAATTGTTTCCGAGATGACGGTCAATTTCGCTCGGAGATTCATATCGATTTCAACCATTTTTATCCCGCGTGTCGGATTGAGACGCGGGTGTCGTTTCCCTCCATGCTCCGTTACGCTTGCTCGTTTACAGTGAAGGTCATCTCGCATCCGGACAACTCGACCAGCTTCGAGGTGATCGAGTCGCAGCTGGAGAACCCCCTGATCGACAGTAACCACAAGGATCTACTGAGGATGAAGCAAGTTCCCGTCCCTGGCGGCCATCACCACAAAACGCACCATAAGACGGACGATCATGATCGTAAGTACCTGTCATCGATCTCGCTTTATCTTACCGTCCGAACGAAAATCATTCCAGAATTGATCGATCAACTATCCCCTCTAGATTCTCATTGAAGACAAAAAATGTAGATCATTATGAGATTTATTGCGTGATAGCTTGAAGAGTTAATTGACCCATCGATCAAACTATAGAACCAACCCTTTAGATTCTCATTGAAGGCATTGTAAGAAAATGTAGATCATTATGAAATTTGCTGCGCGATAGCCTAAATAGTAAATTAGCCCATCAATCAAACTATAGAATCAACCCTTTAGATTCTCATTGAAGACATTATAAAAAAAATACGTAGATCATTATGAAATTGGTTGTGCGTTAGTCTAAAGAATTAATTGGTCCATCAATCATCCTATAGAATCAGCCCTGTAGATTCTCATGGAAGAAATTGTAAAGAAATATAAATTGTTGTTTAATTTGTCCAGCGATGGTCTAAAGGGATAATTGATACATCCATCAAATTATAGAATATGACTTGTTAAATGAAATATTGAATGTTATTTGTTGAGTGAAAACCTAAAGGCTTAATTGAACGATCGATCAAATCACGGAGCATATAATTTGTCGAATGAAATATTGAATGTGTTGATCGAAAGTTTCAACATGAAAATGCAACGACTGTGTTAGTCTTGAAACAGTGTTAATAGATATTGAAAAATGAATTGGGCTGAGATGTATCACTAGCTAACGTCATATGAATTGTGTAGAATATCTAGCATTTTCCAAAATATTTTCTAGAATGCAGACACTAAAAATGGTATTAACCTCCTCTCTGTATGCTACTATTCTAATGTGAGAAAATGAGAGAAAAAATTTATTTGTTTAAGTATTTGTGAAATTTTACTTATTGAGTTTTTAAAGATAAGTATACATAAAGAATTTAAAACGTATCACAGATAGCATTCCTAGAAAATTTTTGGAAATTTTCCAGTCGTCAACTTTTTATTTCCGTTTCTGTCAGCCTGGGGTGCGTTTGCACCCCATACACAGAGAGATGGTTTAACAGGGACAACGTAAACAATTCCAACTCTTGTGAAGAAGCCAAACACCAAAACAGATAAAGAAAATAAACTCAAAGAGATTCAAACAAAGAATCCCAAACAATTCGACCCACGTAAAATCGTGAAATTCTGTTTCCACGTACTGTGTCTCGTCAACTATAGCTTTCGGAGGGCTTCGACGATGTTTTCCGTCTCCGTGAAGCATCTCAGGCGAGTCTCGTGTATTAATTCATATTTCCGCGGGTCAAAGTAGCTTCTAATTAGACTACGGCCCGGGAGAGACGCGTGTCTGTCCTGCTAGGCAGAATTTCCGTCGTGTTATCAACGATTTATTCCGATGGAGAAAACGAGTATCGAAATCCGGGCGAAAAGTTGCCGCCGCGCGATTAAACTTCGCGGATACGCCGCCGGGAGAAATAATACGCGCAGATACGAGCAGGAACAGGAAATTAGGGTACTCGGGGCCGAAATTAAATTAAACTTTCGCCGCGATAAGTCGCGGACCCCGTGGAGGAGACGCGATACCGAGCGCGCGACCACGATCGATTTACCCGCGAAACTTCTCGCGGACCGGAACGAGAAAAATTTACGAGCTGCAACGACTCTTGCCCCGGCAAGAGTAATTTAAATGGCGCCACGAATTCGCTGGATAACTCCGTAGCTAGGCTGCGTCACAGTCCCTACAGTTTCTGGGTCTTGAATTTGGCTCCGAAAATGTCCTGGAAGAATTTTTTCCGTTGATTTTAGGCACTTCTACAATCTTTTTATGAGTCCCGAAATTTTTATGTAGCCCTTAATAATTATGTACTGACCCTTCAAGTTTTTTGTATACGTCCCACAATTTACCTGTGAGTCACACAATTTTTGTAAAGGCTCCACAATTTTGTCGTAGTGAATGGGAGCGTTGAATTTCGCATGGGGTGTGGATCAAGATAAGACAATTCCATGAAAAGTTAACGGTGTTATTGTTGACCGCAACGGAGATAATAAGTTACCGCGAAACGAATACATATTTTCCCGCAGCTCCCTGTAACTCATGCAGCTTGATGGATGCGCGAGCTTCTACGCGTTAACAGGTACAGAACCGTGGTCAGCATAATTCTAGCCGGGCCGGTAAATATGCGCTACTTTAGCGGTTGTAAATTCCTCCTGGACAGCGCGTTCAGCTGGTCGGCATCGCGGAAAATACGTGCGCGCGAGTTTTCCGTCGTGTTCGACGATTAAAACTGTCTGCTCGACTATTTCGAACCCTTCAGGACCGAGTTGATTTAGTACTTTTTACTCGGAACGATGATTGTTTCGTGTTTAAAAAAATTGTTTGGAATTATCGACCCTGATGGTCCTACAATTTCCAGTGTGAACTCCTATCAATGGTTTCCGGATAACAGGAATGCAGAACAGATAAATCAATTGATTAGAATCAGTAGAATATCCTTTATGGTGTCAGACTTCGTTAACAGGCGGCAATAGTTCAGAGTAACGTATACAGACTAGCAATTTTTTTTATTCGGGCTTGTGACAAAAATTCTGAAATATGTGTTTTGTAGATTCTTACAAGTTATACAGGATGTCACCAAAGATAAGCCACCTGAATGACTTCTACATTTTTTTAGGTAGGAAGAAATGTTTCAGACAAAAGTTGTTTGGCTTCAAGTTGCCCATTACTTGGTGTATATAACTTTTTTCAAAGGTCACTAACTACATATTTTGCAACTTCTATGTTTGAAGCCCAGCACGAGGCAATTTCAACGTTGTAATCATTCGCAGTTATCCAAGGTCATTTAAGCTCATAACGTAAAAAAAGGATGAAAAATATAAATTCACTGCTTTATCTAATGGGATATTCGCTGCTTTTTTACGTTTCTAACCTTAAATGGCCTTGAATGACTATATAGTTGAAATTGCCTCGGGAAGGGCTACAAACGTAGGAGTTTAGAAATATGTGGTCCCATTTCTTAAGAAACTAGGTCCATCCCATTTCCTTAGCAGCTTCACCTGAAAAAAGTTATGTACACCAAGTAATAGGCTCCACGGAACCAATTCCAATCTCAAAAAATGTAGAAATTATTCAGATGACTTGTCTTAGGTGACTCACCCGGTATGCATGCTGAAAATTTCGTCATCAATTATGACACTGACTGTGTATTATTTCCAAACCATGCTCCTAGTCCCTGCCATACTCGTGCAGTTCAGCGACAATAATTCTCGCTCGATTTCACCTGTCGAATTTCGCGAGCGGTTCGTACAGAGGGTTCCCAGTCACGAAGCAAATTACACTGATTCCGGACCTCCGGCGATGTTTAATCGTCTCGAAACGAGAGCATACGTGCCGCAGGATATCGACGGGGGACGGTCCCGGAAAGATGAGCGAGAAAAATCGTCCTACGGAAAGACGGATGTGGGATCCGTGGGACAGGAAGGCGTAGATCCCATCGGCGCAGCAGTGCGAACTATAACGCATCGAGAATTGATTGCGTCCGGATCGGGCGGCGAGTAATTATCCTTGGTTATCCTTTAATCCGGCGATTACCCGCGTATCGATGTTCCGTCCGGTGATTGATTCGAGCGAAACGGATTCGCACGGTTCGCCGGGCATCGTCGGCCGATCGTGTTCGGCTATCCATCGGACCGTTCGGAAGAAAGGCGGATGACTGATTTTTCTGATCGACGGCAACACCGTTCGCTATCCGTTACTTCAACTAGTTTATAATTCTTGTCGGTCACCCACTAAGAATCTTCGTCTTCTAACGTTATTAAATTCGCGGCGGCTAAACTGCTCGGTTGCCTGTCATTTATCTTGGAGTTTACTCGACTAAATCTGCTTTTTCATTAGTAGACCTCAATTTGTTGCGATCAACCGACTGTATTTCAATCCTGCGCACAGTGGTCCAGGTGGCCGACCTAGCAGTTCATTTCGTACACAATGACTTGTCTCATATCGGAATTTAATGCGTCTACATTACTTTCTAAATGTTCAGCAGTGCCGAAAATGTCGATGTTAATAAAATTTAAATGATATGCAGTTAAAAAAAGTGCACAAGTTAAAAAAAATACACATTTTTTGCTAATGTTTATCGGTAACAGATAATGAAAACACATTCCATTCTTTTTATTTCGATCCGAAATTTTTGTCATGCGTTTCGAAAACAGTTTGTTTTACGAAAGAAAGTGATAGAATATAAAAGACGCAGCCTGTCCAGATCTACAGGTTTCGTCTAACATTATATTCCGATGCGGTAAATAATTTAGAAGATATTGAAGAAAATGATATTTGATAAATTGATTTTATGAGCATTTAATTAATTGTTTTAATGTTTAACCCTCGGACGACGGACGATTTTTATAGCTATATAAATGGCAATGCTTAGGACTGTTCGCAGCTCTAATTAATGATTTTTTAAAATTTACTTTTGATGATATCTCGCGTAGACACAATAGTCTTTCCGATATCCCCAGTGAAACAGATATTCAGTTAGTTTAATTGCCATAAATTGAGTGCTTAAATGAAAATTTGGATGTTCCCGGTCAAAAAGACTCCGGCACAGCACTCGCAGGGTTAAGGGCACAGATTTTTTTTAATTATTCGGAACAATCCTGGGCGGTGCCGTAAACGAAATTGTGAATAAAGTTTGCGTCAAGTATGCCGTGTCAGGTATCAGGTATACAAGAATATCGTGTTGAGCGTTAATAGGTGCCAGGAAGGTGTGCAACTTGTACAGATGGGCGAGTTTAGAATAATTCCGGGTCTGTTTTTCGGTGTATCCGAATGGGAAGCAGTTTCGCCCGGGAAAAAGGAACCCGTTGGAACGTGGAGATGCGTTCTTGGCTCGAGATCCTCGCAGCGTGCGAGGGCGAAACGAGCTTCCGGTCCCGGCAGTCCGCTCCGGCGAAATTGAATATATGAATGGGAAATTCCAGCTTGTCCGGGGCCCGTCGAGAGTTCGACTCTCGAACCCGGAGAAAATAGCGACTCGTTAGGTTGCCGGGGACCGGTCCGCCGTCGAAACGGGCGAATAAGCGGCCGAACGGATTTTAATTAGAGACACGACAAGTGGAGGGAAATGCGCGCTCGTTCCGCGATGATGAAAGACGGCTTGATTACACCTAAGCGCCCCGGAAATCACCGGATCGACGAAAGCGAAGACGAGCAAGACGAAATCGCCGAAGAAATCGCGACGATCATTCGTGTTGTTAACTATTATTTGGGGTCTGTGTCCATAGGTAGGTGTGAGGTGGCATCAAAGGAACAGTCTTTACAAAAATTTTTAATCTATTTCTACTAGATACCGTTGGAAAGCTCAACTATCTTTCTATGTATAAATGCGCGTGGTACCATTAACCTCTACATGTAATTTTCTTCGAATTTTTAAAAAGTATATTTTTCCATTTTTTATTAATCAGGTGAATTGAAAGAGATTTTCTTTTCATGTTTTACAAGAGGATAGAGTTCTACAGAATAGTGTAACTATGTGCTGAAATAAATGCTCGAAGCATGTTAATAATTTTA
Organism: Lasioglossum malachurum; assembly: GCA_028455605.1. NCBI lineage: Eukaryota > Metazoa > Arthropoda > Insecta > Hymenoptera > Halictidae > Lasioglossum > Lasioglossum malachurum. The sequence goes on along the minus strand of CM052313.1, from coordinate 14,687,468 downwards.
TTTGGAAAGCTTTGTTAAATTTCTCTCGCGAACGACACTTCGATGGATCTACTTATTTAAATAAATAAGCTAAATTGGTGCAGACAGTCTGCACTAAAGAAAGTGCGAAAGTTCCACTGTGTAAAGAACGAAAATTGGGATTTATCGGAGTTTGCTTTAGCTGTTAATAGTTAAATATAGAAACGGAACTTCACACATCCCACAATTTAGCCTCTTTATCTCATTTATTTATTCATCGTTTATCCTCATGTTATTAATGTCTTGTCCATCTTCGTTTAATTACCGTGTAGCTTACGTTTTTCTACGTACATATCAATTGTCAGTTCTTTCTCTCACGTCGTCCTTTTGTTGTTACCGAACCGCAGGTTTTTATGCATAATAAAATGTCTTTACCGTTATTTATTTGTCTGAGAAAGAGATTAACTTTGATATACAATTCCTTTAATGGAAAACCGTATAAAAATGAACAGGCGAGAAAATATATGTACATTATTCATCGGTAGACTGTGGATCTTTATGCAAAATAAAATATTTCTGCATCAAAATGAAGTCTTTGTGCTTCAATTGCAAAACATTGCAACCAAGTATAAAATTCTTTCTGATTTTTAAAAATTTCAATAAGTCGAAAACGATGTATTAGCATTTGTATAAATTCTATGAATTTTCCCAGTGTTATACATTTCATCTATTAATATTTCTCATCGTTATCATTAATCACGCATAAGATCCGCAGTCTATCAATCAACAAATCAAATGAGTAGCACTTAATTTCCATGTAAAGAAGTCCGACTTCATCGAACGTAATTACAGATCAATGAATTTGCACTTCAATCGTAACAATTAGTTTAACGTAATGACAGAGAGTAAACTGTAACAAAAACAATACCGAATCTCATTCTGTTTAAAATGCAAGTTTCCGTTCCAATCTTTGTAAATCGTCTTTTGACGTCTCGCAAACGATCCGAACCGTTAATTCCAGCGTCGCCATTATTCTAATCGGTCAATTTGTATTCTAATAACCTGGGGGTCGCACTAATTACTCAGGCTCAGCGACAAGCGGATTTAACAATTTCCCCGGTTGATGAATGAACGGGGCAAAAACGGTTCCGCGTATATTTTTTCACGCGGTTTACCCTCTCGACGCGGTGGCACACGGTGATTTAACTTGCTATTCTAGCTGGCAAAATTATTTTTCCTTCCACCGTTTGTTGTGACGATTTACCTGTTCTCTTGTGCAAATATTCAAAAAGATTGAACGCCAATTTAGTGAGCTTTTCAATTTTTTGGAAATTGTCACTTGGAACAGTTTCTCCATATTTTTCAACTGTTCTCGTCTATGTTAGGAACAATTACATTAATTACATTTATTTAAGACATACAGTGGGTGTACAAAGTATTCGTACACCTTTTAAAAACTAACAACTTTTTTATGATTGTACCAAACGACCTGATTTTTTATAATCAATTAGAAGCATTGTTTTACGAAATGATATATGCGAAAAAGATTTTCCAACAATTATAATTTACGAGGTTATGTGCAAAAATAATAAAGGCATTTTTTAAAACATTTTTATTTGGTCCTTCAATGTTTACATTGATTCAATTTATTATTAGTTATTTATTCATTAGTTATACACATGCTGAAAATTTCATGGTAATCGATTAACATACACACGAGCTACAAGCGGTTAAAAAAAAAAAAAAAATGGTGAAAATCGTAATTTTCAAAATCCACAGAATGGTCGTATAGTATATATATATATAAGTGTCGTTTTTTCCTGCGTCAACCGATTTTGATGAAATTTTCAGCGTGTGTATAACTAACATATGTCTACAAAACATATATTTTAAATTCTCATTAAGGGCCCGAATAAAAAAGTTATAAAAAATGCCTTTTTTATTTTTGCATGTAACCTTGTAAATTATAATTTTTGGAAAATGTTTTTTGCATATCATTTCGTAAACCAATGCTCCTAATTGATCATTAAAAATCAGATCGTTTGGTACAATTATAAAAAAGTTATTCTATTTTAAAGGACGTACGAATACTTTTTACACTCACTGTATATTAATTAACAATTTAATATACATACTGTTCATTTTTAGTGGCCAGTATGTGTTCAGTGATTGAACAAATGTACTGCGTTCCCCACTACTTGGCCCCAGCGGGCCAACGGGGGTCAAGGAGCAACTGAGATGGACTCGACGTAGGCGCAAAATCGGTGCTCGTCATCGGCGGTGCTAAACAAACGGGTCAGCGTAATTATAACTGAACCCGGCACGCGCATCTAGGTCCGGGCATGCGCCCACCTGTCTTCGCACCTGCGAGAACCACGTTCGAGGGTTCGCCTCGTCAAAAGTGCGCCCCTATCGATTTCGGATACACACAGAGTACAGAGCGAGTCTCCTGACGTGACGACTTGAAATTTTATGCGGTCAATAATTTACGAGTAATTTCGTCTCAAACAAAAATTGTATCGGTGTCGAGGGGGGCACGTGAAGGAGTAATTCATTTTTTACTAGGTCGTTTTTATGGAGCGTATGAAAGTCGGCTTCAGTTTGTCAAATGTTTATACGGTCAATAATTTACGAGCAGGTTCGCTCCACAAATTGCATCCGTGTCGTGGGAACGCAGGGTTCGTGATACAGTAATTCCTTTTTTACTGTTCCTCCTTTTTATTGAGATTTCGTATCTGATCATATTCATCTCATTCATCTACTTCAGAAGATGTAGATTTTTCTATTGACTGTATGAAAGAACATGCTAACGAAGTTGAGTCGAATTCCATCGAATGCAACGCCTGGAAGAGAGCTATGCACTTGAAATGCGCGAACATGCCTGCAGGTTATTTCACATTCAAACATTGTGAAAGTGAATCAGTCGATTAAGTCGGTTATTATTGAGCGAACAATGTTTTTTTCTACTTCATTTCGACACTTACTTTTCAGAGTTTTTGGGATGGCCCAACTTATACGGCAAAACTTTTATTTCCCGAAAACATTGTCTTTAGAAAATTGGCTGTAACTTTTTATCCGTTAACGCTATCGTTATACTTTCTCGAGCGAAAATGTAGCTGGCAACTATACGTTTCCAACGATATATGCATCTTTATCGTTATAGCTAAAAAACAAACCGTATCACAATCTTTACAACAGTCCCTTACATAAAGACCCTTTAGCCTAGTGATCATAATAGGCAGCTAGTTACTAATTGCCTGATGTCGGCCGGAAGAACGTGCTGGCCTGGTAGCCGTTCAAAAACAGCGTAGCCCGAAAAGCTGAAAACTGTTCCCGCAGTTAACAGGGGCTTGCCTTTTTGAAATTGTTTCGTCGTTAACGAAGCCGGGTTTAATTACGAGCCGGAGGGATTATTCTTTCGCGTCGGTAACGGCGATTGTGGCCGCAGCTTATGCGCCGACACGTTCCGCGCTCCTTACCGTCCCGCCGCCGAAGACCCTGCCACCTCCGATAGGTCACGGTTACCAGATAAACCGTCTGCACCCGGTACGACCCGGGTTCCCCGGTAATCCTCAGGTATCTTATATTCCTCAGGCGCAACGCGTTCTTGTACGCTCGCGCGCGCGCGCGCGTCCCGCTTCGATTAACCGCGGATAAATTGTCCTTTGTAGTCTTTTAATTAAAAACGGCCGTGGGAAATTGTTTCGCCGGTAAATTGATCGTTATTGCGGCGAAAGACGACCTGGAACTGGCGGAATTGTGATCGATGCAGTCGACGACGCTCTTTATGCAAAATAACATTTTTAGAATACACAGTGTATTCTGTCGGTAAATGATAGTGAAATAGTGTGATCAGCAGACCGCGAAATTTATGCATTCATGACAAAATTGGGGGATGTAATTTAAAACAGTGAAAACATTAAGACAATTTCAGATCGTGCATATGTTATTAAAATCAAACTTATGAAAATTAAAATTGTTAAAAATAGAAAGAAATTTTTTTATATGGTCCCAGTGTCTTGTAAATAACGAAGAAAATTTTTATTTTGCATAAAGACGCACAGTCTATGTGATCACTAGACAGCGGATTTGGACAGGTTTCATTATGATTTTAATGAGATCATACAAGAAAGAAATTTTTATGCCAAACTCTTGTAACTTGCAATTGGGGTAAAAAATTTTCACTGAAATAAAACATCGCAGCACAATATTGCAATATAAATTGCAGAGTATACCTTGCACTATTCCTTGCGAATCAACAAAATGTCGACACTGATACATTGGTTACAGTTAGTGTACAAAGAATTCGTACACCTTTTAAAAATTAATAACTTTTTTATAATTGTACCAAACGACCTGATTTTTTATGATCAATTAGAACCATTGGTTTACGAAATATTATGCAAAAAAGATTTTCCAAAAATTATAATTTACAAGGTTACATGCAAAAATAAAAAAGGCAATTTGTGTAACTTTTTTATTTGGGCCTCTAATGAAAATTTAAACTATACGTTTCGTAGATCTATGTTAGTTATGCACATACTGAAAATTTCATCGAAATCGGTAGACGTAGCAAAAAACGACATGCATCGAAAGATGTACGATTCTGTGGATTTTAAGCAGAAACTGATCAAAAGTCGTGTAAAATTACGATTTTCACAATTTTTAACCGCTTGTAAGCTCGAGTTTATGTAAATCGATTTCGATGAAATTTTCAGCATGTGTGTAACTAGTAGTAATATGTAGATATACACTGGATGTCTCTGAAGGATTCTCTTATTTTCTTTTATTTCAATTTGTTGTTGCATTGACACTCTGTTTCCGTGATTGTATAATGTTTCAGTGACCCATTAATTTATTTGAACGTTCCAATTGGGTACCAAATATTCAATTTTTTGTCAGTTTTTCTGCGACATTTAATTTCCATTTTCAGTCACTGTTTTATAGTATCAGCTTTTTCTGTTTTATTGTGTATGTTTGCAGGGAAAAATATACTTTGTTGCATAAATGAACGAATGGTTTCGGCAATATGTTGCAATACACGTCATAAGAAGTATGGAATAATCAGCAGAACAATATATAATGCACATATGTACATGACAGAAATAACAATTATTCACGCAAGCAGATTCATTCAAAAAACAAACTAAAGAGAGGATGTAATTATATTTATAAATCACTGCATAACGAGGATGTTATTAATGATAATGATAATTGCGTCTGACACGCAAGTTTCATTAAGGGCCCAAATAAAAAAGTTAAAAAAAAATGCTTTTCTTATTTTGCATGCAACCTTGTAAATTGTAATTTTTGGAAAATCTGTTTTGCATATCATTTCGTAAACCAATGCTGCTAATTGATTATAAAAAAATCAGGTCGTCTGGTATAATTATAAAAAAGTTATTCTATTTTAAAGGACGTACGAATACTTTGTACACTCACTGTACATTACTAGTAAACTAAAAAGAGAAGTGCGAAGACATTGTGACCAACCTAACATTAACCATTTTAGGGATGAATTTTTGAAAGCGGCAACATTTAACGTTTTAATCTGCCGATGTTCGCTGATCCGACGACCGAGGCTCGAGGATCCGTGGTTTCGAATTTTCTCACGTGTCCTCAGGTGCGATTTCGCTCGGCCGAACGTAGACACGTGTCTCGGGGTTCGCGTTTCGTTTAATTAACGCGAAAGTGGGTTGAGAGCGTGATTCTGTGCACACGTTAAAAATAATAATCCGAGCCTCTCTCCCTTTAATCACGGAACCGTCGCTGAATCCTTCGCGCGCTCGCGCCTCCATTGCCCGCAAAACGGAAGTAATTGGGCCACCGGATGAAAGCTGCGGAAATTCTTCTACCCATTGACTGTGCGTTAATTATTGCCGGTTCCGTGTAAATTCGCCGTGTAATTATTATTTCGATAGTTTTCAAGACGCTCGCGACTTTTACTTAAGAATGGTCCTTGGAGAGGTCGTATCGGCCCTTGAGCTATCGATCGATTAGTGGGTCTGAATTTGACACAATTTAGACGGTTCTATAGAACATTCATCATTCGCATTTATATTTATAATATCCATTAAGTCACGTTTTACTCCATCCACATTTTATAAACGATAGAATAAAATACATTTATACCAGACGAAAGAATAAATCAATACAAAAAATGCTACGAAACAAATTTTATAAAAAAAAATTAAACCGGAGGCGGCGCAAATATTGAAGATTTTCGATACTGGAAATTATGAAAATCCTTAAATTCTTCTACATGCTTTCACATATCGATGTATCTTCTCTTCACACCTATTGATTTCCAAGTCCGCCATATCACAATGGAATCATAATCAGCAACATCTGTCATTCGGAAAATTTTCAATTTTGCGCCGCCTCCGAAGGGATTGCATTGTACTATTTAAGTTCGTGTGTATTCACATACATTAAAGGAAATTATTTAATACTGTTTAGTGAATTTTTTTGAGCGTTTCTTCGAAGACGGTTTAATTTTCTTTTATAAAACTATTTATTTCACGCTTTTTACTGGAACGAGCAGAATTTGTACATAGAACACCGTAGGATGGTTTCTCAGTCTTAATGGTCATTTGTAATAAAAACCGCAAAGAATGAAAAAATGCAAAATTTGCATTCAAGGGACCAATCGGAAAAGATATCCAACAAAATGCAGAAGATTTCGTCCTAATTGGTCGAAAAAAAGCGAGAAAAAAGGCACATACAGATCGAATTGAGTAACTTACTCCTTTTTCGAAGTCGGTTAAAAAGAATGAAGTGTAATCGCATTAGTTAGCAGTAATTGTTGCGATTATTTAAAAATCTTTCTATTGAAATCATCAGAATATACAGTGTGTTAATCTGTGATCTAACTGCGATACCCAATAATGTTAATTGTTGGGATATAAATGAACCCAGTCGCGTTGAAAGGCAGAGGTCTCCTCGCAGTATTCGAATCGATCCTTGTGCCGGCTATGTAATTCTATATCCTGCGGTCCGCGCTCGAGCATGTATTTGCTTTCGCGAGATTGTAATGGATATTTCGCGTTGCCCGGCCAATTACCGCGGTTGCTAATAAACGGGAAAAATAACGGGGAAAAACGGCCGGAAAACCGCCGCCCCATGTACGCAACTCCACCAATCGCGGCGCCGCCCATTACGCGTGCTCGAAGTTAATTGGATAATTGAGCGATCGGCCGTTAATTACCGGTCGGCGAGTCTCTTAGAGGAGCGGGAACAAGCCAAACAAATCCCCAAAACAAACAGATCAGGTTCCGTCAAGATTTATTTTCTGACAAGCAGCAAAATGCATCTCATTTTGCTGCCCCGATCGGAATTAACTAGACTCTCCTAAAGTGCGATCGAAAAAGTGTTTAAAAACAAAACACTTGAATGTCCCTGTTGGTATGAGGGACAAACGAAAGCTTAAAAAGTGAAATAAAACCGTTCAAGGGGGCAATATGATGATATCAAGGTATACGTGTTCTGAGGTCTAACGACTTAAGAAATTTTTCCGTTGATCAATCAGGGTAGTCAAACTATACCTGTTTATAGGTCCAAGGTTATTTGGAAGTCGTAGTGTACCACATCATTGAACTCGCCTTGACATCAGCTACAACACTATGAAGTAAAGAATATATGGTGCCATTTAAAAATGCACCGATGACGTTGAAATAACGAAAAAAAGTTTATCACAAGATCTGTTGATATCATCACATTATCTCCTTTGAACGATTTCATTTCACTATTCTAACTTTCGTTTATCCTTCGTACCAACAGAGGAATTCAGTGTTCTGTTTTTCGTGACTTACCCTATATAGGTGTGATAGGTAATTATCACTGGTGATAAACGTATTCTGCATATATATATTTTAGTTATATACGTTTTTTCTGTCCCGGACCTTGAATGACCTTGAGTAATTACAGTCACTGAATTCGTAATGAAAGAGACTATCATTGTAGATGTTTAAAAAAGGGTGGTTCCATTTAAAAGAATGAAGGTGACCCTGATATCTCTAAAAAAAAGCGACATGAAAACAAAAATTTTGTTGATGTCGTATGAGCGCCCCATTTTACCATTCAATATTATCCTCAAGACGTTTAATATATCTTTGAGAACAACAAAGATATTTAAGGTGATAACGTTAGGTGACACACCCTGTATACAGTCTTTTCTAACAGCTTTTTCGTCGCATTATGCGGGAGTCTACTGTAAACTTTCTACAAAAAGTTCTGCTTTAACGTTAAATTGAGGTAACAAAAGTTTTATCAATATCGATAAAAATGAAATATTGTTTAGACTAGTATGGATACTGTGACGCAATGACGCGAAAGAGTTGTATGCTGAATTAAGAAGAAAATCAATAGTATCTGGAAAAGGGGATGGTTAATAATTTTAAATTAGAAGACCGGACAATTCTGTGGAGAAGCTATCCTCCTGATCGGTTTTCGTTACACGTTCGATAAAGAAATTTATCCAATCCCACAAAGGCGTCTTAATAATTTGAATAATTGTCAAATAGAAGGTCACTTGGCGGTCGTAGATATTTAGTGTTAAATATCCGGAGAGTGTCTAAGCGAATAAAAGTGTTGACAGCAAGTTCTGGGGAGTAGTTAGGCGAGCGCTCGTCGATAGGACAAGGACTAGAGCCTGGTTGTCGTCGGTGCAACAAAGGATCGTCGAATAGGATCCTCGAAGGTAGGAATATCAATTGTTGGAGCGGGAGGTACGCGGGTAGGGCGGTTCCTTGACTCGATCGCAGACAGATTCCTCGAGTTGGCCGGAGAAACACGGCCAATTCGAACCCGCCGGTAATTGGAACCGGTGTCCGTCTCTCTGGCTCCTCTCGAGATCGATGCTGCTCTTCCTCCTTTCTCTCTCTCACTCTCTCTCACTCTCTCTCTCCTATCTGGATATATCTGCAGGCGGCTGGCTACGAGAGCCAGGCTCTTCGAACCTTTCCGGTGACGCAGGTGCACGGACGTAGAAACTCGACGGGGATCGTTAGACTCGCGAATGAGGGAAATCGTTCCCTATCACGGATAAAAACGAGCGTGCCCTTCCTGGAATCTTTCGTCATCGATTCACGGCCGAGTAAAATATTAGGGACACCGGTGTGTTCGTCTGGAACCGCCTCGCCATTCTTCTTTTTTGTTTTCTGATTTCTTACTTCGTAGACAATTGAATAGAAACACGCTGGATTCTTATTACATTTTTATAGTACGGAACCTTCTTATTGTGTTAGGCTTTGGTACGAAAATTATACAAGTTGAAATTTTGATAATTACTTAATTCTTGTACCAAAAAATCACCTATGTATAGCAATATGTAATATGTAGACTGCGGATTTTATGCATTTATGACAAAAATGGGTAAGTACAATTTAAAACAGTGCAGGTATTAAAAAGATTTAAGCTCACCAATGCATTAGTTTCACAGTGTTTCACCTTAATAAGATAATTAAAAGAAGAATGAAATTGTTATTTGACTCCTGTGTCTTGCAATCAATGCAAAAAATGTATAAAAAGTTATAATTGTTGTTCGCCATACAGCGGTGAATCTACGTGCCGCAAAATTGTTTATGATAAAGAAAATTGTTGTTAAAGGTGTTTTTTTACATCAACACTAACTACTCATCTAGAAGAGTAAATGTTTGAACGAACCATACGTCGCAAACAAATGGTTATTAAGATATAAATTGTTTAAGGCCCCTTAAAAAAACATAAAGTTAAAACAGATGACCAATACTTTTTATACATCCTGTACTTGCCTAATTTTTGTCACGTGCCATCTTGAAGTGATCCTTTTTTATTTAATTTTGGTGGTTGCTTTATTCATTTCTTTATCATTGTCCGCCTGTCCTTGGATAATATTTCCCATTTTCTGGACCAGTATGGAAGTTTTCATCGAGGGGGTAAAGGACGCGTATAAATTCATTCTCGACAAGAGGCGTCTCGACGTCGCGCGAGACTTCCTTTCGAGAGGTGAATCGGCTTTATTGATATTCCAGGAGTTTAGGGGTGGCACTCTGGCTACGAGAGTGGTACAACCGGTGGCCTTGAATCGATCACCGCCGATCCACCCTAAATAAAGTCGCCTTCTGTAGGTCGTCGAAAGTTATGGCGCCTTCGTGGGCGCGCCGATGCTCGTCGATCGACCAACGGGGATGTTTTTGATGGCTAAGGAGGCATAAGGAACACCCTCCGTGCCGTGAAACTTTTTATTCATTCTCCGTAGGGCTGTTGTCTGCTGTAACATTCCCGACCATTAGAAAACTTTTGAGAGCCGGGGAATGCAGATTCCTCCAAAAATAATATCGTAGATCAAATCTTGGCTGAGATTTTTGTGAATCCACCTTTTCTACATTAATTTGTATGTATTCACTATCATTCCTAATTTTAATATATAATTTTCACTTTCATTCCACGTGTTACTTCATTAGAATCCCAGGAAATATTTTTCAACGTTTTTAGAGAAGTACCGATTTGTGATTTTTCCCACCCGTTATATTCTGCAAAAAATATTTAAAAAAATGAACTGTGAAGGTAGAGACTTCGAGGTTCAAAAAGAGTCTACGTTTGTTGATCTATGAATCTGATTTGAAAAATCAGAAAACATCGTGAATTCGCAGTGATTGTTGGAGCCGTTCTATAGATTTTTGTATGCCTGTAAGATTGTGCCTCTGAATCATGCAGTTTCCCCAGGAATTATTTGAAAAAATCGACTACTGTATCGGTGAATCTATTCGATAGAATTCACTCGATAGACTTTAAACCTAGAATTGACGGCACATCGCTTTCTCAAGGCTCTGCGAAACGAATCGCTGCGTGTTTAATGCAGCGATGCGATTTTATTTACATTGTGCCACGTTCGAACGGCTCCACGGAAGTATCGATAGCGAGAGTGAAAAGTGTTTCACGCGTTTAACGTTCTCTGGAAACTCGAGCAACCGCTTTTCCGGGAAGCTGTTCGACTCCATAATTGATTCCCCTCTCGTTTTTTATTGACACCGAGCAGTATTTACACAGTGCGATCGAGAACATTGGATTCGAGAGAAGCCTGTCACAATTTAACTCTCTTCGCTCGAGTTACCGAACAAAGTTACGGGAGAGAAGCCTCAGAGATGTCTATTAAATGCTGTATCAGGTTCACCGGAACGAAGATAGAACCCTGACGAAGAGGTTTCCCGTGCCCTATAAATCCGTTAGGATATAGAATTTGTTTGGCAGAGAGTTTATCGGCTAATACAACAAAACGATCTCTCAATGGCAGGGCCGCAGTCGCGATAAATAATTCTCCCGAAGTGTTACGGATCAGAGGAGAAAGTCTTCCAAAGTCTTTTGAAGTTTATTTTAATCCTTGGATCTTCACGGACTAAAACAATCAATTGAACAAGGACGAGGATTTTCAACTTCTGGCAGAAAATGTTCAAATCAGTTTATATCTTCCTTTTATTTATTGCCTTCCTTTTAGACCAGCATGTCTGGAGCTAGATGAAGTTCAGGAATTTTTTGACAGGAAACTACTGTGCGATGAATTCCAAATTTTTTAGAGGATACAGGTGCATATATTGCCTTTCTCTGTTAATTTTTAGAGCGCAAGAATATTGCGAAATGTCAGAGTTATTTAATATTTCCGAACCTCGTTTTCCGAGGACGTCGACAGCACCTTTATGGCGTCCGAAACTAGGTAACATTCATCATTTTTCTCAGAGGTAATTACTTAACGAAAAATTCCAAAGAAATTTGAGGATGCAGAAGCATCTTTGAGCTTTGTATAGCAATTTTTGAAAGGCCGAATGTCGGTCTTGAGACGAGGGAACGTCCCCAGAAGCGGACTAGACGTTCAATACTGAAATAAACGTTCCTCCGAGTGAATACAGATTCGCTAGAGAGCAGCGCAAGGTCAAAGAGAAAGCGTCCCACGCCGGGAAGATTCGGTGTGCCGTAATTAGACGATGGTAGGGGTGTAGGGCGGTCGTTTGTCTTAATAAAGTGCGTCGAAGGCACGCTCCTCACGGCCGCTGACTTATGGCTAGTCATTCGACCGTCTCAGCCACCCCACTACCTGTCCCGAACAGTTTTTCTTCGCTAGTGGCAGCGATGATGGTTCCACCAATATTCAGAAGGGTTCCCGGAGTCCCGCGGCCGTTAACCCCGGCCATCGAGTTCATCAATTGAGGGAGGGTAGCTGGTTAACGATGCCGAACATTCGTCATCGGCGGGATCCGTCCAGAGCCCCGGTTCCTTCTCGTTTCATCTCCTTTTAACTTCGACCGTCCGCCCCTAAATGGAGCTCCTCGAGGGCGGATCATGGTTCCCTTGAATCCTTATTGTCAATTATAGAGATATCGAGCATCGGTCTCCGGGAAATTTTGAAACGGCTTTTTCTCGTTGCTCCCTATTCAGAACTGCCCGAGAATCCGATTGGACCGTGTAATACGTATTTATTTGTTGGTGATGAGCGAGTTTCTGATTTTTTTAGTAATCGAAAGACGAGCTTACATTTTACTGCAAATCTAGTTCTTCTTATTTCATGTCTTTATCTTTCGTTTCTTTAACTCGTCTATTGGGCCTCGACATGTCAGCCCATCACTCTTTCGGTTGAATGATAGCGATTTTAATAAGTTTAATCAACGATTGACAATTAATCTCCTAGTTTAGTCGTTAATTGCGATTAACGATTACCTTCTTTCCAATTATAATCGTCAATCGGATAATTGATTAATGATTAATTGCTGAAATTTCGAAACGAAATACGGAATCAAAACTATATGAATACTGAAAAAAATGTAAACTGAGTTTAGGTGTATTGTGATTTGATCTATAATACAAACTCTGTTGACGTGCTTTTATGTTTTTTTTTTCGATGATTTCTGTTTTTAATCAACGATTGACGATTAACTTCATCAATCGATTGAACCAGTCTCTGATTTTTCTCAGGTTTTGAGAAACCGGAAATGTGGTCGGATCTCCTTGACGTCTGCACCTATAAAGAAATTAGTAACATCAGATTATAAGCAATTATATTTTCTTCTATCTTCAAAAGCGGGCAGCATCCCTTTCACGCCTACATAAATGATTCCAAATGTAACTGCGGCAATGAGATTCGAGATCTCAACCATATCATTTGTTAATGTACCTTGTTGGAATCTCAAAGAGTTGATCTTATGAAAAGATTAAGCAAGCTCAATTTGTTCCCACCCTTAAATATCAGATCGTTACTTTATGAACCGAATATTCAGGCATGTCGCCTTCTTTTAAATTTTTTCAAGCAATGTAATTTAAAGATTTAAAGTTATGTACTTAATGCGTTATATTCTGCTGCACCTACACTGCTAATGTATAACTGTAAGATGTCATATCAACCAAATGTATATCAGACCTCACGTTAATCTTAATGTACAGCTTTATAACCCCTTATGGGGAGTTCCACTTAAGCTCTGAATAAAAAGAAAGCAGGCGAGTTACTCAGGTGACCTGTTTATACATAATGCCCTATATTGTATAAAACTGCGTTCGAACGGTTCGAGGAAATTCAGAGCTCACAGGTTTCGCCTACCACTGGGAGCGGTAAAGTCTGACTGATTAGCGGTAAAGCTTGCCTGCCCCGGGATGAATAAAAACAAACAGGTCCCCGGGAAAGTTCGCCGTTCCGTGTCGATTTGCATCGGCCGTCCAGCGCCGCGATTCGTCGCGACAATTAATACGGAACCGGCGAGGATTTCGCGGCCCCCGCTGCATAATTCTTGCATTAACCTTATACATTTATTCCAGCCCCTTAATGCGAAAGTTTATTTCAAGTTGCCCGCAAAGTTTGTTTAAAACGCGGCCGCCCTGGCGCGCTTATGGAAATACCGCGATTTCTTTCGGAACGGGACAAACCGCGCGGTTGAATATTCAGTATCGAGCCTTTGCGCGTGCGTCCGGGACTCGTCTTATCCCCATCGAGGTACAAGATAACTCCTCCGAGACGATTCCGATATCCCGCTAACCCAGCAACCCAACGATCGAAACAGCTTCGATTTCTTCACAATTTCTTCCACAGTTTCCTCTTACAGCGCGGCGCTCGAAGCATTTTAAACTCCGATCTGCCTCGCGGAACCGGGGCTGCGGTCGATTTGCATAAATAAACAATTATTCTCAGCCATTGTTTTCAAATGGCGGCCGCAGCGTGGATAAATATCGGCCGATAAATATTCAAGATTCCCGAACGAGACCCCCTTTTCGCCTCCCTCTTTCTCTCGCGGCGCACCCTCAGCCAGGCCAGTCGGTGACCAAATGATTTATCATTCGTACCGTGAGTCTACAGCTTGATCCTGATTAGGTGTAAACCCTTGAGCCACTCATGCCGCGGGGAAAAATTGCTACATTGATTTAAACGGTTCGTGCTTGCAGTGAACCTCCAGTGTCTAGCTAACATTTCAGAATTTTTTTACAAGCAATTACTAAGTGAACAATTCCAAAATTTATTCAGGATATAGATGCAGCTTTGAGCTCCGTATACCAATTTTTAAATAGCAAAAATGTTAAAAAATGGCGAGGTTATTCGCCAATCCCGAAACCTTGTATTTCGGAACTGTTTCTGCATCAGTCAGGTAAGACCTCGTTCGTACCAAACTTTGGCAATTTTTTCACAGGTAATTAGAAATCGAAAAATTCGAAATTTCTCATCGATCACAGCCGACACTTTCGGCTTTGTATACCAATTTTGAAAAGTCAAAAATCTTATAAATTGGCGGAGTTATTTCCTATTTTCGGACGTTCGTGTATCAGGAGCGTCAGTATATGATCCCGCGATGTGAATCGACCTTAAGACTGCATTCCGCGGGAACGTGTGTCGACAGTGGCTCGATAGCGATCTTCCGGTGGGCTTGGAGGCAAGAATGCGGCAGCACGCCCCCGCGTTCGAACGGAGGAACAAGAATTACGCGCGTAGATCCCGTGTCGACGGAAATCCATGCGATTATCCGGCTAGGTCGCGCCACGACCCACGGAAAATTTGTTGCCATCCTCGGAATGCGGCTCCGCTCGATTTCTCCGCTTGTTACGCCGTTCCGGTGAGCAAGCTACTGTTTACCCGATGAATCTCAGCCTGCGGTTCCCCGATCTCTGCTTCCCAGTAGAATTGCTCGTTGATAGGACGCCGCGACTTCGAGGACAAACAAAACCGAATAATAACCGAACCTCCGATCCGCTTCAATTTTCAGTCGCTGAGAAAATAGAATTTCCAACGTTTACGGTCTCTATAAACATCTGAATTTGCATCGTGCTCCCATTTTTCCGTTTACCTCAACTTTTCCCGCGATGTTTTCTGATAGACTGTGAATCGTAACGAGTTCATTTGCATTGATCATGATATTAATTGCATTTATGACATCCTTGATCTGTTGAAAGTTCAGATAAAATTCTCGGAAAATCTTTACACAATTTTCATATTCCATGAAAACGAATGAAAACATTTAGATGAGATGCGCCGTTGAATTACAGCTTGTTAAGCATTTTTGTTGCATTTCTGTGCAGTGACGTCTGTGGTATTGCCATCTGCCTCGTCCGACCTGGACAAAATCCAGCAGCCAGTGAAAGTCATCCTCTCCAGCACGTGTCATCACGCCTACACCGCTTGCAAGTGAGTCGAAATCCTGTACACAGTCTCGACATTGCTGGATTACCTGTAATCAACTCGAAAGTGACGAGATTATGAGAATACACAGTAGAGTATACGGAATCTTGTTAAAATGAGAACTCCATGCAACGTAACTATGCGAATGACACAATATAAAATTATTATAGAAAATCATAAACGTATTCATGCAATTATTGGGTTGGCAACTAAATTCCCCTTTTGTTTCGTAATCCCCTCAGAATCGCATAGTTGGAATCAAAACGTTTTTGGTTGTTGGACTGTGCAATTAGCGAGAAGTCTTGGAACATTTAATTTAATTTGCGCAGCATGCAGGATGCACGCTTTACGCCGATTTTCTATGCAATTTCGTGCATTATTCGCAAAGCCTACTCTAATTTCCTCGAAAGGATAAAATCATCCGGTTCACTGGGTGTGTAGGGATTTATAGACTTGATCTCGTCACGGAGGATGCTTGGTTCTGGATTTCGCATACGATCATTTCCGTTGCGTCTCGTTCCAGGAACGATCCGGAGTGTAAGGTGCTCCTAGAGCCGGTGCTGAATCATTGCGACTCGACGAGTTGCGCGAGGAACGAGTGCATGGATGCTCTGCAGAACTTCTACAAGTCAGCCAACCACAAACACTCCGTGGAAATAGCGTTCTGTCTGTGCAGGTGAGTTGTCAATGAAAGAAGTCTGATAGAGAAACGACTTCCAAGATTTCCTAGAGGCCTTCACGAACCTCTGAAGGATCTTCAGAATTTTTAGAAGCACTTCAGATATTGTAGACAACCTTCAGGATTTTATGGTGGCTTCTAGAGACTTTTGGATTGTCTTCAAGATTTTATGAAGATACTTAGAGACATTTGTAAGGCTCCCAGGATTCTAGAAAGGCTCAGGAACCTTTAATGAGCCATTAGAACTTACTTTAAGCCTTTAAGGATCTTCTCGAGGCCTCCGTGAGACTGTGGAGGTCCTTGGAACCTTCTGAAAGACCTTCTATTCGTATCAAGATTTTTATAAACCTCTAATGAACATTTTAAATTTTTTTATCGAAATCTGTCTGCTGGAATTTTCTTGAACCGTTACATGACCTCTGCAGGTTCTTCAGAAATTTTTGGACTCGTTATATCTGTCCTCTCCTGGACCTTCAACATTTTATGGACGATCTTATCGACCTCTAAATACCTTTCAGGATTATATGGAAGCACCTATACGTCTCTAACGAACCTTCAGAATTCTATGGAAGTCCTTGAAGTCCTCTAGTAAACCTTCAACTGTTTAAGGGGCTCTTGTGAACATCCAACAATCGTTCAAAATTTTTACGACCTGTTAGAAAACCTCCACGAAACCTTCAGTATTAAACGCAAGCTCTTGCGCATTCTTAAAGGACCTCCAGTCCTCATAGAGGCTTTCAGGGACCTCTAGAAGGCATTTACAGAGATCTATTAAAGACCCCTAAGTTCTCCCTTGGGCGTTAATCTTCCCAAGGGTCTTAATAAGGACCTTTCAAGTATGTTAATTGCCGAACAAAATGCATAACGTATGACGTTGACGTAATTAATGAAAACCCTCGGCCTTTGTACAACTCCCCATAATCCAAAGTAAACCGATGTTAAAAGAGCGGGGGAGAGGATTCAGTGGTTTAACAAGAGTGGCCCCTAACTAACAAAGGTCTACCCGGTGAAATACCTTAAGTTCTGCATCTCTGATCCTTTTATGCGGACGATACCAGAGGTTTCTTTTCCCGGAAGAAGATCCTTTAACTTTTAAGTGGCTTTCGGCCACGAAACAATGCGCTAACTTTCCATCTACTGTGTCCCCATTTTTGTCCCCTTTCCTTGCACTCTCCGTTTATACTCCTCGCATTATTCTTTTATTCGGACTGAAGACGTCACCGGCCACCCCTGAATTTATCAATTCCGGAGCAGGCCTCGTTCGTACACTGATTGTCTCACTCGATCTATTACTATTCCTGGGAAATTGAGCGTCAAACCCGCGATCCTGAGCCACCCTTTCAACAGAATTCAAAATCCTCTGTTTACCATCATCTGGGAGACAAGCTATACCTTCGGGGAGAAGGTAATCCCTTGCGTTTATGCAGTAATAAAATTTTTCTTACCATACAAAAACCGCAACTTTATTATCTTTTCTGATAATTTAAGTGCCCTTGAATGTTTGGAATCGGTTAGCTTTCAAGTGAAAACCAACCCGTGTATCTTCGACATCAAGGAAAAATTCGTACAATTCAATCAAAACAATTCCTGCTTTATAAAATTCTTGTAGATTCCTTCTCCTCCAAAAATAATTGCTTTGCATAATTTTCGGAAGTAAATTTAGTTGCATCTTCGCATGCGCTTTCTACTTTAAACAAATTCGTAAAATCACGACGCAACGAGATTGGCTGTAATATTATCCCAACAATCTAGAAAATTGAAAGAGCTGATAAATCTCGAATGGAAGATGTCTATCCACGGGTACAGATTTCCCTAAGCATAAAGGATTAAGTAAATCGAAATGTGCGCGATAGAACGATTTCGAGTGCTCGTTACGCGGTTGTAAAAAGGAGAAACCGGGTAGAGAAGGAGGAAGAGGATGAGAGAACAGCACAGACGGGGGATAACGTAAAGGAAACGAGAGTCGAACGGCGGAACGAAAAGTCTCGGGGCCGAATAAAATACGTAGCAGGCTCGTTTAATGCTCGTTGAGCAATACCCACCTCGCGTCGCCTGTCTGCCTGGGAATTCCTCCCTTAAAGCTCCCCGGAAACCCCGAAGCGGACAGATAGAAGTCTCTTATTTCCGGACGACTTTCGGATGGTGCTCTCTCGTGCAGTAAATCGCTGCCGCGTCTTCCCGTTGTTTCTGCCGACCGTGGCCACGCCGGATCAATCGAATTCCTCCCCTCGCATCGAAGAGCAATCCCATTACCGCCGAGGATCCATCAATTAACCCCCTGTTCTCGGCTAATCGCTTTACGCTTCGTTAAAAATTGTCCTACTCGTCTAGACAGGACTTCGACGAGATGGAATATTTTTTAACTGTCTAATCACGACACTGATGCGCGGAACCCTTTCTGACTCACTTGCCAAACATTTTCTGGAGGTCCATCGTTTTCGGCTAATCGGTTTACGGCTCGTTAAAAATTATCCTACCTTCTCGTCGCGTCGAGACGAAATATTTTTGAGCTGTGTAATCGCCACAGTATTGCGTGGTTTCCAAACGTTTTTTGGTTCGCAGTACACCTTTCAATAATTTTTCCGATTACTACCACAGGAATTACAGTAAAGTCGCGATATTTTTCTGCGAGCACCTACCCAGAATTTTTCCAGTGCCTACCCACTTCACTGCCGGCCAACGCCGCAGGGCGACAATGATTCATCTCGGCTTGGGTATATCGGTGTGAACCACTACTAATCGAATTACAAAACTTTTTTATTTTTCATTACTTTTTTATGGGACTTTCACCAACTTATTTCTGGTATTTTTTTTATTAAAATGACAGCAAACACGATATAATTTCAACTGTATTTAGTGGTTTAATCGACGATGAAAGTTTCGGACGCAAAGAAGGACAGCATATGGGAAAGAAAGAGATGCAGACAGACGCCGTCGCCGACACAGTTCAAAGGACTTTCCATACTCTTCGTTGCGTTCGAAACTTTTATCGTCGATTAAACCACTAAATACTGTTGAAGTTATATCGTGTTTGGTGTCATTTTAATCAGAAAAATGCTACAAATAAGTTGGTGAAAGACACATAAAAATATAATAAAAGATAAAGAAATTTTGTAATTCGATTAGTAGTGGTTCACACCGATACGCTTCGGCCGCGCGATCCGTATTTACATGCTGTCCTTTTCTACGTTCGCGGTAGACGCAGTCATAAAAAAAATGTCTCTATACGATATGCCTCCGTGCAGAACACAGGCTGTTGGAGAAATATCGCGACTTGACTGTACTTCGTGAAATAATGTTAATTGGGGACATTCTTCTTTTAATATCTTCAAGAGGATTCCTGTAATCCACAACGCGCCCCAGCGAGTCGCGGGAATAAATTTCGGAAAATTGAATTTTGCAGGAAGACGGGTGGCAGGGACGAGTGCATCGTGGCGCAGGAGAAAATGCATCCTGCGTGTGCGCAGCGGGTCGAAGGATTAGAAATGCCGACCTGCCACAGCCTGGCTGAGACCTGCAAGGAAAGTGGTGGCTGCAGGTGAGTAATTTCAAACAGTAAAAATATTAGAAGAATTTAAGGTCTAGGCTGTGTGTGTGTGTGTGTGTGTGAGTCCTGCCCTATCTAATCATAAGATTTGGACGTTAATATAGTAATTTTCGTAAAAGTTTATTTCATTTAGGGTTGAACAGTGCTTTCGAGTTTTTGATAATTATATTTCGACTTTGACGAGCCAGCAAATTTCTATTGACGGTTTTCATTAATGTGAGAAGTGTATATTGACCGGGAAAGATCCACCGCAGCTGATAATTCTTTGTTTGATCAACTACTGTTGGTCTTCAATGGTTTAATTAGAAAGCAGAGCACGAGGCTGCGAGAGCGGCTGATAGACCGGTGAAAAGAGACATGATAAAAGTATTTAATCATGAAAATGGTCGACCATTCGTTCTCGATATCTTCGGTAACAATCTCTTTTGCACCGGCCCGCTTGACGGTTCAATAACGCCACGAGAATGACTCAAAAGACACTGTGTAACGCGTGCGTCGAGAGGATTAGCAGCTGTGGATTGTGGGAATTAACTGTTACCGGTCTTTGAAGATTATTTTCAAAGTAAACTTTTTCCATCGGACGGTCCGCTTTTAGAATCAACGAACATATAGTATTATCCATCGGCCACAAAAAAAAATCCGAGAGCCGTCGAACCAAATATGGGTCACGAAATGAATTTCACAGGGCTGCGAACACATGTTAACAACTACCAAAAAATGTTGAGAGCCCGCGCAGAATATTTGGTACACAAAAAAATTTCAAAAGACCGTACGATATAATTTTCAGAGCTCCGAAAAAAGTTCAAGCGATCGCTGTGAACATTTTCAGGGATCCAAAATTTTTTAAGAGAATGCAAGAAAGTGTCCGCGGCCTTCAAAAAATTTTGATCGCGATCGTTTAAACAAGAGCTCGATTAATGAGCAAATGTGTCCGATGCAATCCAGGGGGGTCCACCCAGCGGGATCGAAGATTAATTGCGTCCGCATTAACATCGTAAAAATTAATCAGCAACGCGTACGGCTGGGGAATTGTTATCGCGAGATGGTATCGCGGATCCGGATAAACCGGGGTCCTGATTAAACTGCGGATCCTTCTCCGTTTTTCTGCCGACTGGCTTTGGGCTACGCTTTCAATTTGAAAGTTAAATTGCGAGTCAACGAGACGTGGCTTGATCCATTCCCGGTCTCGTAATGAAACACTTTATTACTGTAAGAGACAGACCACGCAAATTAGGAAAACGATCAACCGCAGTAATACATTCTTCTTCGAGTCGTATGACAGCTCTCTCACCTCGCGTGTCCTCTGTATCGCTTATAATTAGTGTTTAGACAAACGATACCCACTTCGGCAGAGTGAAAAAAAAAGCGAGAAGAATCAAAATACACACAGGGAATCTATTTATCGCGGCTCGATTAACGAGATCTAATTAAAATCGGCCGCCGATTGATCCGATGCGAAGATTGAAGAGAAATCGACGCTTCTGTCCGGTCGATTGGAAATTCCGCGGACGCGTGCACCGGCGAAATTGGAAATTTTCACCGGGTATCGATTTAATGATATCGATCAGTCCCGCCACCGCATCGATTAAATTACAATACGCGTCGCGTCGCGTCGCGCCCCCGTTTTAATTGATTTATTACCGGCCCGCGAAACGAATTCACTCTTAATCCCTCGGGATACCGGTCCCGCACCCTGCTCCTCGTTTCTTCGACTTCCGCTGCTGCTCGCTTTCGCCTTTTTTTCGTCGGAATAATTCGACAATGTAAAATGTTTTGTCAGAATTCAATTTATCATAACTAGACTGCGAATGTTTATACAATATTTCCAATTTTTACAGACAAATTTTAAGAAACTGTACTAAATTGAAATCGTACTAAATTCTATCGAATTTTATATTCAAGCATTTTTCAAAGATTTTCAACAGTCTTAAATGTATCAACATCCGCAGTCTAATAAGAAGACTCAATCCAACGTCAACTTGGAAGCGCTCCCCAGAATTTCTACAAGTCGCATGATTCCTCTGTCGTTTAGGATGAAGCTGGAGTATTACGAGCAGAGTTGCGCGGTGGACAGCGTGACGACGAAATGCGCTGGTCCAGTGTCGGAGTGTCGGAAAGCGATGCTGGGAATCCTTGGTACCGACCTGCGATCCTACTGCGCCTGTAAAGGCACCGAGCTCTCGCAACTTCACGATTGCCTCGGCTGGCAACGGCTTCTCTGGGTAAATCCCTGTGTGGGTAAGTCAAACGCACGTGGCTCCCTTCAACCAATCCCCTCCTCCCCCCGTTTCAATTATTTCTTTCTGCTTCCCGTGCCGCGGATCGCATTCGAACGCACAACTTCTCTAAATCATTCAGCAACACGCACCGTCTCGACCGACAACCTCTTAAATCAATTGCTCGGTACTGTATTCTGCTGCCTCCACGGGTCTTTGGTTAAACATTAATGCGCTACATTGTGCATTCTTGTCGGTGCATCCGCTGGAACATTGAGCAACTTCCGATTTTTTAAAGGCGAACTTGTTGATTCTGGCGATTGTGGCAGAGTTGGTGATCTTTAAGTAATTTAGGGGATGTGTAGATTATATGGGTGGGCAAGGTCAGTAGTATCTAATTATATCAGTGTCACATCTGTCAATAACATTTTTATAAATACCTGTATACAAGATGAGCCACCTAACGTTTGTACCTCAAATATATTTGTTGTTTTCAAAGATACATTAAATGTCTTCAGGACAAAGTTGTATAGTAAAATGGGGCTCATATATGATACAAAAAAATGTCTGTCTTTATATAATTTTTTCAGAAATGTTAAGCTCATTCATTTGTATAGATGGAACCAACCTTCTATAAATACCTACAATGATAGTTCCTTTCATTACGAATTCAGTGACGAATTATCACGAGTGAGACTTGTAGTAAACATACTAAGGTTATTAAATGATACTGAATATTTTCAAACATCCTCCAGCCGACTAAACCGAAAACAAGGAGGACCCAAACATCTCAGCAAGATTACTATGTTGCCACTGTATAAAACGTCAAGACCTATAACATAAGAGAAGTACAGCGATATGATGAGTTTACTGCCTTACATACCACCTATTTACCATGAATACTTCGCTATACTAACTGTGAAGGAGAAATAAGTTAAAAAAATTTTTTTTATTTTTAGTTATCTTGACGAAGTAATTACATTTTGCACTTGTTTATTTATATCCTCTTTTTTAATATAACTGAAATTAATTATTATTATTATTAATAAACTTAATTATTCGTGTATTTACATGTCTACATTTAATTATTATTTTTTACATTAAAAAATCCATTTCAGTAAAGCCAATATGTATAAAAATATGGACCTAATTTTCTCTACTCTTGTGTTTATTTCTTATAATATGTTATTATTAAAAGTGGAATAAGTCCATTTTGAGCTAAAAAATCGTTTATTTTTTTTAAACAATTTCAATAATCATTGCATTTTAAAATTTAACAGAATTATAGTGTTAAAAATGAAACCCGAATTGATTAACCTTTGCCAATATTTTTAAATTCATTCAAACGCTAATCCTTAAATATCTCGATATATGAAAAAATGGACTTATTTCACTTTCAAAAATAACGTCTCATTTGTTACACCAGCTGTAACAATGTAGTTTCGAGAAAAACGCAAAATAAGGAATAGTGCGACTTGGAAACGTAACCTACTTCTAACTTCTAAGCACTGTAACTTCGCTATTTATGGAGCTGTTGCATCAACCATGGCTTAAATTATTCCCTGAACTGTAAATTAAAGGAAAATTTAAAAAATCTATTTTTTTTTTAGATCTCAGGGTGACGTAACCCCTTAATGTATCTTTGAAAACAACACAGATATTTGAGGTTAGGTGACTCATCCTGTATATTAAAGGACGAAATGATATAGTGTCAAGTATTGATGTTACGATTGCAAATTTCTCGCGAATTTCTCGGTAAACCGCGACAAAATCCGTACAAACAAATTTTCTCGCAAATGGGACTCACGTTTTAATCGGAGGCCGACAGAATCCTCGTAGTGGACTGTTGTCGCTGGTAAAATCAGACGGGATCAAATATTTGCGCGAAGGGCCGCCAAACATTACGAACAATGCACTGTGACCCGGCCTCCGGTGATTAATACCAACCAGGATTAATATTTCCCCGATGACAATGTCGAATCTAGTCCCTCCTCACTCTTCTTAACCCCTTCACCCCCTACACTATCTTTCTCTCTCCCTCTCGTTCTTTTCACACTCTGAATAAAATTTTCCGAATTTTCCAAGTCTTATCAAGCTTTTCATGGGTGATTGGCAATCAATTACACTATCGTCTCTTCAAGGACGTCAGTGAAAATGTGTGTATAGATTGCTCTAGTTCGATATTTGGGTCAGAGCTTGCTGTATCTGCAATACTCTATAAACCGGGCACTATTGATGTTTACATTCGATCATTGCGTTACAAAGCGACGTAGTGGCTGCCCGGGGGTCCATTTGCCCCGTCTATGTGCTGTTGAGGGGTTTTATGTTATAATATTCTACTGTCAATGCGTGTTTCAGCTGTTTGTTTCCGATAGAAAAGCAACAAAGTCGATCTTCTCTCTTTCTCTCAGTTGTAGAATAATCATCTACAATTAAAGACTTTTATATTCTAGAATTTTGTAAAGTTTCCGACAAAATGTGTGTATGAAAACGAATATTGTTATGGCTAAGTAAATTGATTAGTAGTCGAAGAATGATATCATTTGCGAATAAAATAACTTCTATTTTTCTTCTAAAAATTCAGAGCTTTTACCTAAATTTACCTAAATTTACGCGGGAAGGAAGGAAAACATTAGGGGTAGTGTGGCCTCTGGAACCTTATCAAGTTTACAGGTTCAATTTACACGTTTTTTTATTCGCGTAAATCAAATCCACGTGGAACGGATATTCGCGTAAATTGAGGGACGGGTGTATTAGACTGCGAATTTTATGCATTTATGACAAAAATTGGTACGTACAATTTAAAGACGTGGACATATTAAAAAGATTTAAGGACACCAGTGTATTAGTTTCGCCTTGATAAGGTAATTAAAAGAAGGAAGAAATTTTTATTTGACTCCTGTGTTTTTTATTTTGCATAAAGATTCGCAGTCCAGTCATTATATTATCTAAAACTACAGATAAAGCAAACATTCATTGAGGAATTCCAAGATAATTTCAAGAAAATAAAGACATTATAAATTAATTTACAGACCCCATGTGTGTGTGTGAACCTCCTCTTCAGACTTCCAATTCGAGATGACATTTGACCCAGTCACGATCGACAATCCGCGATGGCACAGTTCTGTGCGACAAGAGCCTATCATCGCGATATCTTCGTTATGGCAGTCGGGACCATGTAGGATCGCAATTACATCGGAAAGAAGGAACGAACGACAGGGCACAACACGAGGTTTCTTTATCGATCTTACATCTGTTCCCGCGAGTCGAGTTGTTGAAAAGCTCAGACCGTACCCGGCATTCAGCCGACAGATAAGTAATTTAGATACGAAGAAATTGCACTTGCCGAGCGAGTGCATCGGCGCTGCATCACGCTGCGCCGCACGCGCTAACTGCATCGACCGGGTCTCGATCGCCTTCCGTCGATTCCCGATAGGAATGTAGGTCGAACGCCGGGGTTTGATGTCCTCTCTTCTACCCCCCCCCCCCGCGCGATAAACGTGATCGATGCAAATTAACGTGGACCAGTCGCTCGAATTTATACTGTTGAAACGCGAGACGAGAGCTCCGTTTGACTTTCATTAGAACCGATCCGATCCCACGATCTTTGCACTTGCGAACTCTTCTTGGAAAGCCGCCTATGGATCGTTAGCAGTTGACTCAGGATTTTATGCATTCGGAAGAACAATCAGTAAATCGAATTTAAAATATGTATAAACATCAGTAGAAAATTTTTTTGTGATTAAATCTACCATGCATTTGAGGAATGAAGTACCCCCTTTACAATAACTTTCTAAAATTTGAAGTACGATTTTTTTTTTTTAGCTGTTTTATGACTAGACTGCTGATCTTTCTGCACGTAAAATATCCAAAAAGCATATGCAAATATGCATATAAAATATGCACATAAAATATGCAAATATGCACGAAAAATATGATCAGAACTAATACAAAGAGATATTTATCAGTTATGTTTTAATTAACAATTCATTTATACGGAAACACCATGATTTGCGTTACAATAAGTTGCTAGTAACACTGTCCAACAAATTTCAACTTTTTTATGTTTCCAATATACTGTTGGGTTCTTCTTGTAGAGATTTTGCGCTGATTCCGAATCTGTCCTCAATTTTTCTCCTATACGCACTGTTTTTGAGGAACATGGCTTTGAAAAAAAACATATTTTTCAACTTTAAACAAATATTGTGATGTTATAATAAAAGATATTGAATTGTTCTTTACCGGTTCCACTAAAAATACAAAAATCATTTTGAACCTGCCAGTGAAAATAAAAGATTGGACCGAAAAATCATAGAGAACAGCATTATACTTATACATATAAGTACAACTTTAACTTCGAGTACCCGACTATTGCAAACTTTCGAACAAATTAAGAACACCTGAATTTCTTTGGTAATTCCAACAGAAGCAGTTGAAAGTGTTCAAGCACTAGTGTCCAAGCACATTTCGACGTCACTATATCTGAAAACAGATGTCAAACATCAAGTCCAACAAGAGTCCCAATTTTGTTTACACTAACCTGATCCTTTACGGGTCAAACCTCAATCCCGTCGCTATGACGTGTTTATAAGACACCACGGCCACCACTGATACCACGGCCACCACTGATCCCAAGGTCCCCATGAATGGCAAAGAAGGATACTGTTGAGTTCGCTTTGAGGAAGGTTCTGACCCGAGATAAATCTATCGACCGTTTCAGTGGAGTCCCAGAAGGATTATCACGCCCGTAGGAAACACCATCATTATCCTAGGACGACGACGACGACCGTCTCGTCGACGGCCAGGTCGCCAGTTAGCACGACGACTGCCACCGCGGTCGAACAAGTGGAAGATAATCAAATACCAGAAGTGACGAGGTGGCCGACCACCGAACCCACGGAAACTTGGGATATCACCACGACTATCACGACGACCAGCACTACGAGTACCACTACCATGAGCACCACGCCGAGCACCACGTCTACCACCACCGTTCCGCCACGTGAGTAACGTATTTTTCTTCTCGAGAGCCAATCGACTTCTTCGACCCTATATTTTATTCATTAGTATCTTGATAGGTCTCCTGTTCACCTTGGACTTTCCTTGAGTTAGTTCCCTGCACTTATAAATTTTTATTTCGAGATCTGATTATATCTGATTCAGTGGATTCTTTTTTTATTCAAATCAGAAATTGTCATCGAGAAATTATTTTAATTACAATAATGTGCCATTCTAAGATCGGCGGAGGACACGGCTCTATGTCCCTTCGCCTACCCATTCAACTGGGTGGCGTACTCGAGCTGCCCCGGTTGCCGAGCAGTGTAAACATGCCGCGTAATCCGATACCGGGTCGGGTATATCGGTGTGAACCACTACTAATCCAATTACAAAACTTCTTCATCTTTCCTCATATTTTTATGCGTCTTTCACCAACTTATTTCTGGCATTTTTCTTATTAAAATTACACCAAACACGATATAATTCCGATGATATTTTCTTATGTAATGAACGATGAATGTTTCGGACGCAAGGAAGAACAGCGTATGGGAAATGCTTTCCCGTGCGCTGTCCTTATTTGCGTCGGAAACTTTCATCGTTCATTACACAAGTAAATATAATTGGAATTACATCATATTTGGTATAATTTCCCCTAGGAAAATGCCACGAATATGTTTGTTAAAAATTAATGAAAAATAAAGAAGTTTTGTTAATGGATTAGTTATGTTTACACTTCTCGACGACCGAGGCCTTTCGAGCTTCGCTGTGCTTTTCTACGAAGCCACAAAAAATAGGGTCTTGTTCCGATCTAGGTCACAACACAGAACCGAGAATTGACTTAGAATGGGACATTACTGTATCCTGTAACGTCACACTGAATCATGGCTTATTTATCGTGAACGAGATTTCAAAGAATATGTATTTTGAAAACCTGTTTAAACAAAAAAGCCTTTAGGTGAATTGAACACACTGAAAACATATTGCATAATTTCAAGAACCATGGCAAATAATACCACATAAAATTTTAGCTTCTCAAAAATAATAGTTACGCGTCTGACAATATACAAAGACTCGCACAGTTGAAGTAACTGCAAACAAGTTTAAGTAATCATCAAATTTACCATGCTCCACACATTTGATAATGATTACTAGACTGCGGATTATGCAAAATAAAAATTGTCTGCATCAATGAAAAGGTACTGAAACCAAATAAAAATTATGTTGTCCTTGAATGATTTCAATAATTGGTAATATGTCGACACTGCTAACTTCTTTGAATCTTTTTATTGTCTTATATTTTACTTGTCTATATTTACCAGAAATGTGTGCATAAGATCCGCAGTGTAATGATCACACAGCCTCGACTCCTCGATCTCAGCAAATCGGGTAACAACAAACACAAACAATCTAGCTACGAGTAACAATGTGATCTCCATATTCACGTGTCGCTCTCTTTGGAGCTTGACAGAGACCATTCGACTAGCAAATAAAATCGAAACCTACAACAGCGTTGCGGGGATGTACCAGGGTAGGTACCCCTTTGCAAGATCGATTCCCTAGGTGTTGCAGATCGCGATGAAAATCGGAATACTTGGTGTGGCGGTCGTTTGACACGCCCCGCGCCGTAATTCGACGGTCGGCGAGCATTTCCAGGCCATTCGTGGAATCGATAACGAGTGCCGAGCGGTTACGGACGCGGGAAGGTATTTCGAAAGTGGTGTTGGGCTAGGGTCGCGAGAACAAGGGGGTGGTACGGAAGTTGCAAAGAAAAACAGGGGTGCGTGCGCGGTGACACGGTGTTCTTGGAACGGGAAATGCGGCGCCTTTGATCGCCCCCCGTCTGGAACACGAGGAATTTTCGTTTTCGAACGTTACAAAGCGATAGAAGCGGCTGAAAGAACGGATTCAAAATGAGGAAGGATCGGGGACTCGGGGTTAGGGGTGCGCAGGACGAAAGGACGAAGAGAGGAAAGGAGACAGGCAAAAGAGTTCGCCGAGGAACGTGCAGCACGCTTCTCTCTGAAATGTTCGTCTCTTTATAGGCTTCTGCGTGGTTCAAGGGGTGAGGCAGAGCCAGCAATTCATAAGGGAGGGCAAAGGAAAGAGGGTGAGTACGACAATCTGCAAACTATTCGACTCGCCCTGTTCGAAAACCGATTTCGAACGGTCCACAATGTTTCGAACAGTGCTAGTCAGTCAAGTAATTACTGTCAGATTTTTCATTTTACAATTAGAAGTTATATAAAGATGCTACAACTAGAAATGATTATACGTGTACGGTATAAATGTATCTATTACTGCGGGTGCACATTTTACTACATTTTTTCCCAATGAGATTAAAATACATAAAAATAAATATTTCGCCCTGAATAAATTTACATCGTAAAGAGTTCACATTGAGTAAAATTCCCGTAATTTTTAGTTTCATGAAATAAATACACAAAATCCATATAAACTTTTCAATTAATATAATACAATTGTGAAATGTTGTAAACTTCACGATGTTCTTAATCTAAAACAGCTTCAAACTAAAGATAATAAATATTACATAATTAATATAAGAATTCAGATATTTATGTAATGTTACATTACGATAATAGAATTAATAAGGTTTATTCATTTAAAATGTAATAAATAAAAAAATTATTTGTTACATTTCCAAATTAATTAATGCCTAGATATGTACCTAGTTTGTTTCCGTACCTTCTTATTTTTCGAATTCTAATCCGCAGTAATTGGTACCTGGCTTTTTTTCGTCTGCAGTAATATATACAATATATTACCGATTTTATTTGTATTCATCGTTCATACATAAAATGCTTGCACAAATTATTATTTCATGATAAATTAGGAATAATACTAAAATAATCGATACAGTTATAATTAGAAGGTATGAAGGTGCTTCCACTGAAATTGATTATACACACTTGTTTATTCAAGCAGTAATGATAATAGAAACCGCATTCTGAATAAATTCGATATCCAACAAGTGCAACGTCCATGGAATGCGAGGAAGGGCTCGAACCTCGAAATTCAGGACGAATCGATCAATTGAAATCTCAACAATTTAATATACAGGAAAAAAATATTCTCGTAACGATATTCGCGAATTAATAAGCGTGGAATGCGGTTCATAATTATTCCAACGATTTTATGCGAAAAATGCACGTGATACGCGAAAAATACGTTTATCTCGCAGTGTAGATTAAATTACTATATCGGGAATGTTTTCATGCAATTTTTCACTTTTGCTAGATATTTTATTAATGTTCTGATTCGATGGACGTTGAAACCAGATATGGTTGAAGTCATTTATTCGATGAAAACAAGACTGAGGAATTCGCCATTTGCATTTCGCGGATCGCAAGCGGAGATTATCAACTCTGTGTCCAGACATTTTTTCAAGATGTCTGCAAGTCATAAGTGCACAAAATTCCGCGATCCAGTGATCGCTTATGGCAGGAGGCGTCCCACGAAGAGTTCGATTCTCGTCGTTTTAATGAGAAGTTTATTCGTAACATTTTAGTTTTCATTAGCGAAGATTTATCGTGGCGCATCAGAGCCTCGATGAGTGATTCACATCTCCGCGAAGTTCTCCTCTCATTTGCCTGTTTGTTTCCGAATTTATTAGAGTTTCTCTAACGTTGATTTTCATCGCGGTACCGTCGCGCGTCGGTCAAAAGTTTCGAGAACGCTCTCGAGTCTTCGGATAGTTGAAACTTTCAGACGCGTACTTATTTTGCTGGGACCATACCGGATCGGACAAAAATTCTTGAAAGATTACTCGCGACGGAGTTGTTCGAGTTGTTTGACGTTTTCTTCTGGGCCGAGGACGAGCTCCTGAACGACAGTGGGCATTCTTAAATCTAACTCGTGCTGAGAAAATATTCTAGAGATTTTCTCGATCAATCAATTCATTATTTCGTTTAATCGACAATGAAGTGCTCAGTGTTTCGCGAATTCTGTTCAATCGTTGCTGTACACGTGTTAATAATTCTTAACAAATCATTTTTCAGTGGAGGAAGCTGAATAAAATTTCATCCCATTTTAGATGCTGTTAGAAAACCCTATGACTTCTCTTATTTTTACTCGCTTTCGAGAAATATTAGACCAGCAAATTCATCACAAATAATTTCTGCTTTAGTATATGTCAATTTTATTTATATATAAATAAAATAGACAGCTATTATATCTCGATCAATTGTACATATATTTGTACATAATTGTGCATGTACATTTGTCATTATTTGCGACGGTTTGTTGCCATTTGTCACGCAGCTCGAGTATGATGAATTGTGAGGATGTTAAATGTGTCATTACAATTTGTTCCTGCAGTAGGGCATTATTTATGACTAAACTATGGATCTGTATACATTTACAATTGCGAACAGAGTTGTCAAATATTACAGAGAAAAACATTTACACCAGCAATCATAAAAAAGCACTTCCGATTCATGTTTAACATATGGGACATATTCAATACATCCATTGCTTTGGAAGATTGCATAAGAATTCAGTGCTTATTTACAACCTAATCGATCCGCGAACAAGAAAATGTCTAAAAACATCCACACTGTCTACGAAACTAGAAGTGAAAACCTTTTCCAACCAGTTCAGTCAGTCGCACCGATAAAAAGAACTACACACTTGCAAGTATTAAGTATAAATAAACTATACTTCTGTCGCATAATCTTCCCCCATCACCTGCCACTAAAACTCGCTAAAAATCTCATCCTTTATGCACACGCCGTCGGACCCGAATATTCGCCTGGAACATCAGCATCAAACGTTTTAGCTCGCTTCCACGAATACGGTCGAATATTCACGAATGATAATCCACGATCGATCGCCACATTTTCGCGGAAAACATTTTCAGAAAAACAGCATTATCCGAAGCAATCGCGTGTCATCGATGTTAATCGTTCATCGGGATCATGTCGCATGGAAACGTTAATTTTATGAGGTTGTTGCATACGAAATGTATGTTTTTAAATGCAAATGATACGACGCATTTTGATCAAGAAATACTGGTACGATCTACAGGTTCATTTCAATAACTTGGCAAAAAAAAATCGTAATGCGACCATCCAGGTGTCACTTTAACGGCGAGACTCCAATCTTCCTATCTGTTTTGGTTTCATTTACTAAAAAATTTTTTCAACTTTGATACAATCATTCGCGAATCTGAAAAATTTGAAACAAAAAAGTATTTTCATTTGCTCACCTGTTACATGGTGTATAAAATTTTCTTCTGAAAAATGAACAACGGATTCGAAAGTAGAAGGTCCAAGCTTTGAAATAAGACCCGAACGGATATTTTAGAACGTTTTCTCACGAAGTTACAAACGCTTTGAACATATGCAATTTTATAAGGAAAGTGATTCTTTAATTTTGCAGTGTGTTTTAATTGGATCTAATTGAATTAAAGTACACTTCGATGGCCCACTTAATCGATAATAGATCGCGAAACACGATCGCGATGTACGCACACGAATTCAAAGATTAACGAAGCCGGGAACACGCTCGGTGAATATTAATTACCGTCGAATGTTAATTATGATATTCGGAATGAAAGTTTCCGTTCCACACCCGCTTGCTGGACGATATCAATAATTCAGTGGCAGCCGCCAGCGGGAAGACAATGAATGCAACCGTGCCGCGGGAGTTAGAAAAATTGTATTTGAAATAATCGGGAACCCGCGGACAATGGAAGGGTACATAGCTATTCTATGGTCGTGACCCGGTCTCGCAATACGCGATTCAACATCGTTTCAATCTATTTATCCGCGACGGTCCTCTCGCCGTTTGTTTCATGGCCGCGCCGCGTCCCGCCCCGCGACGGCGACAATTCAAAAATTGTTTCCTTCGCCAATGATCCGCGGCTTCACTTCATGCTATAGTTTACGACTGGACTGCGGACTTTTATGCACCATGCAAATCTTTTACAGTGGATCCAGAAACTATTTGAACACTTCTCTCTTCCTCGAAACATCCTGGACGTTTAAACAGTAAACAGTAATAACTTCGTGAACAAAAATAGTACAACAATCAACTTGGGCTCGTTTTAAATCTTGGACCCTATTTTTTCTCGATTCATCGTTTATTTTATCATAGTAAATTGGACGATGCTGCAGAAGCAAAACTGAGGACACGTTTCTTCTCGAAAATATTACAAATTCGAACGTCTGTATTAACTAGACTGCGGATCTTTATGCATTTACGGCTTCTGAAAATTTTCAAAAAATGCTAGAATATAAATTTCGACAGAATTTAGTACCAGTGTTATTGATTTCGGATCTACAAAGGCTACTATGTACCACTAAAAATATGATTTTATTTGGTTCCACTTTCTTAAAATTCGTCAACAAAAATCTGCAGTCTAGTGATAATGTTAAAACATGTTGTTTGTGAATGAATCTACAATGGATTTGAAGATTGAAGCTTCGCCTTTACAACAAGACCTTGAAAACTGTTGTACGACTTTGTTTTGCTGTTTTCTGGAACAACAACGAGGAACAAGTTCAGAAGCTTCATATCTTGGGTAAAAAGATCATACGTCAAGTTTCGAGATCTCGTTGTAAGGGGGATGATGCATTCTTCAAATCCATTGTACATTCATTCTAGTTTTATGGACGTTCAAATTTGTTAGCGAACAATATGCCTGATTTCTGCAACCAGCGACGCAAGTATGGTTCCTCTGGCGAATTCCTGAGTTGACATACGTTTCGCGACAGTGACAGTGTTTTGAGCTAACAGTTTAACAGGTCTGTCGTTCGTTGCCCACAGCTCTATCGGGAGGATGAGCCGGAATGCTCGGAGCTGTGCGAATGCGGTGAGGGCGGGATTCTCAGCTGCAACACGATCTGCGTGAACTCGTTGCCCTGCAAGACGCCCTTTGCCTTCTACAATCACGAGGCACCGGGGTATAAGGCGCATCGCGGACGCTGCCTTTGCTACAGCGGCGATTTCATATGCATGCGGCCTTCACCCGGTGAATATAACCCTCTTGACGCGTCACCTTTTCAATGGACCAAGATCTCGCCGATAGTTAGGGAGACGAGAGATTTTTCCAATTTTACGCTGGGATCATCTCTCGTGACACCCACAAACTAGCCAATCTTAAGCCACTCATTTGAAAACCCCATTAAAAGAGAAAAACATTCATCGCTTTACATGTTTTGATCGTACAGGGTGGTTTTACTGTAGTCTTAGTCGAAGAACCTTGTTAAACAAAAAACAATTTTATTTCCTGTCGAAAATTGTTGTTTATGTACCAGTCTCTCGGAAACGCTAATTTTTTATCTCTTGAGACGTGTAAGATAGCTTTAAACAGGGGTACAGGGTGGTTTTGAATTTATTTTTGAGAATCTTGGAGGACCTCATTTATCAAGTAATAATTTAACACTAAACCTACCACGAGGGGTCAAATGACCCATTTTAGATTTTTTATTTGACAATTATTGAAATTGTAGAGGTGTTTTCGTGGGAATTTATTTTCTGATTCCAGTATACAGGGTGTTTCGTTAATCTGCTAACGGAAATATCTTGTGACGCACTGAAGTTACGAAAAAAATTTGTTTATAAAAATTGTTCGGTATGAGGTATAATCATATAGTCTAATTTTTTTTAGGACTAGAATGGTGGGTAGGAGGGATTTCAAAGTCAAATAAAGTTTTTTAAATGGATTGTCATATTTTCATACCATAGAAACACCCTGTATATTATAGTAAAAATCGCAGAAAATATAAATAAATTTAATCTTGTTATGTTTATAGTACTATACACACATCAGTCACTTTTGATGGTCGGTAGGATTAGTGTTAATCTTGTACAAAATTGTATTTGGAGACATTGTTATTTTATATATCAGACATTTAAACCACCCTCAATCATAAAGTATGGTTTCTCCATTAAAAAACCAACTTCTAAGTATAATAATTACCTGAAAAATCCTATTGTGCAGCAGATGGATTTCCTCTATACAAAGTCATTTATCACATTTATCACTATTTCATGCATTAATCATAAGCATCTTGATCTTAGACACCTTTAGCAACCCCTGTTGGATAAATCTCATTAAAAGACATCATTTTGTATGTATAAAATTACTTGTTGTTTTATATGTGCGACATAAAGATGTCCATGTTAGGTTGAACTTTACTAATTCGTTTTAAACTCACTCTAGATCTCTCGAGTAACTGTAGAACAAGATAACTCATAATTTTCTTGCACTAGAAATGACCTGTTATCTCATACACATCCAATTTCAAAACATCATTAATCAGGTGGCAATTTTTCCAAACCAAAAATTATATGTTATATACATGTATATATCAAACTTTAAAATATTTGGGACGTTGAACACATTTTTAGATACCTTTCCATGCAAGAGGCTAGCCTAACTGTAAAAGTGCCTAACATGTATTTTATGCAAAAGTGTTCTTTATTATGAGGCGATAAAAAGTGTTAACATACTTGATTTATATTCTATAAGAATTATGTCTGACAATTTTTCTTTGGAATAAAGTCGCGTTTGGAGTAAATTATCAGTCGATAAATGAAAAAGTTTGGTAACTTCAGCCGAGAAATTGCCTGTCTCTTTCTCGGCGGAGAGTTGATGAAAATTTGATACGATAGATCAAAGATGATCCCCGTTTACGATGCTCCTCGGACCCATGCACCCGAGGATTTATAATTTCGTTTACGAAGGACCCGTCGTTGATCGAGGCTTAGTCAATTCGTCATCTAATCTCTATCGACTTGTCCCCGCAGATGCTTACTCTATACCGCACGGGATTTTCATGTTCCTGGGATACAGCGAAAAGGACGAGAGCTTATTGCGACGGCATAATAATGTCACTGTCCTGGACGCGATCTCGTCCCTCGATAGCTTTATGAGAGAGGAAGCTAATAATCAGGTAAGAACAACCTGCCAAACTTACCATCTGCGGAAACAATCATTTCAAACAACAATCTCGATAGAAACAAAAATAAATAGGAGTTGCTATATATACAGGTTGAGTCACCTAAGACAAGCCACCTGAATAGCTTCTACATTTTTTGAGATAGGAAGAAATGTTTCCGACAAAAGTTGTATACTTTCGAGAAGTCCATTACGTGTGTTATACATAACTTTTTTCCTTTTTTTGTAAATTTTGAGATATATGCATACTATAGGGTCGTACAGTGGCACAGACGTCCAGTCTAGGTGGAGAAAAATCAGAAATCGTTTCACACTGTTTATAGTACATCCGAATATTATTTTACGATTTCAAAATGAAAAAATAAATTACATACGTTGAGTAAAGAATTTTTTATTTGTATACATATACCATATACACACACACACACATATATGTGAACAGTATTATAATAAAATATAATATAAATACAATTAGTAGATAATATTAAGGTTCATATAATGTAATTGTCATCACATAATAAGTGAAGATACAGTGACTACCGTAAACAAACAAACACATTTAAAACCAGAATAACTGTTTTACAAATGGACCAAACAGTCCATCGGCAAACACAACAACAGTACAATATGACCAACTTTGATTTTTTAAATGGAAGCGTATATTTTTGTATGCATCAATCGCTACAAAAATTTTTATTTTCTATAAAATAGTATTGATATTAAAAAAATGGTTAGTGTAGCGGATATTTCAATTGAAATATAGGTATACATATCTATTTCCTGACATGACTTTTTCCCACCTAGATTGCCCATTTGTCGCAGTGTGCGTTGTTTCTGAAGAGTTTATAACGCGACGGTATGGTGTTGGATGACGCAGTGACATGCACCGTGTAACCGTTCCCTTTCTTTTTTCTTTTGCAGACGGTGTGCACTCTCTTCTTGTACAACGCAACCCAAGAAAACGTGATTGCAGTGGCGCGTCTCGGGACTGACAATCCGCCCCTAAATAGCAGCCAAGCTCAAAGTCTCCAGCACCTTCTGCGCGTCAAGGTGAGCAAATTGCAAATAGCTACTACCCGGGGCTCGAGTCCCTGAATCCGCATCAATTCTGATCTTATTTTCCGGGCAACTGGTCCTACAGCCCTGTAACTTTATTGCCGGAGCCCCCGCGCCCTTATTTAGACACTTTGCCAACCCCATACCCTCCCCCCAAACTGACTGGATGCATAACGCGTTATTAAGTTAGCCGGGGTCAGACTCCTCGCAGACACCCTGGCTACACTGGAGTTCAAAAAAGAAATCTAGACACCCTCGTTCGCAGCCCCAACGAAGTATTTTACTATCCCTCTGCTCGCTAGGGTATTACAAATCTAGCACATTCGAATAATTTTTAAATACAGTACGCCCTTTAAACCAGAATAACTATTTCATAATTATACCAAACGATATTTTTATTTGTAAGCAATTAGAAGCATTGGTTTAATAAATTATGTGCAAAAAAGACTTTCCAAAGATTACAATTGATCAGGTTACATGCAAGAATAAAAAAAAGGGTTTTTTAAAACTTTTTTCTTTGAGCTCTTAATGAAAATTTAAAATATATGTTTTGTAGATCTATGTTAGTCATACACATTCTGAAAATTTCATAAAAATGGGTTAACGCAGGAAAAATTAACACGCATCGAAAGATGTACGATTGTGTGGATTTCAAGCAGAAACTGATCTAAAGATCAGTGAAGAAATAGATCTAAAAAACACATATTTTAAATTTTAAATCCCTTTTTCATTTTTTCATGTAACCTTGCAAATTGTAATTTTTGGGCAATCTCTTTTTTTAAATTTACTTTACAATATTGCAACCAAGGCCCAACAAAATGCCATAAGTGCTACTGGAGTATTTCGCTAACATGAAGAAAATCTCTTACCTCCATATAATTAGTATAAATCGCTCGGATCATTTTGTGGAGTGTTGGAGCGAAGTAGAGTTTTTCAGAAATTTCTGGAGTTCAAGATCACGGTCCTCGATGGCGAAAAAAACTCGAGGAACGAGGTTCGCGTGTACATCGTCGATTCGCGCTGCGACGAGAGGGCTGCGTGTTTATGCGATCGTGTGCGTGCCACGCGCAGGAAGTGCGTGCAGAATATCCGGCGGCGCGATATCAAACTTTCCAGAACTTTTCATTTCTCTCTCGAGGGGCGAACGAGACGGACGCGGTACCTACGCCCTGGATTATCGCGATTAATTAACCTGTACGCCATGCTTAATTTCCCCCGAATTTAGGAACGGTCTATCCCTGCAACACCCACCCCCCTCCCTATCAGATTTCGCGACTCGTTGATCCTTCCAGCCGTGGAAAAATCGCGAACGGAGGAGAACATGGGATTCCGTTTTACTTCGAACCGTGATTACCGTTTCGCTCTCGCGTCCCCTTCTGCGTGATTTATGAAGGCCGAGTGCTTGAACGCCGCTGGCAAACTTGCCTCGATCTTGCAAGGTGCTTATGGGACCCACCTTTATGACTGCCTTTCATGCGAAAGCTAATGTACCGCGGATTAATATTTTCGGATGCGGTACCTCGCTCACGCAGCGATAGTACTAGACTGCGGATCTTTATGCATTTATGAAGAAATTCGTTGGGTGAAATATGAAACAGTAAAAGATTAGAAAAATTTAAGAATACTGTAATGTTGTTTTTACTGTAACGGAGTCATGAAGGGGTGAAATCAATTTTTATTTTATTCCTGCTTCCCACAATAAATGCAGAATATTTTTATTTTGCACAAAGATCCGCAGTCTAGATATAACTTTCTCCACTCTTTACTTAACGTTGTTTCAACAATTTGCAAATTTTTGCTGGCTATTCAATTCCTCAGTTCATTCCTGGCATGAAAATATTTTTCTCTGTGTAAATGAAGGCTGTAACGGGTTCTCATGTTTTTTTTTCTGTAACGATTCTCATACTCGCCGCGTTTTTAAAAAATTGGAAGCAGATTCACAGGCAGCGATCCTATTAATCTTTTTATCGTTTGTCGTTGGATCAATTTAAACTTTTTTCTTTTTACATTTCATTCTACGGTTTCTCGGGAAGAAAAT
Organism: Lasioglossum malachurum; assembly: GCA_028455605.1. Taxonomy (NCBI): domain Eukaryota; kingdom Metazoa; phylum Arthropoda; class Insecta; order Hymenoptera; family Halictidae; genus Lasioglossum; species Lasioglossum malachurum. The sequence goes on along the minus strand of CM052313.1, from coordinate 14,648,431 downwards.
ATTTTTTTCTGTTTAAGTAAAGACTACAAAAGGATGTCATATTTTTTTCGTACTCATCCTTTCATTTGTTGCGTTCGGGAAAAATCGAGACCTCGCTCAGGCGGTAATATTACTACTAGCCTCTTCCCTGATGTTGTTGGATCGATTCGAACATTTCGTTCATTCATAAGAAAAGTGACACAACTCAAAATATATTCTACAATTGTAACTAATGTACATGACAATTAATCCAGCATCTAAATAACAACAAATTATTTTACATTTCTAAGTCGGTTATATGTATACAACAACAACAAAAAATTGGCAATTTTAGATCATTTTCACATGGCTCTCCTGTAAAATTTCCTTTTTTTTACTTATGGCATTTTTCTTCTGAATGAACGACTTCTTGGACTACCTAATTTCTGCTGAACTGAAAAAGGGTGTTGTATTTTATTCGAAGAAAGATTACCTTAGGATCTATCGTGCAACTACTGCATTTACTACCAGAATCACTAAAATAAGAAACACATCTTTACAGAAGCTTGTCGTAAATGACGGGCACAAAATTGTTCTAAAACATTCGCAGTTTATCAACGATTTAATGCCGCGAGCACCTCCGATTCGTCGAGAGATAGATGCAAACGAACCGAAAAAACTAGAAAATTGATTATTCCGCGAATGCGAGCGTGTCGGTAAATTATTTAGCAAATAAAAGCTCGGTTGGTCGGAAATCGTAAATAAACAGGTCGAAATCGGCGCGGTGTTCCACCGGCGCTGCGCGGCGCGGCGGGGCCGGTCGGTCAAAAAATATGTACGGTTTCGCGCGGTGTACTACCGTGGAAAATTGATAAACGTGGGCCGGTTATGTGTCTTTATACATATACATGGGAAAGGGGAGGGGGGTTGGGTGGACCGGCTACCCCCGGTGCTAGTAAAAATTTCTGTGGCGAATATTAAGCGAGTCGAAGCGCACGGGAGGTGAATTTCCGGCATCGAAAATCCGTCTAATCCGTTCTGCCGCATGAAACCGGCCGCGATCGGCACGGCTGGGTCCGGATTCTGAACAAAAGCCGATCGACCGGCCGAAATAACACGCAATTACGTCGAAATTCGCTGAGGGGGAAGCCTGTCCCCGTCGAAAAGGATTTATCAAAAACCGTCCACGCCCACGCGAATTGCATTACAGAACGTGCAAGCGCGCGCCGAAAGTTATTTCCGTCTTGAATAAATTATACGACGGCGGCGGCAACGCGGTTTTTAATCCGCGATCGTGTGTTTGGCGAACGGCGACGTCGATCGCCGGGGATCCACGGTAAATCACGGGAATATCGGTAGCGATTAAATCCTCGACCCTCGAACTATACCGATCTTATCGCCGTGACCCCGTAATGCAACCGTTCCATTAATTGAATTCCGTGGTATTATTTCGCGACGTATTAATCCCCGCGCGAGCACCGATTTATTTCTGATTTGTACGACCCGGCAGCGGAAAATAAACGTACCAACATCCCTTATGTCGATTCTCATCCCTTTTCACAATGTTCGTTAATATTCTTGTTGTTAAGCTTCGCAGGTTTAGTATCTTTATTGCTTGAATATGTATAAAATGACAAATTGCGATACGCTGTTACAGGCAGATCCGCAAGCAAATCATCATGCAAAATAGAACGTTTCCAAGTCTATAATAATGTAATAACTAGACTGTGGAACTTTATGCAAATTAAAAATTGTTTGCATCAACAAACGAGGACCACATAAATGTTTGTGTCATTTTTTTAAATAATTTCCGTGAGCTGCAACTATAATACATTGATTGTTCTTAAATTGTTTAAATCTGTCTACTGTTTTAAATTGCAACTACTCATTTTGGTCATAAGTGCATAAAATCCGCTGTCTAGGCATAACATTTTAAAATGTGTAGATGCATTAGAAAATAATGTTGTTAATGTTCCTTGTTGCAATTAAGAAAAAGTTTTTGCTAAACCATCCACAAATTGTTATTTCCGAGTTATCCTAGAATTGTATCCAGTTCTATCGTGTAATACCAAGGAATTTTAATATCAGAATTGTTAAGATATTTTGACACGTTGCGTTTCGTGTGGGTTTCACGTGGCTGTTCATTCATTGCCAATGTGCCAGTGACGAATCGCGCTTTCTGATTCATTATGAACGTGGTCATTCACGCATACGGTGCTCTTTATTATTTATCGGATCGCAAAAACAATTATTGATATCATGAAAAGTTAATGCGGAATATTTCCTACGAAATGAATCGTACAGGTATTTTTAGCTAAAATTGTGCACGCATGAAGTCGCAGAAATAATCGTTAGCAAGCTGTAAGGAATGCTCGAGTATTTGCTACGAAATGAAATAGATATTTTGTAATATGTTTTTGAACATTATTTGCCCGCAAGAGGTTTTCTTTTATTTTATAAATGCGTAACAATTCACAGTGTATTGATAATCACGCCTGAGAACACTGTAGAAAATTGTCTAACAAGATTCATTATAAAATGACAATTTTATAAACGGCAAGAGTAAAAAGATTTTAAAAATTGCTCTCTTATATTTTATAAATTCACAGATCCTATAAATGCATCAAGATTTATAATCTACTGAAAATCGTGTCTGAATATATCGTAAAAGTTTCTCGAATAAATTTCGCTATGGATTACGATTTGATAAATGGCAAGAGTGAAAAGTTCTTTCGGAACGCGATTACATAAAATTTTGCTTTCAATATTTTTGACAGTGAGGATTATCCAACTCTTCAGAGGTTAGTTCGTTAATTATCGACGTGCAGATCGTGCCCGGTCGCAAAGTCTTTTAGCATCCCCCGTCCTTCGAATAGCATCGAATGCAACGTGCGCGTTGCATACACCGATGCGTTCAGCATTTTGTGTCGGTCATACGAGCTCCCGCGGCGATTTCCAATTTGCGATTAAGCGCCGGCCGATTTGCAATTTGATGGAGGGACCTCCGATTTGAATTGCCGCGTTCTGCACTGTCTACCAGCCGCGGTTCGCCTTTTTATCATGAGCTTTCGTCCCTTGCCTCTCTCACTCTCGTACCCTGTCCATTTATTCGACACTGTTGAAACAGCGTACTGCTGGAGATAATAATAACAATAATGGTGCACTACTGACCGAGAGCTTCGAATTGATTTGCAACTTGCTGGATATAAAGATATTTTTATGAAAAAATTTCGAATGAGGATAAGAAACTTCTGTCTCTCACAAGGGACATTACCCAAGTGTAACACTACGAATTTTAATGCAATTTATACAGGATATAGTTCGTTGAAAAATATTTGACACGTATTATTTTAAGCTGTTTTAGTTGTTTCAGTAACGTTCTATTTCGCCAATGTTAAGCTAGAGGTTTTAATCGAGCGAAACACTCGATCGGATTTGTGTTTCTGATGGTCCGATGAAATTTAAAAGCGGCTCCAGGATCAGGTTGAATAGAGCTGAGAAGCTCTTTCGACCATTTCGGACACTCGACGCCCAAAAACCCCGCGAAGTGCGTGCCAGGTGCGTTCGGAACCAGTTCAGAACCGTAGACCGAACAATAACGCGATATCGTAGGGGTCTAGGCATTTCGGGCGAAACGGATCGATCAAGCCGCTATATACGGTGAATTCAATTGGAACTCGTTTCGGTCCCTTTGCGATCGGTCATCCAATTACGAGTCAGAAAGAAATGGTCCCCGGCCGCGCGCCACGGAAATCGACTCTTCGGGGCCGACCAAAAATTTGCTCCTCCAATTTCCGGCTCGACCATCGTCGCTAACCGAGCCCAGTTAGCCGCTGCAAATCGAGAAGACTCACTGATCCCCTGATTCTTCCTCTCGCAAACGCTACACCCGCTTCGGACGCATTGATTTATATTTAGGGTAACTATACCGATTACGGCGCGGCGGTATCATGCTGCGATCGTACTTTATTTTAATGTCATCCCTAATTTATCACGAAGTAATAATATCTGTAAGCATACGCGTAATGTGTTCTGAAACTCGGCGATCTGTTCGCATAAAAACATAAAATGTAGGTAATGCTATATTTAATTCATTAGCGTGCAGAAAATAATCAACGAGCGCATCATTTTACGAATTTTACGCATCGTTCAACGAATCTATAAATCCGCGCGGAATAAAAGATGGATGGCTTCGACCAATTCATTCGGGGGAGCTTCATGTTTCAAATTCATTCCGTGCTGCCGACAAAAGAATTCATTCAAATTGGTAATTCAATGCGTTGCATCGACAAATATTTTATTACCTGCGCCCAGTGTTTCGGGGTCACTGAAATGAAAAATTAATCAACCAGCCCCGTTACGTGAAACATTTACTGATAGCGGAAAACATTTTACTATTTGCTGGCTTGCTGCGGGGTTCTATAGTCCCGGGGCATTCTGCATATACATACAGCGTGTCCCATTTGAAATTTCGAAAATATTTCGAATAAAATTCACTCTGTTTCGGGGGAGACATCTTGGGACGGTCACAAACCTTCTTGGATGGATGGACGTGCTTCCGTCTGGTTAAGGGCGATTTTGGACGGTACTAAATGACCTTGAATGACCTTGGAAGATGAAGGTGTCATAGGTCCCTGAATTCGTCTTCGGATAGGTTACACGCTTATCTAAATAAAAACAGACAGCTCCGTATAAAAACGAAACAGAGATTACCTTGAAATATCGGTAGTACGTCTACCTAGAGTAACAGAGTAGGTTTTATTCGAAATATTTAGTACAACGAGCTAAACGGGACACCCAGTATGAACAGCATGGTGAATTTTTCGACTGATGACTTTAGGAAGCAATCAAGCACGAAGTTGATGGGCTAAAGTTGCGTAGAGCTCGTTCTGAGGGCCTAGAATGCGTTCATGGGGCTCATGGGCAGGGAACACGCATTACGACCAAAAATCACTGAAAAAATGTTTAAACTAACAGATTAATACAAGAAAAATTGCAAGGATCGTACTTCGACGATTCCCGAAAGTAATCAAGGACGAAGTCGATGGTCTAACGTTGCGTAAGGCCCGTTCCAAGGACTTAGAAAGGAATTGCGGGGGCCGGTGGGCACACAGGAATCACTCGTTCTCCGTAAGCCCCATAACTTCCAGCTCCATCGCGTAATTGCTTTATTAGGAACTCATTTGCAGAAGGCCGCAAATGGCCGCGACATGCTGAATACCCGACACGTCGAATTAGACCGAGCGATCGAACTCGGCCTCGTTCGACCAGTTCGTTTGCGGTCCACTGCTGGCGGACCTACTTTTCGCTGGCTCGCGAACCGACCGTCGGCTATACGACGCCTAATTATGGCCGGACGGATAGTTAATTGGGTTAGAAAATGTCCTTTGTACTCGCGTCTCTTTCTCCGCAGTCCTCTCCTTCAGTCCGCCGTGCAAAAGAATTCTTCGAGAGACATTCTTCAGATTTAGCCGAACTCTCAGTCTCTCTCCCTCTCTCTCTCCTCCCTTCTCCCTCTGTCACTCTTTCCGTATAGATTAGTCAAACTCCCTTGCAGATAACCCCTTAACGTTCATACTTCAAACCTTTTTCTCTATAACATCGGGTCAGACTCGTGATCTAAGTTTTGCGTAAAATCTACTAAATATGTACAAGGTGTATAAAAAGTGGTGGTCACCCGTCCAAGGGACGAATCAACACCTCCGGATCGGTGGACATTTGCAAAAGAAACTTGCCTCAAAATTGTTTATACTACTGCGACGGTAACAGCGAAGGTCAAATATACCTCACCGTTTCTCCAGCGCATTAGGCGATATACCTGTAAAGGATTATATTAGTTCACGACCACCGCACTGTGACAACTTCGACCCCGACAGATGGACAATACGTGCGACAGACATACCGAAACAACGAGCGGACGTACACCTATAAATCACGCCATTGACGACCGAAAACAATACGGAAAGGAATTTCCTGACAGTTCCCACTCCTCAACATAAAGTGCTTCCGATACACCCACATCCAATTACCAAACGCTACGTTTCCCCACCTAAATCCACCCTTAATCAATCACGAAAAAGCGAGGTAGAAAAACGACGGGCAGGATACGACGAGGCAGAAGCAGAAATCCAGAAAACGCGAACACGAGACATAATTCTTACTCCGACCATAGACAGCTCAAAATAGCGAATCACTACATCAACTGTAACATAGTGTAATAAAGTGTACATGTATAGAGTTGCTCAGCATCATTTGGTGCATACTGAGAGAAGGCAATATCACCCCATCAACTTCTGCCTTCGTACACATATACCAAAGAAAATTGTTACTCCTCGTAGTACTCATAGAGAGGAGACATTTCGTTTACAAATGTCCAACGATCAAGAAGTGTACATTAGGGTGGACCTTACTTTTCGACCATGAAATTTTGGACACACTTCCCCTCAATATTGTTCCATTTCATGAAAAAATAATATATCCGAAGTTTTAGATCAATCGGATGTCGGGAAGACTTGCCACATTAGGGTGGACCTTAGCTATACCTGGTGAAATTTTTCGCGCCCCCCCCCTAAAATTGAGCCTTTGGGTAAAAAAATAATTCCTGCAAAAGATGAAGTTGATCGGATAAGTGGAAGACGTGCCACGTTGACGTTGAAGTTGCGAAAAACATGTAATTTGATAAATAAATGAATGACTTTTGATTATCACTAAACGATCTTCATAATCAGAAGTCTTCCTTCAAATATTCCCATTCCTATAAAATTTCATTAAGTTTTCCGCAATTTCAACGTCAATGTGGCACGTCTTCCCCTTATCCGATCAACTTCATTTTTTGCAGGTATTATTTTCTTACCCAGTGGCACAATTTTATTAGTATAGCTAAGGTCCACCCTAGTAGACGACCATTATAAATCAAAATAACTCCGTTAAGATTGGAATGACTTAACTTTTCTTATTCAATTAGAAGCATTGATTTACTAAACGGCGCGCACAAAAGATTTTGAAAAAATTACGACTGGTAAGAATTACATGAAAAATAAATAGCTCCAGAAATGGGTGGCTGCAATTTACAAATACAGAAAAGTTGTCCAGCGAGCATGATCGCATCGGAAGCTGGACAAGTGATCGCTCGAGGATCAAGGAGACGACTTCCGGGGCCGCTTTGACTGCGAGTGGCTTTTATTTGAGATCTTAATTAAGAAGAGTCGGAGCTGGCTGCCGTCCAACCGGCCGCGATTAAAAAACGAGCAGGGTGAAAACGGAGAGGAAGCCGGCCGGAAAGGAAACGTAGCAACCGGATATCGCTGCCGGCGATTTTTGATGTTTTTCCTAAGCGACTCGGTACGTGCCGCGAATTTTCTTGGTCCGATTCAACTCCCCGCTGGCGAAATTGTTCGGACGGGGGTGGACCAGGCGCGAGAGCAAAAACTGGCAGACGCACCAATCACGAGACGACCCGGAGCAGTCGGAAACTTTTTACCCTGTCTCTGATGGCCAGTTTCCAAGTTTTTACACGGACTAGCCCGATGAGATTTCCTTCGGGGAGAGACTGCCGCGCGATTTTCGGCGTTCCTTGGCCCCTCTCGACCGCGGTTTCGAGATCTCAACGCTAGAGATCGTCGAAAGCCTATCGGGTACCTAAGGAAATGGGAGGCCAAACTTTGTTAACGTGTTCTACAAACCTCGAGCATGAAAAAAGGTCCTGTAATCATGCATCTGAAAATCGTCCCTTTCTGAGATAAAGCAGTTCTCCAAGTATCATATTGTATAAAATGATACAGATGCTTTAACCTTTTCTTTGCATTAAATTACATTAAGAATTTTGAGTAGCCGATTAATAAAATTAAATATTCAGAAGAAACGTATTTTTTTAATACAGAGAAGAGAAAGATTTGGTCTCTTTATAAAGTGTCGTATTAAGGTAAAAAGAGGATAAAAATCTAGTTAAACTATGTTTAATTCAATCTTTTTTTTCTACCAAGTTCGAGATCATCAAAACTGCAATAAGTGCATAAAATCTGCAGCCTGGTTACGGCGGTAATTAGTGCGACGAAGTTCTCATTTTCGAGGTCTTTTATCATGGCAAATTATTTTCTTTCCAAATGAGTTTGCCCCGACATAAAAAGCTCCAATTTTTAACTTTTAAACCACGTTTTATAAAAGTTTTATCGCTGAATATCAACATTTAGTGTGGATATTTTCTACATTCTACTAAAGTAGATAATTAGGCGATATAGTTTATTGCGATATAGATTTAATTTGTAGTCGGTCATTCTTTATGAAATTGAAATGCGTATAATAGAGTAGTTATACATATATGTATAATAGTTCGTATAATAGACGGTCGGTTAAGAATTCTAATATACGAGATTTGGCATTAATTGGTTCGTATAAACGAGGTTCTATTGTAGTGAATAATTAATTGAACGAGTGGAGGAGCACGAGAATAATTATGACGATATTGAAAATAAATCGCGTCCATAACCGAGACCATTAAACTTGAATGCCGGAATAAAATGAAATCTGCATGTCCTGTCAACTTTAAAGAGGTCAGCATGTATATGTATAGCTGATGAACATCTCGATTTCGATTGCTAGAATTTGTAGAATTATTAGCTGAATGGTATCGATCGTGTTTTAATTAATTACAGGGAGATTGATTCTATCCGTGGGCTTCTTCTCCATATAGGAATACATTCTCGAATAACAGCGGCAGTAGTATAAATCTGTGAATGGTCAGTCGTTTAGCTCGTAATGCAATCGTCTATGTTGTTTACGTGGATGCATCTGTTACTCGTTAAAATTAATTGATATCGTTACCATTAATTTGCAATGCAACCGGTACAAATTTCAATAAGAGTCAACTGTAATTACATTTGGTCGAAAATTACCCGTGAAGTACTCTAGAGCAATTCGAAAAATGTTCTCCAGGATTATTGCACGTGGAACTGATCAATTTTACTGGAGGCTTTTGCTGAAAATAAGATGATATTTGCGAGAACGCCAGCGCAAAATAAATTCGAGGAGATCACGGTAAATCGAAGAGGACGTCAGAATTCGCGGTGGATCTCGGTAATTTTTCTCTTCGAGCTTTCCTACGTCCACGAAAGTTCGCGATCGGGATTCTCCGTGCAGTAGTTCGTTAATTTCTCGAAGTCGCGTTTGTTCACCTAAATCTGGCTCCCAGGATGCCCCAGGGAACACGGGGAGCCGGGAGAACCATCGCGGGTCAGAGTCCCGCGGGTTAAAAGAAAGTGGAAGCATGGTTCTAAGGGCGGCCGCGCCCTTAAAAGCCTCCTTAACGGCGTCGTTTGAGTTCTTAACACCGTTTCAAACTTTCGGACGAGCGTCATCGAGTTAAATATCTTACTGTAACTTTCGCCGGAGGAGAGGGGAGCCGGAAACCGAGCTCGGTTTCTCGAAAATTACGTCGTTCGACCGGTTTTCCAGCCGCTTTTTCAATTATGCAGCCGAAGACCCGAGTGCCTCGCGCAAGTTATGTTCACTTTAATTCGAAACCCGTACCCAGCATCGCGCTGCGATCGAACCAGAAACGCTGGCCCACGTTACTATGTTCAGAAACATTATTTTTCTGGGGAAAGTTGTGGTTCTTCGTACGTCGGTCTAAGTATTCGTACGAATACACTTTAAAAACGAATAACTTTTTCAAAATTGGATGCCACAGCTTGAGTTTCTTTGAGACGTTAGAAGGATTAGTTTACTTTCAGGACATATTTTTAGCCTTTGCTTGGCACAGCTACACTGAACGCGACTTGTTGCTTCTAATGCTCATGACAAATATGTTTACAAACAAAAATAAAGTTGGCAACCGTGACATTGGTGTTTCCAGTGCGTTAACGTGGAAAAAAGCACTGATCCAACTTTATACAGCGCCCCAACCTTTACGGGGCAGTCCCTTACTGTCTTGACAAATACTTCCTTCAAATTTTTCTTGAACTGATTGATTTCCCACCTCCGCGATTAATCTTTCGCATTTCGCGCACGTCCCGCAACAAACGGGTCAATTCGAAACAGCTTCCGGGAGCGCAAACTTGCAGGGGACCGACAGAGGGATGCAAATCTCGGGAGAAATCAGGAGCAAACGCACCGCGGATCCCAAAATCAGTGAAAAGAATCAACGGGTAGCGTTCAATCAATTGATGCTCGAGGGTCTGGTATTCGGCATCGAGGCACCGCTAGGGAATTTCGAGGGGTTCGGAAGGGGTGGGAAAAGCTGGAGGAGAATGGGTTGAAAGATGAGCGGCAAAGTCGGAAGTCGAGGGTGATTCCGAGCTGGCAGCATAAAGATGGCACCGCGCTCCTCCCCGTATATTAGCAAAGTTTTATGACGTATGTAGCCGCGCGACGCGACATGCCGTCCCCGGGAAAAATGCAAGTTTTCCGGCGGATTTCTACGACACCCCGGAGAGAGAACGTACCGCGGGACGCGTGCCGAAATTGAAATAAAAAGCCTGGGGAACCAACTCCCCGCGGACGGGGAGCCCCCAAAACAGGACGGCCCTGAACTTTCCCCGGAGCCCCCGCCTCACTCCCTCCCCGTCACCGGAAACTGAACATTCGCCTGCTCCGGCTGCATGCACGTGTCTAATCTGGGACGACTTGAAATATGAACGGCCGATTTTCAAGACCGAGACGAAATGCCGAAACCGGGGCACGTGAGGTTCACAAATTAAGGAGTCACGGATCCTACCGGCCAGGTTCTAAAATTAGGGGTTCTCCGGTTCAAGGAAAAAGCCTGGAGTCGCGGATAGCGGAGCCGTCAGCTCGGGAATTGACGGTTTCGAAGTTCACCAAACCGGGAATTACAGGACTAGTCCATGGAGCCTGGAGTTAGCCGTCCTCGGGGATGTGGAACTTGGAATTTGCGATTTGTTCAGTGCACTGGGAGAAGGTAGATCTCTGTATTGTCGGTGTAGGAAAGTCTAACACATCTAGGATTATAGTGTACATAGTTTTGTTGTTTGAAGATTGGATGAAGAGAAATTAATATCTGAAGTAGTAGACTCTTTAAAATCAACTTAGAACGGAGTTACGAGATTTTTCTGTAGTTTGTTCCTTGAAGAAAGAAAAATTAATTAATAATGAAACATTCTAGTTTAAAATGAGTAGTAGTTGGGACTTCCTAGGTGGGTCGTAGAATCAATGTATACAAGGACAAATTAATGTGTCTTTAAACTGCAGAACGTTTACCCAAAGTCTAGAAAAATAAAGGTAGAAGAAGAAAGTCAAGAGTACCAATCCGGAAGGTATACTGCCCCATTCCTGCTCCCTAGAATCATCCCCTGGGCAGACTATAGTTCTTAACTAGAGGGTTCTATCGATTCCGATTTTGAAGCGATTAAATGTTCCCTTTCTTTCCGGCTCTTCTGCAGCCATCATCGATAACGGTCATCCGGAGGGCGGTAAGTCCATTCAATTCCCTAAACTCACGGCTCCCCAGCGTTTCAGCTCCTTCAACCCCCATTTCCACCCCCGCGTTCTCTGTCTGTTTATCTATATATCTAGATGCCGACCGCCGCGGCATTCAGGCATCGCTGCGAGATCGAAACTCGCTATCTCCAGCCACCGTTGCCAGAAACCACCCCGCTACGCCGCCTGCACCCCTAATCCCATCAAGTCGCTGCGTCTATCGAGCCGCTATTCAAATAGAATAGTACCGCGTCTTCATTGGTCGGATCCATTCATTTTCTTCGGCGAATCGAAGTGAAAATAGGAAAATGCGTAAATATTTTCAATTTGTAGTATTTTTAAGCAAATTTTAGTGCAGTGATTCCATTTCTAGATATTCCATTTTTCAAAGTAACTTTCTGAAAATAGGAGATTGCACAAAGAATCGCAATTTACAGTATTTTTACTCCAGTTTTGGCACAATGAATCTTCTAACAAACAACAGAAATAGGTCCTCCGATTCTATTTTTGAAAATAATCTTTTTTGGTGCAGTGACTCCAGTTTTGAACATAACTTTCTGGAAATAGAAGATTGCATAAAGAATCGCAATGTACAGTGTTTTTAGTCCAGTTTTGGCACAATAAACCTTCTAATGATCAAAACAGATTGGTCTCCCGATTCTATTTCTGAAAATAAGTTACGAAAATAGTAAATTGCTTAAAGACTCGCAATTTACATGATGAGAGCGTTTCCCCTTGCTATTTTAGGTGTTTCGAAATTATTCCCGGTGATTGTCTTCGCTACGAGGTCTCGCGATCGTCATTATCTGGTGCTTTCATTTCCCGGGCGTCGTCTTATACCTAAATGTGATCCCAGAAATGATCAGGCTACATTTCATGTTGCTAATACGACCGCTTTCTCCGTGCTTTCTGTGCTGTCTGCTGTACATTTGCACGAAGATTGAGACGTTTAAGCTGTGTGTTCAAGCAATTCCGCCCGATTTCCGTGACTGATATAATAAACGATGTACAGACATCCGGTTACTTCTGTATTTTCTCTATTTCTATCGTCCGGTGATGTATAATTTCTTTATTTTTCTCTGCATTTCGCGTGTGCATCGCGGTCAACCGATGTGGACGTGTCTAATATAGACTGTGTGTCATTTGTTTTGTTTTATCTTCGATCGCTATCTCTGATCTATCCCGTTCCATTGTCTGCATTGATAGACAATTTTACTATCATTAGAACGCTGCGGATATTTGTGCGAAATACAAATTTTCTAAGTTAATCGTGACAATCAGAAGTGAGATGAAAATGTACTTTTTACCATTCACGTATTGTTCCACAAATACATATTGTTATAAATTCAATACGGACATGATTCCTGCGGCCGATATCACAATTGTTATCGTTGTGACTTTATCTGCTTTCCATACCCCCGCGATTCCCCGCGTTAATGGTACGTACTCATCCACTTTGTCTACAGACATATTCTTGATATTGTGGTCGTTCGGTTTATCTACGTACGTCGACGGGATATATACCTACGTGCTTTTGTTTGTTTCATCGATTAGCGTAACATCTGCTCTGTTTGCTACTATTATTTTATTATTATTCCCTACGTAATTTCCACCACAGAGAATTCCGCTCTGGTTTAACACGTCCAGTGCCGCCTCGGTCACATATGGGTGACACGGTTTTCATGTTCAAGCTTAAAAATTAATTTTTTCTGTAGCACATCTGGGTGGGCCAAATTTTATCATACCCTGCTAGAATCCGGAAGCGTTAAGAGGGAAATCAGAATAATAAATCTCAATTTTTCCGATCATGGCAGAGTAGACGGGAAAATTTGTGTAAATTTTTACATAGATGCACGTTTCATAGATCGAGAAGTTAATTTCTTTTCTTCGGTTTAGCTAGATTAATATTTTTGAACTGTTTCAACATATCTACTGCCTTCTATTATTTTACCAACTCGCGTCTGACGTAATGGCACAAAATCCGCAGTGTGATAACAATTATTATGATAGAGCAGAACGAGTTCATTCACGGAATCCGGCGATAGGCGGTGGAAAGATCGAAAGTGTGCCGGTGTGAACGGGATTTCGCGTCTCGTTAGGGGCAGGTAGCACGTAAACAGGTAAAGTTGGAGGCAAGCACGCGGTCCCCGGGCCGGTTATCTAAATCTAGATCAGCGTCAACGCGATCATCGAGTTCATTTGCGAAATTACTTCTATCTGCGGAACCGGAACGCGGGGGAATCGCGCGCTTTTTGTTGCTCGTTCGGAATATCGGGGCAACGTCGAGCAAGCACAGGTGTTCCACATAGATAGGCAAGCATTGGCACATGGCCAATAGAGGCACCTATGCCTCTTCGACCCTCCGGTTGCCCCGTTGCGCGGTCCCTTCGCCCCTCACCGCTCCTTTCGACCCCCTTTCCACCCCCTTTCCGCCGACAAATATCGATCTCGGCCCTCTCGTGACTTTTCATTGAATTTCCATGCGCCACTTAAGAGGCTGCTTCGTTCTTCCTACCTCCCGCCCCCTCGTTCACCACCTCCCACAACTCCCACAGCCCCCGCTCCCGCAACGGCTGCCCTTTCCTCTCGTGTTCTTCCGCTTCCTTTCAACCGGAACGAGACAAAGACGTTCACGGGACGCGGCCGGCCGGATTCCGCTCGGACGAGTGCTCGATACATTTTCGTGACTCGTCATTCTGTCTCCCCCCCCCCCCTCTGTCTATCTCTCTTTCGAGCATGGATCGTAACTTTGACGAATCTGGGACGAAGTTCTGCCGTTCCGATTGTTCCTCGACGCCCGGCACCCGTACGCAAAAATGTTTGCCCCGAAATATTGATTTTCTAAGAATAAGGTACAATGTTTTTTGTGGAGGACTCTTTTCAGTCAGTGTTTCAAGGGTAGTACCTGGCCATCCGAATTTTTCGCAACTAAACGGCTGCGTATAGATTTTTTAAATTTTTTATATCAATATTTAGACAGTAGATTGGAGAATGTGTACAAAAACTTTCATCTGGAAATATTCAGTTTCGAGGAAGATATGCTATTTTCTATGAGCGCATCTTCTCTCAGAAGTAAAGTCGCGTTATTTCTCAGGGACCACCTACCCAGAATTTGTCAAGCGCCTACCCCCTCCACTAAAGGGGCAACGCCGCCGGGGCCGCGAAGCTCGAGCCGCCTCGATCTCCGAGCTGTGTAAACATGCCGCGTAATCTGATCTCGGCACGGACGTATATCGGCGAGAACCACTACTAATCCAACAGCAAAACTTCTTTATTTTTTATAATTTTTGTATGGGTCTTCCTCCAACTAATTTGTGGCATATTTCTGATTAAAATGACACTAAACACGATATAATTTAAACTGTATTTAGTGGTTTAATTAACAATGAAAGTTACACGCTGTCCTTTTCTACGTTCGGCTTCCTTTGTACTTTCGGCGCGGTAGACTCAATCATAAAAAATAGTGTCCCAACACGATATTTCTCCGTACAAACACAGCCGTTTGCAAACTAACGCGATTTTACTGTGTTCATAATTTAATGACATAACTGCGAGCGGCTCGCGACGATTTCTCCCCGATTGTATCGAGCCCGGGAAGATCCATGGCGGTGGCCGCCCAAGTTTCTGGGAAGAGACAGAAGCGGTGGGAGGGGAGCGGCAGAAACAAATGGAGAGGAAGTATTATAACTAAGATCGAAGCTCGCGGTAATAGAGAGAACCGGGGGACCGTAGGTGGGCCGATTAGTTTCCTCCCGGTTACAACGGCGAAACTGCTGGAATTTATGGGTGTAGGTTGTTCTCGACGAGCTGGATTCCCAGCTGCTCGCCAGGCTTACGGATAATCGTAACGGGGACGCTCGAGGACGGCCAAGTCACCGCTGGAAAGTTAATTAAACACGTTCCAATAAACTTCGCTCGACGAGAGCGTCGGCGAGAAACGAGACGCGCGATTCGGATCGATCGATCCTGGCGACGGATAAATCGGGAACGAGCTGGATAACGCGGCGGGCCGAAGACGTGGATCCGTATTGTTTCCTCGTTTGCTCGATGATCGCAACGACTTTCTGTCTAAAGAGACGCAGGGACTACAACACTAGAGCCACTCGAACGATTCTTTGTTGCTCAACCAGTTTCAAAAGAGATGGAAACGGTAACAATTAGACTGCGGGTTTTAGCCTTGGAGAGAGAGCTTTCAATTATGTACAGTTACAACCCTTAAGAGAGCCTTCTCTTCGGGAATTTTTGACTACTAAACGTTTGAGTTTACAATTATGGAATTTTTTCTATATTTAGACAGTAGGTACAAAGATGTGTACAAAAATTTTCATCTGGAAATATTCATTTTCTTGAAGAAGACATAAAGATTTCTAATGGCGTCTGTTTTTATAAATATTTAAGGGACTTCGAGTTGGGAATTTTTATAGCTTAATGGCTAAGTGGTATAGATTTATGAAAAAATGTCTATAGTTAGGCTGAAAATTGAAGAATGTGTACAAAAATTTTCATACCGAAACATTTATTTTTCAAGAAGATATATAGCAACTGTTAAGGGAATGTATTCGGTCACTTATTTGAAAAGAGCACTTATCACACACGAAGAAACTTGTGAGGGGTTGATTTTATACATTTT
This sequence comes from Lasioglossum malachurum, assembly GCA_028455605.1. NCBI lineage: Eukaryota > Metazoa > Arthropoda > Insecta > Hymenoptera > Halictidae > Lasioglossum > Lasioglossum malachurum. The sequence continues at coordinate 14,632,413 of CM052313.1, read as the reverse complement.
TTGGAGTGAAAAAAAAATAATTTGCTATTTGTTCGTAGTTTTGTGGCGAAAAATAGGTCAGGAGTCTCGAAAGTGAGCGCAGTAACAATGCGAGAGTTCTCGGGTGCGATCTCCGATTGATCTATCGATCGCCAACACCATTCTATATGTTAAATGGGACGAGTTCGACGGGAGAATCGGTCCGCAACGGGACCACGGTATCCAGCCTCTGCAGGCCGTAAGGTGAAGAGATTCCTTCAAACGCGGCATGAAATTTTCATTCGGGGCTTGAATTAAAAATTTCAAGCGGCGCTGGCGCCGGCGTCGGCGTCGGCTTCGAAGTCGGAGTCTCGGGCCGGGCCGGCTTTCACTCAATTTTACTCGACGCCGTGTAAGGAACGCTATGAATTTTCTATCCCGTGGCACGGAATCGAACGGCACGAAATTAAACGGGCCGCCGATGCTGCCTTTTCAGTTGCGCTCGATCCACAGCTGAATTATTGCACCGCTCCCTCTCTCTGGGAGTTCGATGTTCTTTCGATCCATCGGGAGCCAAGGATTTTGTGTTAAGGTTAACGGGAAAAGGCTGATACGCTGTACAGGTTCATGAATTTGTCAACGTACTTCGACGGTCGTGTCAACGTTTGCGCTCTGTGCCTCTCAGTCGATTCGAAAAGTACTGTTTTGTAATACTCTGAACCAAGGATCGATTTAGTTACCTTTCGTTTCTGAAATAATTCTGCGCGGACTCGGACGTTTTATTTAACAGAATATCTCCTCACATGTTAGTTTTATAGAAAGAAACGCTGTCCTTGAAAATTCTATCTAAAAAAGTTCTCATGGAAATGGTATTGTGTAATCTGTCTATTTCTTTGAGAAGATACTCTAGCAATTTTTTACTACCGAACGGCCGAATACAGATTTATGAATTTTTCGCTGTATTCGGATCGTAGATTGAACACCGTGTACAAAAATTTGCGTCTCCAAATATTCAGTTTTGAAAAAGACGTAATAGTATGTAAGAGGCCTTTTTTGATCAAGGCTTAAGGGGTGTACTCGACCATTCGTATTTCTAGAAAATTCGTACAACTAAACGGCTGAGTATAGATTCATAAAATTATATTTACATTTAGACAGTAGATAGAAGAACGTGTACAAAAATTTTCATTTTAAAAAAATTAATGTTTTAACAAGATACAACAATTTTTATCCTCTTCCATCATTGTTCGAAGAGTTACATATGATCGTTCACTTAACAACGCACTTTGAAAACTTTTAGTAGATAGAAGGGTAAGAAAGTATGTGTTCCTATGACATTTTTGTAGAAAGAACGCAATCCTTATAAATTCTATTTAAAAGCTACCCTCTTTTACTATTTTCTCCCGTAACGAAGATGTAAAAAATCCAGATTACATCAACACGCTATTTCTCCGCAAAATAGGACGCAAGAGTATATTGCACGAATACCTCGCACTCGGGGAAAGAGAGGAGAGCGAGGATACAGCGAATTATTATGCGAAACAGAGGAGGTGCATAGTTCGCGTCGGATCGCGGGCAAACATCCGCGACCCTGAATTATCGGGAGCGTTTTGGGGGATGATTCCAGCGTTACGTAGATATTCCGTTGTCTTTCGACGAATCCCAGGCACCCTGGTGCTCCTCTGAAATTCCGAGATAAAGCGGTCCGCCGCTCCATTAACTGTTCGCCGTTGAAAAAAAGATGGAACCGCTGTATTACGTACCGAGCAATCGAAGCTGCTCTCGTCTCTGGTGGCTGGAATAATAGGAGGAACGAGACGGAAACGTCTCTCGACCATTTTACCTACACTGCTCCACGCAGAAGCCATGCTTTCTGCTCGTGGGATCGTGTTCGTTGCGAATTTTCGACGTGCAATGTCTACGAAGCTCGCAATTTCTAAAGAATTCCACAGAAGTCGCTTTCCTTATTTTTATTTAAATGAAATATTGGAGCTGTAGTAATGCGAAGATCCTTTCATGTTTTTGGAAACTGTACTGGTGGAGATAAATTTCTGAGTATTTTTGGGTAGTCAAGTGATGGACTGGAGAAGATTCGTAAAAATTGTCGGCTCGAGACATGCATTTTTTTAAGAAGATGTAATAATTTTAGAGGGGCCTCTTTCTGTCAGTGTTTGGAGGAATTTACTTGTACCTTTCTTGAATAGGATACTCTTTCGGAAATTTTTTAAACCTAATTGATTGAATGTAGATTGATGAAATTTTTTTTATTGTTGGTGGGTGGATCGGAGAAGGCGTACAAAAATTTTTATCTCGAAGTATTCATTTTTTAAGAAGATGTTTGTCAATATTTAAGAAGGTGTACTCCACCATTCGTTTGTAAAGAGCATTTCTTGGAATTTCTGATAACTAATTGGGTTGGTATAGATTTATGAAATTTTTTATACATATATTTCGACAATGGATTGAAGAGTTTGTAATAAAATTTTGAACCCGGAATATTTGTTTTTGAAGAAGATACGATAATTTCTTCGAAGCACCACCTTTAACCAGTGTTTGAAGGTATGGCCTCAATCTGAACAATCTCAACATCATTTTTAACCACAGAATTGGCCGATGATTCCACGTGTAAATCTCGGACAAACGACACGATCTAGCAAAACGCACTGTTCAGCAGCAGAATTTTCTTCGAGCACTTCAGACAGCTCGTAAAGCGTCAGAAGCACGTGAACATCTTGCGGACAGACAGTTCCCATGTGTGGGAGATAGGTGGTACGTTCCTTAATTTCCCGCCTTAAATCCCGGACAAAAGGGTTCGGTCGTATTCTGGAATCGATATCGAAATCGTCTAGATCGATTCTAGTATGGCGGTTCGCGAGAGGGCTACGGCAGCCAGACAATGGGACAGGACGACGTCAGGACGTTAGGTGGCTGGGTCCGATAGGCCGACCCATTAAGGTATTGAGACCTTATCTGAATGAAGACAGCGATACCGCGCGAGAACGGCTGCCGTGCCATTTCGAGTTCAATCGGCCGGGTTCGATCAACAATCGCGAACGACGAACGTCACGAGCCCGACAAAGCCCGCGATCCACCCCCGCATCCTTCTCCTCCAGCTCGACTCTCTCGTGTTCCTCGATTCCTGGCAGACATCTACGCGATATTCGCCTCAATGCCGCATAGTGGCACGAGTTGGGCACTTCGGTGGAAAAGAAACGTATAAGCTAACCGATGTGCCTGCCACCGGTGCAAATTCTAACTAAGAACTTTACTTGAAAATAATCCGTAAATTTTAACACCGAACCTACCAGGAACCAGATTATTTATTTTAGAATTGTTGAGATTGTAAAGACTCTTTCATAGGAGAAATGGTTGACTAAATTTATAAATGCAAACGTATACCGGGTGAGTCACCTAAGACAAGCCACTCAAGAACTTCTACATTTTTACGCCTCAAATCTTGTAATCGAATTTCAACCACTTCCCGATGAGCTAGAGACTTGAAACTTTAAACATAGCTCAGAACTGAATGATAGTGCAATATTAAAAAACAAATTTTTTAAAAAAACTGTGCGTCTAGTTCAGGTATCCCCACTCCACGCGCCAGCGCTCCCTACTCCATCACGTGTTCCCACTCCGACTTGTCCCCACTCCACTGGCCCACTTCGCACCGAAGGAGCTCAGTGTGGTTGTGGTGTTCCGTTCATTCAGTTCCATTTCGGACAATTTCGGACTCCATCAAGGGACGTCGCGTCGCGTCGTCTCTAGGAGTCATTCCCTCATTCTATCTCGCGTATTTCCATATCTTGCGTTTCTATATCTTACTATTTGATACCAGTATTACTATATCCTGCGTTACATTTAAAAAAAGACTAAAAAGTAGAAATTAAGAAAACATATAAAAAAAACTTTTTAAAAATCACGCATATATCAAAATGCACTAAAAAGGAGAAAATCATTTTTTTTTAGACATTAGTGACTATAAATAAAAGCGTGGAGCGCCCACGAATATTACGTCAATATATAATAGTTTAGCGCTCAACGTTTTTATTTATAGTCACTAAAATGTCTAAAAAAATCATTTTCTCCTTTTCACAGTGCATTTTAATATAAGCGTGGTTCTTAAAAAGTTTTTCTTATATATTTTTTTGTGAGATAGGAAGATGTTTCAGACAAAACTTGTTTGGTTTCGAGGGGCCCATTACGGGCATTACTCGACTTTCCAGGTGGAGGAGCTTAAGAGATTTGAAGGTCAACCTATTTGTTTTAAATGGAACCACATATTTCTGAACTCCTTCGTTTGTAGCAATTTCCTTCACGTAGGTGAAAGAAATCTAAGTAGGATAAATGGTTCATGTTTAGAGCTTGTTCCGCTCTCACTCATTGTTCCGAGCGTGGGCGTCTCGCGAGACAAGAGCGTCACCGAAAGACAAGGGACCGGATGGATCGATTTCAGGTTGGTTATAAGCGGTCGTTAGAGAGGACGCGTTTAAAAAATGGAGGACACCGGTCTTCGTCGGGGTGTCGCCGCGGTATCGTCGCGGTCGATCGTCGAAAACGATCGTCGCGGGACGTGCGACGAGTTCCGAAACGATCCACGTGGGCCACGTATGTCTCTTCGCAGGAGCCGTTCCCTTCTTCGTCAAATTGGCGAACGTCGCGACGACGGCCTCGTAAATTTCCGCGGGCAATTTCGCCGTCGCGGGCTCCGGTCCGCTTTGGCCCGCTCCCGCCCGCCTAAACTCGGCATACCTACGCGAAAACGGCTGGGTGTGGCTCGCAAGCATAAACCCTGAGAAGAGCGTCTTCTGCCTTTAAACATCCTCTACCGGTCGTTTATCCCGCCCACGCGTTCTGTCCTAGCCACTTTCGCTTGATTTTTGACTCGCACCATGCCCCCGTTTCCGTTAGACTCCGCTGCAATCTTTTCCGTTGCCCTAACATCGAACGTAGGGGAGTGTTTTCGTCCCATGATGAGATATCTGCCTGTTGGGAGTAGGAAATTAATTTTTTCAAGCGAGGTAGAATTGTTTTGTACTTATTGCACAGTTTAGGAGATGTGAAAGGGAAGTTGGTCTGAATTTTCATAAGTAGACCGCGGATTTTATATGCAAAATAAAAATGTTCTATACTGATTGTGAGAAACGTAGAATACGTAGAAATTTATTTGCATCCTTAACAGTCGTGATAAATGGAAAAAATAATAGGACTACCAACTAAGAAAAATGTTTTCTTGTGGTATAACAATGTATCCACAAAAATTATTCCGACATCGTCAACAGTTTCTCGGGAAGAAATTCATAAAAATCACTTTAATAACAGTTACAAGAGAATGTCCTCTTAAGGTTGAAAGAGGAGCGGATAGACCGTCGATCGAAGGACCCATGCAATCGAAACTTGAGAGGAACCTCGAATCTAAATCTGTCGAGTTCCGAGAGTCCTTAAACGCTTTGGCTTAAGAACTTCTCGCTCCTAAGCTTCCGACGCTCGTAAAGATCTCAGAATCGTGGATCGAATCGAACGCGATTATCTTTGAAAAACCGTCTCCATTGTAACGCTGCCTGGCATTAAAAGAACGAGGAACTTCCGGGAATGTTTTATGACTTTCAGCCCGAGAGACTGCTATTTTCTGTAGTCTCAAAATTTCTCGTATCCATACAGCAAACATCAATCAGGGTGGGAATTACTCAAATTATTCCACGTTGTTCATCATCACCAAGGTTGTTTGGTCTCATATTAATCAAACAAATGTTACAGATTGCTAAGAATATTAAGGGACCTTTTCGAATCCCCATAATTTTCTAATTAGCGCAAACGTTCAATGATCCCATAGAGTTTTAAGCTTTTTCACTGTACAGGTATAGACCAAAGTTCCCCGCGAACTCTGGAGGACTAAAATTTAAGAACTCTCACTCCCGTGAAGCGGATCCCCTAGAATCTAAGAATGCCCGAGACTTTTTATACGAGGAGAATCGGCTCCCGAGAATCTCGGAATCTTTTAATCAGAAAGTTTCGGAGCATCAAAGTCCAATGATCTGGATTCCGATAGTTTCACGAAGTCGGTTCATTATCCCCTAGAAATTGCGAGATACACTTTCCCTGTTATGCCTATCGGCGTGCCGTGATATCCCTACTAGTATTTATGGTTGGGCAACGGTGGCCAACGGTTGGGAGTTGGTCCGGTTTCAAATGCGACGTGGGTTTTAGCACAACTCAGCACAAATATTTGTTGAAATTATTTAATTTAACAAGTGGGAGGCAAACTTCTAGGAGGCGGGTAATTAACTTTTTTTCTTTCTCTCCCAATTTTTACCGTGGAAATATATTGTTTATATGTATGTCTGGAAAATAACGGAACTTTTTAAATAACAAAAAAAACAATTAGTTACCTTGCCGAAATTATTCCTCTTTATTCAAAATACACCCCATCCGCATCAATACACCGCTGGGCACGTTCCAGCAATGCCAGTATAAATTTTTTAATTTCATTTTGCGGAATCGCCTCAATGACCCTCGTCACCGCATCTTGGACTTGTATAACATTGTCGTAAAACGTTCCTTTCATGGCCAGTTTGAGTTTCGGGAACAGGAAATAGTCACACGGTGATAAAACAGGCGAATACGGAGGATGTTGGAGCACACAGACTTGTTTTTTCGTAAAAAATTCACGAACAGCGATGGACCTGTGAGACGGTGCATTATCGTGCAACAAAAAACAAATTCCCGGCGCTCGATATTCGGACCTCACTCTTCCATAAACGCTCCATAACACCCAGATAATATTCGCCATTGACATTTTGACCTTGTGGAACGAATTCCCGATCATTTCGTGCATTTTTTCCACCAACTCATCGCGATTTTTCGTTTTTGGCCGGCCTGGATTTGTATCGTCTTCCAAAGTATCACGACCGTCCTGGAATCGCTTATACCATTCGAACACACGCGAACGGGATAAGCAGTCATCTCCAAAAACTTTTTTCATCAATTCAAATGTTTCTGTAAAAGTTTTACCGAGCTTGAAACAAAATTTAATAGTTGCGTGTTTTTGTGACGAGGAGATTAGTCTTTACCTTTAGAGGTACTATCACTTTACGCGCTATAACTTGACAATCCGTAGATCGATTGCAGTGATCGTGGTCTTGTCTTGTAGAGGAAAGTTACAGCTTTCAGGATATCTTTAGTTTCAATAGATGGCGTTAGTAGTTTCCTTTAAATTAAAGAAGTTCCATTATTTTCCAGCCAAACTGTGTACTGTAAAAATAACCGTGAAAGGGAAGATCAGAATAATATGTTAGCGAGCCCACAGTTAGCGGTTCCTTTTATAATAACATTGGCCCTTCGTTAGCCATGATCGTTGTCCCATCTGCATAAGAGACACGTCGCCGTTCAATAGTGTGTGGACATTTAAGATTTCCTATACATTCCAATGTTTAAATTCGAGAATGTGTTTTGGCAATTATTTTCATGTAATTACATCTAGGAATGTGTCCGCGCACTTTTGGACGATAGTGTATCTCGCTTGAGTTTAGTCATTCATAGTCAGTAATCGAATTTTCGCCGGAATGAAAATATTACCGGTGTTGAATTAAATTTCCATCGGTGCCAGCGGCGAGCCTCGGTCGAAGGAGCTGGAGGGTGGTTTTTCAAAAGCGAGGGAACACGTTCGGCTCGGCACCGCTCGTTTGTTCCGCGCGGCTTTTCTTTCGTACAATCCGGACGCGGCCTCCGGCGAAATTAATCGGGGGTGGCTCGATCAGTCGGCGGACTCAAAGGCACAGTCATTTCCCACCCCCCGGGAGAATACAACCCCCTCTATCCTCTGGTACCGTTGCGAATCCGTCGTTTCCCGCGATTTTTCTCGACCGGCGACGACCACAAAGTCGCCTCGACGTCGCCGCGACGAGAAATTAGCTCTTTGACATCTAGATGGAATAAATTGTTTCGCGGACCAACCCAGACACTCTCTGAGACTAATGGATCTCTTATCTGGGTCGGGTCCACTAGAAAACATGGAATCGTGGAAATATTATTATCCCAGTAGAATACGGAATATAAATTGTTTAATTCGTTTGCGGTAAACGGGAGTCAAATAGAAGTTGATTTTCTCCCTTAATGCTAAACGTAGTGAGCTCGAAGAGTGCCTGTATGTGTGTCGCCCTTTAAAAATGAGAAGATTGAGTTTATTTAAACTTTCCATCGTAAATATGCTGATTAGGTGGCTCTCATTTACGACTTTTGTATTTCTTTTACGGCATCCCTCAGGATTGTTCCAATAAATAAAAAAAGTCTGTGCAAAGTTTGCGCTCGATCAGATGACGGAGAAACGTGCCCCGAGACCCTTAAACATTAAAATAATTAATTAAATGATCATAAAATCGTCTTTCTCGAATATTTTCCAAATTATTGACCGTATCGAAAAAATATGTTCAACAAAACCTGTAGATCTGGATAGGCTACGTCTTTTATGTTTTATTAAAATGTTCGACCAGAATCAGAAAATTTTTTCTGAAATTAGAAAACTGATGTGTGTTTTCGCTATCTTTTACCAATAAACATTAACGAATAATGTGTATTTTATTTTTGAACTTGCGGAACTTACTTTTTTTTTTAATTGCTTATTATTTTAAAGGAAATTGCATATATTTATGAAGGGTAAAGGTCTTGTAGTAAGAACAAAGACTAGCTCTATAAAATAAACCGTGAAACAAATTGAATCAATCCTGGGGGCTGCCGTAAAAGAAATTTTGAAAAAAAATGTTCGCCAAGAGTACCCTAATGCTGATACAAATTTCATATAATAAGGATGATTAGAAAAATAGATTTCTAGTTCGATTTAAAAAATATGAATAACACCTAGACTTGGTCATTTTTCATTCATGTACAGAATTTTGCATAAAACTGCACAATCTAGTTATTAGTAATTCACACTGGGTTCCGAAAAAGCGTAAATTAAAATTGTTACGTACGAATTTGAACGGATCTAACCACGTCTCTGCGACAATGGTTTTCTTTGAAAGCTCATGGTTCGAACGAGCGAGGTTTCCGATGAGTCGGATTGATTTAATAAATTAATTGGAATATGCGGCGCGATCGTAGCCAGCTGAAGAGTTGAAGAGATTCCAGCCAGGTCCGTATCTCGACACACTTTCGCGAGACTACGAGCGATTCTTGAAAGAAGCGGGACTCGACAGAAAGACCCCTTTCATTTTTTAAAACAGTCCAAAGGCACGCGCGCCCGCGCGCACACACACCGTCTTCTTTAGGGTTTAAGAGCGAGACGCTCGAGTATGCGAAACGAGATGTTTTCCTTGAACGTTTCCTTAACACCAGGCTTGTTTCGGAAAAATGAAGCTGCCAGCTCTCTCGAGCTAAAGAGGGAGAGAGAGACAGAGCGAGAGAGTCATTAATTTTAATCGACCCTCCCCTCGTCGCGAGTTTAAATCGCGTTTACATGATGGGCAGACGTCAAGGGCTTGATATTCTTAGTATAGTAATTTACCTGCGATACCTTTAGAAAGCGTCTGTGCAAGAATCGTCGAGATATCTTGAAAACCATGACAATTACGCAGGTTTGAAGCGGAGCGTGTCGACTTTTCAAGTTTGAAAATTGGGTACTGGAGTCTGTGGTAACTTTTTTAAAAAATGAATTCCCTTGACTGGAATTTTGTGACTATATTAATAGAAATAGTAATAAATAATAATTTCTCAATTTACATTCTGCCGTTTCATTCTAAGAGATTCTAAAAGTAGAATTGAAATCACCAGCGATTTGACCTGTTCATTAAGGCCCTCGATGAAATTACCTGTATCTACTTAAAAAATTAATTTTTTGGACTGAAATTTTCTGGACATATTCTTCAAACCATCCCTCGCGAATGATATTATTTCACAAATTTATATTCTGTAGTTTGGCTCTGGATAATTCTCAATGTAGTGCACTTTCAACAAAGGTAATAACAGGGTGCAAAAACTTCTCGAGATAATATTTTGAAGAATATAGAATTTGTGAATTGTCGAGCATGACACTTGCGATCTATTGATCCCAGATTAGACTATAGTTCAGTGTCTGCATCCCTTCAATTCTCCCGCATTCTCACGATGATTCCTAATCTGCTGCCCCGTTTGCTAAAACTCGAGCAATTTGTTGCTAATTCGACGACGTGCGCGATCGATTACGGTTCAGGACGATCGATGACTCGCAGAACAAAGGTTCCCGGCTTTCTTTCCTCGGGGAGAGTTAGGTGCTGGACTCGCGAGAAACGGGGGCGGCCAACGGGAAAAGGGTCGGCTTTCATTTTTAAAACAGTGGAACGGCTCGTCAACGCCCGGAGAGTTTTACAGAATTTAAGAACGTTCCGAAACAAGGAGAAAAACCCTTTAACACGCAACCCGGCTGCCAGCAGGGGTTTAAAGGGAGACGGCTGCTGTTCCTGGGCTTCCGTAGACGCGTGTTTTCATCCCCCTTCAACCCCTAACATCTCTCTCTCTCTCTCTCTCTCATCCTCATCCTCATCCGAGCGTCTTTTTGCTCGACCCCCTACGATTCAGCGTTGTCCGGCTGGAAACCGGTTCCAACAGATTCCACGGGATTAACATGCCGTGCATCCGGACTTTTCCTGCTGTTTAGCGATACCATGCTCTTCCTACAACCCTCAACCCCTACAGACACCCTTCCGCGAACCGGATTTTGGAAAGATTCGCGCGCGATTATGCAAACGAGACTGTTGTTCTCGGACGTCCCTGCGATTTTCCCCAACGAAATTTCCAGACGGAAGAATTTCGCGGTTTCCTGGGATTCCCTGGAGCCGTGATCGAGATCTAGGCCTCCTGGGCTCCGAGATTGCTGGATCTTAATACACGATCTGGAGGGTCTCAAGCGAATCGGTTTGATCGCATCGTAGCGAGGGTTCCACTGAGAAAATTGTGATATTCTTCGGATTTTACAATTAACATTCTTGTGTTCAATTGTTATCGAAGTCTGGAATATTTTATGAAAACCTGGATGACGATCATCTTCTCCACAGATTGACTGAATGCTCCACAGTGCAATTTCTGTCCATGACTGACTCAGGAGTCTGCATACCCTAAAATGTTCGCTGAAAAAATCCCAATGAATCCCCGAAGATTGATTAAAGCCTACATTAATCTTCTCCGTGCCGAGCACCCCAAGTAGGCGTGGTGTCGCACAGTGGGCAGGATCGAGAAATTTGGTGACATTTTACTATGTACAACTCTTGAACCACAACAGATATCGGGATGAAATTTCCACTAAAATACATTAAAAAATGATTCCTATCTATACTGATAATTATCGTGATAAATAAATATATACATATACGTATACATATATCGTAATCATTTTTTAATTCATCGTTCAAATTTTATATTGTCTAAAAATAATATATAAAAATGATCACTCGTTGCTTCTTTAGTAAAACCCAATAATTCTGCACCCCCAAAATCGAATAAAGCCTTCATTTTCCCAGTCCGCGGAAATCGCCCGAAGAAGGCGTGGCTTCGCCGCTCTCCAGCGGATCCCCACTCTGCCGCACAGGGCAATCTCTGTCCCACATCTTCCGCGTCACAAAAGAAGAACGACAGAACACGAAAATCTCGCGAACTCCGTTCCGCAATTGATGAAGGCGCGTTCGTGTGATCGAGGATCGGGGGTAGGGCACGTCTCGAAAATATTTTTCGTGCTGGTGGGTGGTTGCGCGGGGGTGCGGGGCGTCGGGCCGACGTCGCGTGGGCCAATAAAGTTCCGCGGATAAAAAGGGAAAAAAGGAATTCCGGCATGCAAGACGCCGGTGCGCCTTCACGTGCCCGCTTAATCAATAACGACGTCGAGCAGACTCGACGTTAGTCGTTAAAACGGAACGGCGGCGGAGAGGAAAAAAGAAAGAGGAGAGAACGGAAGAGGGGAGGGATACGAGAAGAGAGCGAAGGAAGAAGGGCCCCGGATAAGAGGGGGTGAGCGCTTGGAGAAATAAATATCAACGGTGGCACGGTGAGGGAAGGGCCTGGAATAACGACATGCAACGTATGTCGAGTTTATAACACGTAAAGGGTCGCCGTCGTGGAAAACAGCCCTGTCACGCAATGCAAATGAGCCTTCGGGTCGCGCGACACCGCCGCCCGCGATATTTTTGCACGGGCCTGAGTTTTCGTTGCTCCATTCGGCTCGTAGATCGCTATCGTCGGGCTCGAGGATCCGCAGAATTCAAATGTCCCGCCTCTCCGACAGCCAGTGGTAAAATTGCGAAGGGAACGAAGAAATATTAAACGGGAAATTGAAGTGAATCAAAATAGCAGGATGTAAACGAGAAAAATCGAAAAACCTCAATGGACAGCAGTAGAACATGCAAGGAACAGAAAAAAAACGTCGCGTTAAAGTGAATCTAATGAGGGAAAGAAAGACCGAGGGGAACGCTACGAAATAAAGGAAATAAGACTAGTAGCAAATTACTGCCGCCGCAGAATCAAGAAAAAAAGGAAAAAGATGACAAACAGTCGTTGGGACATTTAGGATTCACCTTTGTAATCACGAGGAAACAAGAAGAGAGAGAGAGAGAAGTTCGGGGAAAAGTGGAAACGGGTACGAAAGCTTAGCGACGACGTCTGGGACGACGGTGCAGCATCGAGAGACATAATGAAGGACAGACAGGGATCCATCTTGCAATTAGGATTCCCAGTGGCCCTTCCGTCTCATCCAAGGCGGTGGATGGGACGGGTATACATAGAGAGCAGCCCTTTCATCGGGGGACTGTTGCATTCGGTATCAGGAACGATTGCTCCCGCGGATTCCCTGTCAAACCCGGTTTCCCTCTGTCTTAGATGATCCTCGCGGCGTCATCCTGCTAAACGACGACGTCAATTTATAATGGAGGCATAATGGGATTTGACGCGTGCTCTCGGAGTCCCTAGATCTACCGATGACGACACTAATTATCACGTGCGTCTGCCGAGAGCGCGAATATTGCTGGTGAGAACGTCGGAGAGGAAGCGCGGGCAACAGGCGCTCGAGATTGCCCCCTGGGGCAACGCTGTGGAGCGGGGCTGTTGACGAAAGAAGAGAGTCTCTTGATCTTTCGAATTTGTCAGGGAAGGTTACAAGGGTTTATATATTTTTCTTCATGACAAGGTGGACGTTTATTGCAATATTGGAATAATCATAGTATGGACTCAGGATTTTTAAACAATTTTAAGACTACGGCGATTGTGTAGTCTCTAGAAAATTTTAAGCTGTGCGCTTATTCGCTCTAAAGCAGTGTTTCCCTACCTTTTTTTTGCCATGACCCACCTAAGCCCTTCTAAAATTCGTATGCTCCCTATGTAACATACAGATAATTTTTAATATTCGAAAAATTAAATTGTTAAATGAAGAATTTTAAATGATAGGTTTTAGGAAGAAGTCACTAGGAAATTGTTGAGGAAACACAGTTCTCTAAAAGTATTATACAGAAACAGTACTAAAAATTCAAGTACGAAATAATTTTAATGAAAGATTTTTCTATATTATTTTAATTATTTATTGTTTACATTTAGCGAGATCCTTGCGCTTGATGCTTGCTGCAACGAGATTTTATGTTAGGTTCCAATTTAGTTAGCTTCAGTCTCAAGTCTCGTCTCCCCGTTGTGTTATGTCAGCCGATTTATTTTTTATAAATAAAATCTAAATCCACATTTAGCTAAATATGAAGATGGAAACGGTAACAATAGTTTTCTTGCACATTTGGTTGAAGTTGGATATTTGATTTATTTACAGTAAATCCTCTATAGTCGCAAAAGCCTCGGGAAGGTTCGTTTACAAAGTTCGTTGACGGGAACCATTTTTTTGAGCTTCAAAGACCGGGCTGAACGTACAAGAAGACAGCGTGTGTAAAGAGAGATCGCGCGCAGCCGACTCTCCGCGTCTCTTTCATTCCCATACGCTGTCCTTCCTTGCGCCCGAAACTTTCATCGTCAATTAAACCATTAAATACAGTTGAAATTGGTATTATTTTAATCAGAAAAATGCCACAAATATATTGGTGAAAGTTTCATAAAAAAATAAGTAATAGTAAAATAATAATAAAAAAATTTGTATATTGGTATTACATTGTGAAGAACGTGGGCCTTTGAACTGTGCCGGCGACTGCGACTCTCCGCGTAGCATTAGTAGTGGTTCACACCGATATACCCGAGCCGAGATCAGATTACTACAGTGGAGGGGATATTTTTTTTGGCATTCATCATGTACGACCTCTTTGCGACTATAGAGGATTTACTGTATAACTTAATCTCTGAACGAGACAATTTCCGAATTGCCTCACTTAACCATCAAATTGACCCTCTGTGGGACGTGGGCGTGGTACGAAGTGGGCGTGGCTTTTCGGCTCCTCAGAAGCCAAGGCGGTTCACTTGATTCCTTTTTTTCTCATCTCTTAGTTCTTTGCTTCTTCTTCGTTCCCTTTTGATCCCCTTTAACTTCCAGTATAACACGTCTCCGTTCCTTTCGAATTCTGCGATTGTCCGTCACTTTTTCTGACTTAGGTACCGCCTGTTTTCTTGGTACTTCTTTTCCGCTGCTATTTTCCTTTACTCGGTTCCAGCCGGGCTTTCTTATTTCGTTCATTACTTTTCACTAGCTCTTCTCTCGTCCCCTTTCTCTCTCGTTCTCTCGCGATCCAGTTTAATTCCTCGTCTATCGACGTTTCCCCGTTTCTTCGCTCTCCTCGACGACTCTCGAAAGAGAACGACGCGAGGAGGCACGTCGACGTAACTATCCCGCCGCCAAGAAATCCAATTAGCCGACCATTAATAAGGGATTCGCCCTGTCGAGGGATAATGGCAGCTGGCCACCGAGTGAACTGCAGCACCAGAATGCACCTGCACCATCTTCCACCTGCTCTCGTTCGCGTTCCGAGTCGAATGGAGCTGCGAGGGTCCGCGGGATAACTTTCACCCCCTTTACTACCCTTCTGGCCACCCTCATCCCCTTCTGTCAACCCTGTTTGCATCAAAGACTCGGACTAAATTCGAAAAACACATTACCCTTCGACCAGAAAAATTCCACAACAACTTTCAAACGAGATGTTATCAAATTAAATTGAAAATTGATTAAACTATTTATCATACACCTCATACCTTACACACTGTGGCTCATATACTATTAAGTAAACTATGAAATACTCGTAATTACTACCGCCAAATATTAACTTTAAATTGGTAATTTAAATGTTGAACCTCTACGCGTCTCCCCAAAACAGAAGGAAACTTGTTACAATTTTACAGGAAAAATTGAGAGCTCTGTGCGCATGTTTGCTAACCATCGTATTCAGACTGAGGAGTAGATAAAGCTCTGTAAATAAAAAATGTGTGAGAGCATTAGCAAAGCAGGGTTCGAAAACCCTTCGAACCCGGATCAACCTTCCGGTACTACGTTGACCACTCCAGCATCCCTGTATTTTTGATAGTATATCTTCTCAGGACATTGTTCGTGGGAGGCGCTCCTAATGAAAGATTTATTCCGTTTGCCTCCGGGCAGCTTCCATTTTTTCTCGACCCCTAATGTCCCCTGTCACCCTGTGTCGTCCTTTTCCACCCTTTCCCACCCACCCCCGAATTTTTTTCTCCCTGTTCGTCGACTTTCACGTCGCTGTTCCCATCCGTGTGGGAATATTGACCTTTGCGGGCGTCTCGCGCTTTTTCCCGGACTCCTTCTACCGTTTTCTTCTTCGCCATGTCTTCTTGTCTCCTCGTTAATCCGTTCCTTGTCGTTTTGGTCTGTTTCTTTCTCTTCTTCAGCGCTTGTCACGGGTTTTTACTGCTTCTTAATCTCCTCCATTTCCTGTTTTCCATTCCACTGTATCTTTTACATTTTTTATTTTTTGTTTTGGGACATTTATCGCTTTTCTAGAAGCCCTTATCATCTCGTTCTTTATCCTTTGATTCATCCTTTATTTGGCGATTCTTGTTAACAGTTCCCCTACGGAATACATACAATCTACATACGTAGACTTAATTAAGTGTTCAAGATTATTATTGTTACATTATGTTGAACACATTGAATCTATTAAGAAAAGATGTACATTTTTACGTGGAATTGTCGTAATGTTTGGGGCACGTTTTGTTTTTAGCGACAAAATTTTGAAAAAAGCTCTGCCCCAACTTTTAAGGTGACTCAACCTTTACGACAGCCCTTTATTCTAAAGGATGTCTCAAAATGACCTGACATTTTAAATTGCGCGCCACATTTTTTTGTGGCGAACATTTAGTCATCGGAGAATTACACGATCGAGCAACGCACAGAAATTGTGAAAATTCAATACAAAAATGGTGAAAATTTTGCAGAGACGGTTCGGAAAGTCTTTTGGTCACGTTACGCACCATCTCGCAACACTGTGGTGCATTTAATAACAAAATTCGACAGTTTTGTTTATTTACGTAGCCACAAAGTTGAAATGCGCCTCATCGCTGAAGATGATTTTCTTCGAAAAATCACCAGCAATTTGTTGATGCTCCAATATCCAATTGGCGACTGTACGGCGCTGTGCATGGTCTGCTGGCTGCAGTTCTTGTGTTAATTAGATCTTGTAAGCATGCAAATGCAGATCTTTCGTCAAAATTCGCTGCTCAGACCATCCCGAAATGTTTAATTGCTGAGCACGATGACGAATTGAGGTGGAAGGACTTTCGTCAACACTCGCACTCACTGCGGCTATGTTTTCATTCGACCGACCGGTACGAGGACGGCCACTGCTTTTCGCGGTCAGAATTGAACCACTATCCTCGGCTATATTTTCTTTCGTCAGAATTGAACCACTATCCACAAATCTTGTGATTAAATGCACCACACTGTTGCGAGATGGTGCGTTATGATGACCAAAAAATGTGCGGATTTTCGAACCGTCTATGTAAAATTTTCACCATTTTTTGGAGAGAATTTTCATAATTTAATTATATTACTTTTTTATTTATTTAAGTAATTATATTACTTTTAATTAATTTAATTTAATTAATTCTCCATAACTAAACCCCAGTACTTCCTGATGCCAGTTGTCCTAGATTATCTCTCACTGAATTTTTGGGACAATCGCTTATTTCGGTTTTCTCACCTGTGGAACAGGGTTCCGGTGTTTATCAGTGGTGGGATTACGAGTGAAATGACGTCGTGAACCCTGAATAAGGTTGGGCTATCCATAACTGCCGCGGTTTGATTGGCATCCTCCTCGCAGAAATGCGTATAAATAGGGAGAATCGGTCGTGGCGTACCAGCTCTCTCGCGTAGAACATCATTAGTTACCGGGGCACCTGGATCGGGAATATTATTTGCCCGATGAAAGGAACGATTCGTGGCTGGCATGAAACAGATCCTACAACCCCCGTTCTCCCTCGTATTATATCCTGCTGCGCAAAACCCCCGCGGATAACGAACAGCTCGGGGATCGATTCAAACCTTCCCTCCGGGCGTGTCATTATTTCGGGAACCGGTTGATTATTATTCAACGAGAGCCAACCGAGCACCCAAGAATTAACGTAATTCGTCCGTTCCGACGCGAAATCCGGCGGAAACCGTATCTCCTACGAGCCATTTCATTTCTGCGATTTTTTCCAACCAATTAGTCACGCTGTATCACCATTGCGAAGAATTGTTCACTCAGTATGCTGCAATATACACTCGTTCATTTATTTCCACGCTTTGAATGCCTCTATTCCTGTGTTTTGTAACAGTGGTAGAAAATAGACGAAAGGTTAATCGAAGTCAAAGGACACTCGAATAGCAATTTATTTATTCATACAGGAAAAGATTCACGTTCACAAATGTAGAGAGAAAAATATTCCACGAAAGGACACATTTACGATTGTAAACGGTAGTATCTAAAAATAGTTGAATCAATACATACATAAATCAATTGATATTACAGAGTGACCTTTAACCTCGAGGAAGCTCCTATTTATTTTTCAATTAAATTCTTTTTATGTAGGAAACAGATTTCTCCTCGAAGCCTTCAGCGGAGCACGTTACTTTATAATTGAAAATAAAAATACTATAAATTAATGAACATACAAATTACTAGTAACGAGTGTGTTTTTACCACAACGAACCTAATGAACATTTTTGTAGTTGAACCTTTCGCACAGGAAAAACATTGTCCTTCATAAATGCAGACGATGAAGTGCCTCAAAGAGTAACAGTAATTCAGTCTTCAGAAACAAAAATTGAATAAAACGCCAACAAATGCCGACTGAAAAATACGATTAAGTGAATTGTAACATCTGACACGAGTTTCCTTTCATCTCAAGCGAAAAGAAATAATAGTGGAGCACTGCGAATAATTTCTCCAAAAATTTGAAAGTCCATACGCTTCCACCGCAGTCCGGCGGTTGCTTAATGAAACTTTCAGATAGCATTTTGGGGGCGCATCGAGTTTGCATAAACAAGAAAAAAAAAAGGAGAGCGTTCATTGTGGCCCGTTCGCGGAGCTACAATCCTGGGAAACGTACGGCGAGTTGCGTGGGCTTCTCTAAATATCTCCGCCGCGGAAACACGCGGAATTATTTAACGCAGGGCGCTCGGCTGATTTACGTTATGAATTTCGCAGGCTGGCCAAGTTCTTAATTATACAGATACAATTCAAGCGATTCGACGGGACGGCAGAGGAGGATGGAGGGATGAATCTTGGCCAGCAGGGGCCAGAAGTTCAAAAGGCTTCCGACAGCGGGAGCGCGACGAAATTCGCGGTCGGCTCGGATATTCGATAATTAAGCCGCGACGGGGCGCGTTCGGGAAACTCGCTGGCACAATTAGCACCCGGCCGATATGTAAAATGAATTATCGTCCTGGGCTTTGACCCGGGCACCATGTACGCGGCATTATTACTCCGCGGCATTCTATTCAATTACGCTTTCTTTCGCGGCCACTTCGACGATGCGAACGTTCACGCCCCGAAAGACATTAATCACGCGAAATGAGCAAAAATATCCGATGGCGAATTTGTTGTACAAAGGGACGCTCCTACGATCTGAACGGGAACATTCGGAAACTTTTCAAAAGACTTTCTTAAGATGAAACGTGTTCAATTTTTTACCACGTTTTTATTAACTCGCTTTCTTGTCTGTCTGTCTGTTTGTTTGTTTGTCTGTTCGTTACGAATTTTGCACTTGCCTTTAAACTAACTTCCCGATGAGTTAGACTCGAAACTTTAAACATAGCCCAGAACTGGATGACAATGCAATAATTTATCGGTTCCTCGATCGAACGTTCTAGATCTATTTAGTTCGTTTGAATTTTCGTACGTGAAGGTAAACCACTCGCCTTTGAAACTGAAATAAACCTGAAATTTACTACATGTCTCTGATATAATCTCATCAAAATGCTTAAAATCGGTTGAAAAATTTCACACACACGAGACTAAAAAGCAGGAAATAATTTTATTTAAATTAACAAAAATTTTTAATGTACCACGCTTTTAAAACGGACTAAAAAGTATAAAATAATTTTTCCGAGCCCCGTACTGCTTCCTAACTCCATACAGATAATCCTGAAAATTTGTGATTGTGAATTTTTAATAGCTATGAAAATACTTGTATAAGATTTAAAACGAAAAACCTGGGGCGCATGCAATAGATAATTGATGCCTGAATAGTTCACCTAAGTCACTAACAATTTTATTGCACTGCAAATGATATGAACTGTTGTGTGTGAATTTTCTCTCAACGGCAACTACTCTGTACACTCCTTACCATTATCTTGCACCCCGCGTTCTCCGTTTTAAATTTTACAAGTATTTTCATAGCTATTAAAAATTCACAATCACAAATTTTCAGGACTATCTGTGTGGGGTTAGGAATCTGTGCGGGCTAGGAAAAATGACTTTATACTTTTTGGACCGTTTTAAAAACGTGGTATATTAAACATTTTTGTTTATTTAAATAAAAAATTTCAAAACATTTTATCGTAGAATCGTGGAGAACATTTTAAAGGTTTCTTTTTACAAGTTGTTTATCTGGGCGTACATTCGAAATTTATGTTACGTTTTTCTAGGCCTATATTAATTATCTATTGTGCAGGATATCCCAAAAATGTACTTCTTTGAAAGGAGTGATTCCCGAGGTTATTTGAAGTAGCTTTTTCCTTTGCTAACATGTCCTCTGCTGCTTTGTTCAGAAATTATTAGCGAAAAACACGGACCAATCAAATTTCGAAAAAGTCACTTCAAATGACCGCAGGAATCACCTCATTTAAGGAAGTACAGCATTTTTGAATGATCCTGTACTGTATACAATTTTTGGGTGGTTAACGTATTAAAAGAATTCTGAATGTAATGAAGATCATACTGCAAGGGGTGTGAACCCCTCCCGAAGGTCAGAGGCTCGTCCGAAGAACCAGCCCCTTTCCAAAAACTTTCTCCGTTCCTCGGAGTTTAGAAAGAATCGCCCAGAGACATTTTCTCGGTTCCCTCTGGTTCGACTTAACGGCGCTGAATGTAACTCGCCCCAGCATCGATTACCATACCCACCCCTCTCACTATGATACCCTCCCAACCATTATTCCCTTCTCTGTTCCTCGACGGTGTCTCTTTGTTTCGGCTTCTTGTTCGCCGAAATTACCCTCGGCTCGTTGAATCTTTAATTTCCGGCGGAGGAGAACGCGTCGAGCGATTTTTCGGCGATATTTTCGGGTGTCGGGGATGGCTCGTGCACCACGTGGGCTGAGCGGCGGCGTTCCAGAGCCGACGACGACGACGACGACGTCACCGTTCTCCCTCGTCCTCGAGCTTTGTTCGCCCCGAGGCATCGACGTCGGATTTTCAATGAAATTAAATTCCATCCGGATGGTGGGGCGGGAAACAAGCCGCCCACGCGCGCCATTTCGAATAACTTTTCGCGGAGGAGAGTCTTTCGAATTACCGATGCGCCGGGGAATTCGTTTTTCTCGATCCGCATCGATCCGCCCACGCATCTGTCGCCCTCGACTCGCTCCTGCTTTACCCGGGCTCCTACGCTCGTCAGATTCCTTTTTCGAATATTTTTCCATGGTTTCGTCTGTCCTACTTCTTCTCTCTCTCTCTCTCTCTCTCTCCCCCTCTCCCTTTCGCTCTCTATCCGGTTCTTTTTATCCCGTGTATCCAGTGTCCGGCTATCGGATTTCCGGCAGAGAAAACGCGATACGCGCCAACCTTTTCGCCCGCCGACAAATTGGAGGGCGGCAACTTCCGTGCTGATGGATGAACTTTTGAGCCACGTCCCATGGCTTCGAGGAATTTTGACGGGTATTTATGCGCACCCTGGAACACCCTGAAACACCCCGGGTGCACCCCTCTATCGGGTACGCCGGCTCTGTAATTTTTTAGGGCGACCCTTTGGGAGCCGAAGGGGTGGAATTGTCAGAAAGTATTGGCAGCTTCTGATTTTTAAAGGGACTCTAAGCTTGCACGATACGGGTCCATTTTGACCCGGAGACGTAATAGTTTAAATTATTGGTAGATATACTATTCACAGAATAAACATTGAAAAATTTTCTTCGTGAATGAAGTGAGATTTTCGAGAAATTGTCATTTATAAAAAGAGTGGCATAAGTAAACAAAGACCTGATAATTACCTAACACCAATCTTTTTCTTGTGTATCACCTACTTAGAAATGTAAAATAATTTGTTGTTATTTAGATATATGTACTGGGTTTATTGTCATGAACATCAGTTATATAAAGTACACCACATTTTTATATTTATTATTATATACTTTTTTTATAGTATATACAGTGGGTGTACAATGTATTCGTACACCTTTTAAAAATTAATAACTTTTTTATAATTGTACCAAACGACCTGATTTTTTACAATCAATTAGAAGCAAAAATTATAATTTATACAAGGTTACATGCAAAAATAAAAAAGGGATTTTTTAAAACTTTTTTATTTGGGGCCACAATGAAAATTTAAATCTATGTTAGTTACACACATGCTGAAAATTTCATCGAAATCGATTGACATACACACAAGCTACAAGCGGTTAAAAATGAGTCGTACATCTTTCGATGCAGGTAGTTTTTTCCTGCGTCAACCTGTGTAACTACTACAGATCTACAAAACATATTTTAAATTTTCATTGAGGACCCCGAATAAAAAAGTTTTAAAAATGGCTTTTTTATTTTTGCGTGTGTCCTTGTAAATTATAATTTTTGGAAAACCTTTTTGCATATCATTTCGTAAATTAATGCTTCTAATTGATTATAAAAAATCAGGTCATAAAAAAGTTGTTAGTTTTTAAAAGGTATACGAATACTTTTTACACCCATTGTACATGCATCATGGATCCGGTAGATAGACTACTATCATATAAATTATAACGCGTTAAAATGGTCCTCAACATTGACAACATTTGCAACTTCCCTGAAGAAAGAATAAAGCGCATCCTCGCCAAGGAGACACAGTCGACAAAATTCTTTTCTCACCGGGAGCCATAAAATCTGCCGCAACGTGTATACGTTCCCCGAGAAACAAGAACAACGAAATATTCATTCCGCTTTTTCATCTCGGGCCGGGGACACGGATCCGCGTGAAACATTATCGTAACGACTTAATTAACCGGAAAAGTCGCGCGAAAGAATGATGACCCGGGGACACAGGGGGCGCGCCTCCTCCGTAATCAAAAATTAAATCACGTTTTAATATTGTTCGGGGGCCCCGGGAGTTTTCTCGCCTTTGTTACAGCCAGCTGGCATTGTCCTCGGTCTCCCGGACTGTTCTAGATAACAAGTGCTAATTTTTCTCGCGGGCGTCGTCGTTCCGTTTAAAACCGCGGCCCCCCTCCCACTCGCCGGCAAATTATGCTAAATTAACAATAACAGAAGTCTATTGTCTGGTCGCGAACCGTTTCTTCGCGCCTAGAAAACGGTGCGCGGTTTATTACTTCGCGGAAACTTGTTTACTCTCGCGGCGCGTCTTGCTCGTTTATTAAAACAGCCCTACCGCTTCGTTTTCCGAAAAAAGACGGAACCGAGTTGTCGTCGACGGCCTGTTGTTTCGAGACACGGCAAAAAATCTCCACTCTCCCCTCGTACAGAAGTTCCATTGTTGAAGTTACTTCGACGTGATACTCTGCAGGAACCAGCCGAAGTCACCTCCGGACTGCAGATTATTGTGCGAATTCCGTACAGATGCAATTCGAGCAATGATCTTCCTCCTTTGTCGACGATTTTAATTATCTGCGAACCGGAACGTTTTTATTAGACTGTTCTACGTGAAAGGAAGGATTTCTGAATAGAACTCTTTAGTTTATTTTTACCATCGACGAATACCACGTTTCATTGAAATTGTCAAGTAGAGAGTTAAATTGCAGGGGATGAAGGGTGATGGTATATTACAGTGTGTGTAGAAAGTATTCGTGCGCCCTTTAAAATAGAATAACTTTTTTATAATTGTACCAAACGATCTGATTTTTTATAAACAATTAGAAGCATTGGTTTACGAAATGATATGCAAAAAAGATTTTCCAAAAATTATAAGTTACAAGGCTACGTGCAAAAGTTGAAAAAGCATTTTTTTAAACTATTCTTTTTGGGCCCTTGAAGAAAATTTAAAATATACGTTTTGTATGTCTATGTTAGTTATACACATATTGAACATTTTATCGAAATTGGTTGACGCAGGAAAAGACAACACGCATCGAAAGATGAACGATTCTGTGGATTCTAAGCAAAAACTGATCACAAGTCGTGTAAAACTACGATTTTCACCATTTTTAACCGCTCGTAGCTCGCCTGTATGTTAATCGATTTCGATAAAATTGTCACTATGTGTGTAACTAACATAGATCTACAAATCATATATTTTAAATTTTCTTTTTAAGGGTCAAAAAATGAAAAAGTTTTACAAAATGCCTTTCATATTTTTGCATGTAACCTTGTAACTTATAATTTTTTGAAAATCTTTCTTGCATATATCATTCCTTAAACCAATGCTTCCAATTGATTATGAAAAATCAGGTCGTTTGGTACAATTATGAAAAAGTTGTTAGTTTTTAAAGAGCGTTCAAATACTTTATACACTCGCTGTATACGTGTAAAGTGTAAACAATACGAAATAACAATACTAATAGTTTGTGGGGTTGGTGTTTCAGGAGAAATGCGCTGCGATGCTGCAGGACCTGAGCGACAAGATCAACAACAAGCACCACGAGCTTCACACGCATCCGCTGCTCTCGATGTTCAAGATGGCCGAGGTCGAGGTCAAGCTACCCTACAGCAACGAGGCCGCGGGTCTCGTGAGGTCGAGGAGCGTCCTCCTCGTCGCTCTGATCCTCTCGGTTCTCAGCGTGGTTCGATCGGCGTCGTCTACGTGTCTGATCGCCTCGTGACACGGGCCGCCAATCATCATCAACACCTACTGAAGAGAGAGAGAGGGAGAGAGAAAGAGAGAGAGAGATTTAGGGAGAGCAAACATTCTTCAGAAACGAGAGACGACGGAGAATAGAGAAGAGAACAGAATCGCGTCGCAACAGCTAAGGGGAGAAAATAGAGAGGAAGAGACGAAGAGAACGTGGGAAACGCGAGGAGAAACCATATAAATATATACATACATATTCGTGTTCTCGGAAACCGAGAAACGAACGGCCTCGGGCGTGTGCATCAACGAAACAGAGTCGAGCTGGCGCACCTAATTAACGGGGCTCTAATCTTCGTGCCTCGTGGATCAGATACGTAGAGAATTCGGGCTCGTTAGCCGGCCGATCGGGGGTCCCGCGTCTTCCCAAATCCGCTTTGCGAAACTGGCGACTAGCTTCTCAAGGCAACAGCGACGCGTCGCGACGTGGCGACGTGATTTTTCCTTTAGGGAAATCTCGTATGGAATTTCTCTGTGCGTGAAATAGCCGCGATAGATATAAGATTTGAATTACATAATTATTCACGTTGCTCCGAAATTCGATTCGAAAATGGACATTCGCATGAACATCCACACAGTCTGGGTGATGGGTGAGCATGCAGAATAATTTCGAAAAATTTGCAGAAAGTTATCGCAAATTTGAAGTCCTTAAACTCACCCAGACTTCAGGACCATCTTCCTCCGCTCTTTAATCTGATTTCTCATAACTTCCTCGAGCATATCTACAAGAAATGCTCTTCAACGTTGCCACGAGAAAAACGCAGGAATGTTACGAAAGATGACAAAAAAAAATCAGTGAAAATTTAAAAAAAAATGCTCCAATACTTTCTACGAACAGAGAAAGCCTCTCCTCTTCGGTCCAATTTTCTTCAAATTTCCCACCGCAATTCAAAAAAATACTTCTTACACTTCTCGGCCCTTAAAACATGCCCTTCGACGTGCTACATGAATTTTCCGCGCGCACGCAGAAGCTTCTTCAAGAACGACCGTGTTCCGGTATCTGTTCTTTCCATCGGGTTCGTCGAGTGAATCTTCGGGCGCGTTTCGAAGTCACGGGACGTTCCTGTTCGACGTCCATTCCACCGCCGTTCGCAGCATCGATAGGGTGTTATGGCGGAGAGCTGGTGGAATTTTCGACGGTCGTTCCCGCGGCTCGTTACAGCGAAGACGCGTCGGAAACGAGCCGATAGAAGCGACACGAAACACTTTCGAGGGCCATTCGATCGCGAGCGGAACGAGCCTTAGCTGTTGAATCGATTGTTACAAGACGGGGTAGATATTGAGTCCGATTCCGCGCCGGTTGCATTTTCGCGGCGGACTTTTATTGCGGTGACATCCTCGTCCCGATACGTGGCCCAATAATAAGGGGATCCCATATGCGGGGAACGGGCGTGGATCCAAACACGCGCTGAGATCACCGGTGCTGGATCAGCAGCGATATTGCAGTCGGCCGGGAACAATCATTAGAACCGGCAGCGACGTATCTGCAAGCTCTGGTTACCGCGGAACCCGTTTCCGATCGGAAACATGTTGGAAACAGTACCTGCTCTTGCATTTTTAAAAGAAACACCGCTCGGTTGCGATTTTTTTGCGGAGGGACTGACACAGTTTTGGTTACGGAACTTCTTGGGTCTGATACAGTAGGTTTTAAAGTAGATGTCATTAATTTTTCACTGGAAAATATTAAAAATTGACACTGATATAGGCAGTGTAGTACCTACCTTTTGTCAAGGCACTCGGTCGGTTATGTTTGCGAATTTTTTCTGAAAGACTGGCAGAGTTTTCGCAGTTGAATTTTCTGCATCGGAAAGAAGACATTTTCAACTAGTTATCACAAATTTTTCAGTAGAGAATGTTAGAAATTGACAAGAATATAAACGACTAATTGAAGATACCTTTCATCGAAGTCGAGGCTGCCAAAATAATTTTGAAGGCAATCGGTCGGCAATGTTTGCGAATTTTTTTTCGGAAAGACCGTAGAGTTGTTGCAATAGGATTTCTTGCATCGGAAAGAGTACATTTCCAACTAGTTGTTGTAATTCTTCCAATGGATAATATTGACAGTTGTCAAAGATATAGGCAATACACCGAGAGTCCATTTTAAACTACTAGTTATAAATTCAGAAATTGTGTTTCCTGACTGAAGCACATTGCTTCAGATGGATTGGAACGTGACTGCAAGACCAATTACAGAAATAACTCTACTACGTTCGGTTAAATCGCAGTCCGAATTTAATTCCGTTTTTAGGTCAGATTTGAAAATACCTTCTGCCGTAACATCGTGTAGATTCATATCCTGATCGACGGATTGGAAGAAATTGGGATTAAATCAATTTCGGATTCAGGTTGAATATTATAAATTTCCAAGCCTGAAAATTTTCCGAAGACATTCTCAAGCTGCAAATTCAGTGGAAATTGCTGTCACAGAATCAAGAAAATCGTAATCGTCGGAAAAAATCAGTTTCAATTTCGATGAACGCACAGTTTCGAGTTGTCAGTAATTTTCTCAGCTCGGTCGTTCCGCTCTTTAAAATCTCAGATGGCTCCTCCACTTAATTCCCGCTCTACTCAGGGTCGTAACGCGTTGAGATCGAGCAGCTCGATCGCAGAACCGATTACGAGGGAGAGAACGATCCCCGATCGCCGGCAAACGACAGCGCGCGTGTAAAAAGAAGAAGCACCGTAGAGTCTGTAAATGACAACCGCTAATTTATGGTATACCTAATAGGCTAGCAAAAGCGAACGCTCCTCCTGTATCGGACCATTAGGTGTTTGTTAAAGTTCAGAGCTAAATTTAAAGAGCGTTTCAGGCGTCGCGGGAGGCTCGAGTGTATAGATATAACTGTAGATTGTTAATAACCTCGTAACAAATACGAGAAAGCGAAACAAGAGAGAGAGAGAGAGAGAGAGAAAAGAGGGGAAGAAGCTATCCAAAGAAAATAGAAAAGAGCGAGTGTCTTTCGCACGGTTACCCCGATCGACCAACAAATCCAGAGCTTCGGTAAACTTTGAAAAAAGTTCCACGAATAAATTCCAAACTGTCGGAGTAGAGAACTGGCAGCGAGATGTTCGTCGATCGAGCGATTATCGTGTTTAAATGGTCCCGGGACAGCCAGTTTAATTATGTCTCGGCTCGTGGCATGATAAAGCGCGTCGCAGGCGGGATTATTCCGCGACGGCGTCGGCCCGCGAAACGTTCGCGGGCCCAGAGACACCCGCTTTAAAACGGTCGATTTGTCACCGGAAAGGAGAAAGAAGCGGAAAACCCGGGAAACTTCTAAACAGCCAGCCCGCGCCGCGTGACGTTTACAAACGACGCCGAAACACACGACCTCAAATTATTCAGCGGTAACACCTCGTCCCCGCTCGTCGGCTCGATTATAATCTCGACAAGCGACCGACATGTGCCGAATACTAATTTTACGAATTCCGGCAGAACCGCGCCAGAACTGCGAACGCCCCGCCGGAAATTCGCGAAATTCTTCGATCGTTACCCAATGACTGGTCATTTCGAGACACCCTGTATGTATGCCTCTGTCAACCCTCCGAGAGATGATTCAACATTCCAATCAGACACTAGATCACTTTCTATAATGGTTTTTGATTAGACACATCAATTCCATCGATTAAGAGATCACCTTTATCACAAAATTAAAGTAGAAGCGTCCATCATCTTTGTTCGAGAAGGTTCCCTTCACTGTAAAACTACTGACATATATCGATTGTCAGATTTTATGAGAATCAAAATAGGGGACGAATTCATTTCAATGATTGAAATCCATCGCAGCAAAAATAAAGCAGAAGTGTCCTTAATATTCGTGTTAGAAGACTCTTTACAGTAAAAGCAAACTGGACGTGTCTTCAATTTTCATTTCAGAAGATTATTTATCGTAAAAGCAGACTGGAAGTGTCTTTTACTGCGAGAGCCAAGCAGAACCGTCCTCAATCTTTTGGAATAATTTGCAAATGTCATAAATTCATTAATATATGCGCTTCATAATTTTTTCAATTAGTCCCTGCATATGATGCGTAAGTAGTATTCGCAAACGTGTCAAAAACAAATGTTTAAAGAGCCCCGTGCGTTAACATAAAACACAGAATAAAAGAATTAAATTTTCAGTTTCATTTAACTTTTATATTCAACTCCAGCTTTTGCGAACGAATAACAAAATATTTGCATTGAAATATTAACACACGGTCTATCTACGGAACACACAAAGCAATGCTATATTAACAACAACATATAAATATTTTATAAATGTTGTTCGTAAACATCTGAGATATTTCTCACGTTTTCTGCCACATTCATAATTCATGAAAAGCGACCTGGTCTCGAGTGGAACGAGGGTCAACAGAGGGTTAATTTTTTATTCTCAGCTTTTTGAAGATGCAAAGGGAATCAGCAAATTTGCTTTCGAGACACTGAATTTGGAAAGTCGATTTACAATGTTTAATCAGAATAAGAATGTGTCGTATCGAGACGTTTCGAAAATTCTTTAAAAATCTTCTAAGACACGTTTCAGTATTTAATTTAAGGCTATGATCCAAATGTTCCACCGAAGCTAAACTAGTGTTTATATATTTTCTTAAAGAGTTGGAAGCCCCCCATCATTGCAGGATTAACCCTTTGCATTCGAGGCTATTTAACTCAAAAATTAAACATTTCTTTCGACCTAGAATAATCCTCTCTATTATATACGATTTCTTCATTTTATGGATAGGCAATTGTGATATAATACCACATACAATACTTAAATGTTTAGTAATTGATCAGATACCAAACAATATTGTGAATAATGGTACAGCAATTATTAGCGACTGCTAAGGGTTAAAAATGAAAAGGTGGTGATTTTTGAAAATTATTTTGAGGGCAATGTCGAGCGGTGGCGGGGGTGGAGTTATAGTTGGAAGATAGGGGTTGAACCGGACAGGCGGGCGACATATTTCGCGAGTAAGCATTACACGGTGGCCGCACGGCAAGCGCACGAATAACGAGAAACGAAACGCGGAGAGAGAAAAAAAAGAAAAAGAGAGATAAAAAGACGAACAGGCGAGAGTCGTTTGCGGGACGGGAACGACGGAGCGTGAATCGTCGGGGAATCCGATTAGGAGGGTTTCGTCAGTTTAGGGGAATTAATTGTGCGCGGGTCCTTGAGTCCGTGTAAAAAGAACGAAATAGCAACAAGGAGGAGACTATCAAAACGTATCTGGCTCGCGTTCGTTTCCCAAAAAACGAACGAACCTATCTTCGAACGTATTCTCGCTCGAACGTTCCATTCGATACCTTGAACATATCAGATATATGTCTAGTGTCTCTATTGACTAAGTTTTAAAAAATCAGAAGAAAATTATTGTTACGAGTAGCATCAAGCGTTTCGAGTTCTATGGAAATCGTTAGAGA
Organism: Lasioglossum malachurum; assembly: GCA_028455605.1. Lineage (NCBI taxonomy): Eukaryota > Metazoa > Arthropoda > Insecta > Hymenoptera > Halictidae > Lasioglossum > Lasioglossum malachurum. The sequence goes on along the minus strand of CM052313.1, from coordinate 14,602,691 downwards.
AATTAGAGGTTTATTCTGGTCCCCTGTGAAGACAATAATTGAAAATAGGTGACCTCGGGATTTTCAAGTCCAGGAAATTGATGGACAGTGTAGGAGAAAAATTAATGCATAATTTGTCTTCGAGGAGATTGCTTCGTTTCGGATTCAGTAGAGAAGGCTGACCGAATTCAGACATATCGTTGAAGTCTTTTAAATGTTGTTTCAAAGTCACACAGTTTGTGATTCAATATGATACTATAAATTAGGATGTCTCTCTTAGAGGAGTTTACATTGGAATTTAGTAGATAGAACTGGCACTAGTCAGACATATCAATCGAGTCCTTTACACATACATTGTTCCGTTGTGCCACAGTTTGTGGTTCGACAAAATAATATAAAATGAGAGACCTCATCTATTCAGTAGAAAAGCATGACCATAGCCAGACATATTAAACACGTATTTTAATCATCAATCTTTCAGAAGATCAATTCAAATGTCAGAAACATATCATTGAAGCCCTTTAACCATCATTTTCACAGTTGTTGTTTCTCAAAACTCTTAAACTCACAAACTTTGTGACTCAATCTAATAGTATAAAATGAATAACGAATTTTTCAGATGTTGTGCGCTTCGAAATCCAGTAGAAAACTCTTGCCAAAGTCGGACGTAATCATCATTTACGTGGTTATAACTGGATCCAATAATACTCTATAAATTCGATAGAATCTTTGCGGAGCTTAATTAAAAATTCAGTAGAAAAGACTGATCAGAGTCAGGCCGATCGTACGCGAGTCACTTTTCTAAAAATCTCGGCTTCTTACTGAAAAAAAAAAAAGGAAAACGCCTATTCAAAAACGAAGACTCCTGTCGCGTTTCCTCGATTGTAAATCGTCGATTATAAATCGCGGGATGAATAATCAAATTTCGATGCTATGCTAGAAAAATAACGCCGCTTTCCGGACCATAGGAATTAAAACGGGAGAAATTGGATTGTTCTTTCGGGAACGTTTCTGATAATCGCCGGTAGAATCCGGTGGCAATTCCGCTGCGGAAAAACGGGTGGGAAATTAAGCTGGTCAGGCGTCGCATAATTAGTTGAATTTCGCCGGCGAAGTGGGACGAACGTGAGCCAGATCGGCATGTACGTGACGTGGCTATCGGCAAAGCAATAATGTATAAAGTTTACGATCCACGAGCACGTCGCTCAAAAGGGTGATGGCGCATACTCGGCGAATGTATAAATGTCACGTTATACATAACACGCACGTAGAACTGCCCTCTCTCTCTTTATATATACATATATATACATGTATACATAATATATATGTATGTATATGCCCAATGTACGTGTACATGTGTATGTTAATTCGCGTCGAGAAACATCTCGATCCCGCCGTTTGGAAGAACGGGTTTTCTTTGCGAGCGAGCGAGCGAGCGATAGATCGATCATCCCACGAATATCGGGGGATCCGTTTCGACCGATCGATCCGCGCCGAGGCGCACAGTACTTCGGGAGATCGTGGTTCTCGAGCTCTCACGAAGCACGGAGTTGTTCTACACCGATTCTGGTGTACCCCCTCTGCTCCGGAATTCCTTTGACGCGCTCCCATGGAATATTCTATTACACGACCGGCAAAGAAAGTATTTGTACCTTTACAGAACGATTCAGCGCGTTCCCGGATTACGTTATAAAAATTTCCAGCCACGCAACCTACCGAACGGTATTCTTTATTTACCGCGCGTTGTCCCACTGGAAAGGACCCGTGCAAATACTTCTACCGGTTCGTGCCTCGTAATTAGACCAGCGGACTGTTGCGCGAGATTTCCGTGCTCCGATGAGACGGAATTTTGATTTCGGGAATAATTCACAAAAGCGCGGAATTCTGTTCGGGACACCGGGTTCAATCTATTCTTCCGTGACGATCGTCGCGAGCTGCACGAGAGTCGGCTGGTCCGATTGCGAGTCGGTTTCTTTGGGTTCGTTGGCTTGAGACGATTGTGGTGCGTACAAATAATACAATAAAGTAGATAGGGTTAAGAATCTGCGCACAGGTTTCATTGCACGAAATTCTAGGATTCTTGAAGTTACAAGCCCCGTCCGTTATTCTTGTACATTAACACGTTACCTGACCGCTATTCTCCTTCGTTCAAAGAAAATCGATAATGAACAATCCAGAACATTGTAAGGAACGTCTCGATGGCCGTAGCTATTTTAATCAGGACCCAATAATTCGTCCTCGATAACGTAATTTAATCATTTCTATTCCAATTGTCGCTTGACAGAAGATCTTCTAAAGATTTCCGACGGGTAACCTGTTAATCTTAACGCGATATATGTAGATAAGAAACCTTCTGTGAACTTCTCCGATAAATATGTAAAACCGACGTAGCAGCGAGATATATTTCATATAAAGTTGTTTGCGTTGTTCGGAGCTAGACTGCGGATCTCAATGGAAAATGCCAATTGAAAATCTTTCGCTCTTAATCGTTGTGTTAAATTTCAACGAATAATTTCCGTCAGAAATGCATAGAATCCGCAGTCTATTCGTAATGAAATATATTTAACGAACGCAAAGAACGGACGAGGGCCAGTTTCGTACGCTTGTTAATTATCGCAGCACAAACGAGAAACACGCACAGACTTCTGATGATCGTCGTGATTTAGTTGGGGAGAAGTTTCCGATAGAATTTCGGCTTCCTTGCTTCGCGAGCTCGAGAGGAACGTGCTCCGAAAGCGTGAGGAATGAGAGTGTCGCGGGAACGATGATTTCCAGTGCCGGAAGATGACGGGATTGCAAAGAAACAGGGAATAAGTTTTCTTCCAATGAGTTGCGCTCGTGGGCCTTCGTACAGCTGTCTCTCTATCGCCTCGCAAGCTCGTACTGTGCAGGCAGACAAGAAAAACCTTGTTCTACAGAGGTACAGTGATCTACGGGGGCCCATCGGATCGTTTACACAAGCGACGCCGTTATTTTGGGAGCTCGAAGAGCTTCGAGAGCTTCGCGAGACGTATACGCGCATTCGAATGATTTTTGGATCGCGTCGATCATCGAGGCGTGGCTATTGTTCGAACCGCGTCGAAGGCGGACGATTTCGTTTTGAGAAGACAATGAAAAAATACACGGTGGTTCCAATTGAACATATCAAGGCCTCTTAGAAGTGGCCAGCCAATAAGCGGTTTTACTCTGGTTTCACGTAGATTCAGTTTTTCGATGCTTTTTTCGAACGCCGGGGGCACAGGAAACACGCGAAGCGATTCGTTCGCGCTTTGTTGCCACCTTTCGCCGGACATTTGCGGAGCCCGAATGTTCCACCTGGATATACAACATGAAGATCGCATGAAATGCGATTCTGATCCCGGCCGAGGCGACTTTACCGACCGAGTTCGCGGCCGGGAATTCCCCGAATACTCTCGGATGGCGACGGCGGCAACACTGCGAGCCCGTATCGTCAATATCGTCGCGCTGACTGTCAAAAAAAAAAAAAAAAGTAAAAGAACAGCGAACAAATCACCGCGAAGCAGAAACGCTGCAAACTGTGGCGGGGGTCAGAAATCGATTTTCCCCGAGGCACACCGCGCCGGGCCTCTCGTACTCGATTCCCTAGCTAGTAAGTAAGCTCACAGAAGCGTTCCTGTCTTACCGACGACGAGAAATGTACCGTCGCTCAATACTACCCTGCTTTAGTGACTAGTTTCGCGGACAACTACCTCATTCCTGGTGCCGTGATGCTGTTCCCGGTACCGACGGGACTGCGTCGATAGTTAGGGACATTGGGTAAACTTCCGAAAATCGGTCAAATTCAGTTTGCTTCAGAAACATGTTTCCGAAAGGAATTTTCGGCGACTCGAACAAAATCTCCTATCATTTTAGTTGAATCGGATTTGATCGACTTTCGGAAGTTTAGCCAGGACATTTCCCAGCCTCTTTATCCACAGTTGGTACTACTACCCTCCTCTTCAAACATCGAAACGGTTACTGAAACCTAAAAATCCTCTCCGATTCGATTAACGCGACTCGTTTCGATAGAAATGTTAAATGAACTTGAATTTTCAGTTTGGACTACAAGCTCCCAAGGTGTTTCTAACTATCGAGTCCAGGGGATTCCCCTTACAAAAGTCCCTAGACATAATTTCTCACGGCCCGTACGCGCGGTTCTGCGTTCTTAGCGTAGGCAACCCACTTTGTGCTTTTGTTGCCGAAATGAAACAGAGTGGACGCTGTTAATTACGGAGTGTTTGTGGTCGTTGCGGTTTAGTTTTCACGTAGAGCGTTGGCAAGCCTATCCTAGGGGGCGGTAATTCCCCATGTTTCTCCGTCGGTAGAGCAGAACGATGGCTCAACCTCCTCCGACTACACACTTGAAAACACTAAAACGCGTGCAATTATACATATTTACCCGTGCGCGTATATACATATACATATTATACATAACATATATATATATACATATACATATATATATATTTTATTACTTGAAACGCACTCTGACCCCGGCCACGCGTGTATTATAAAACCGTAAGACTACGTAAATGTATACTTAAGTAGCGCACTATTCAAGATGCTTGATCCTTCCTAAACGACTCGCGTAAGTCCTCGAACGGCCGCCAACTTTCGAAGACCTTCTCGTCTCGCGAGGTGGAGATGGCGAAGTAACTATATCGGTTGGATATTAATTGCAATTCAATTCTATGTGGGCTAATGTTAATCTTAGGATGGATGCAGGGCTTACACTGCAGTACTTTTTCAACTTCCCACTCTCGGTATTGACTTACTGTTGTTCTAGACATTCTTTCATCAGATAAAATTATGTTCCATAGTTCAGAAATAGTTTCTTCTTCATCTGATTCATATTTCGGAGAACAGTACGCGTGGGGTGGTCAGCAGCTCCATTCACGTGTGCAAAGATGATCCATTCTAAAGTTAACGAGCAAAGTAAAATTTTCAAATCGAAAATCTGAGATCTGTATATTTATAATTAGACTGCGGATTTTTAAGCAAAATAAAAATTGTCTGCATCGATTGTTAGAAACAGGAGCCCAATAAAAATATCCTTTAAACATCTTCTAGAGTTGGAAATAATATACTCACATCCTCAAATGTTTATAATCTCTTCACTGTCATAGATGCATAAAATCCGCTGCCTATTTATAATAATTCAAGCTGATATTATTTTTCGAGTAGAGGTTCAGTGTTGTAAAATATATACTAGATCATAAGCGACTTGAACTGTTGTATTTATGAACTGGTGGACTAGGAATGTTTAAATGGAGATGTGCGTACATGTTTATTGTTTCGGATAAAATTGAGAGAACATTTTGTGGTTGAAATCTGTAGTCAAAAGTGGTGAACAGCTTTCATTTCGAGCGATTCTGCTTTCAGCTGAGCCGCAATTATTGAACCAGCCGATATATCAACGGGAGGAAACATGGGTCGGTGGGTTCCACTGTCCAACGCGACACGTTCAATGATTTACCGTCCGTTTCACATGCTAACTGGCTGGTTTTTCGAATATAAGAGGTGTACGCTGCCGTCGGAACGTTCCAGGACACTTGTCGGTCGGAAATGTAATATAAATTCGCGAATGTAATTTGTTAGGCTTTGATAGCTCTTTTAATATTGAACTAGGGGACGCATGAATTCAGAAACATGTGGGTGCTATTCAAAATAATCGTTTTACAAATATCTCTAATTAAACGCTACAGGTCAATTACTGGAATTGTTCGTTCCTTTCGATTCAGTTGGAAAGTGAGAATCTAATCTAAGCTGTGCTCAACGATATGTTAGTCTAGTCGATATCAAATTAAAGCAAACGCTCCCGTTAATTTTTACATCTAGCGTTATACAAAAATGAGAAAAATTCCATTATGCATCGATATTGTTGTTCTTTCCGTGTGAAAACCAATATTCAATAATTGATGCAATATTTAATTCCAACTCTATTCCAGTCATTAAAAAATTCATTATACGTCAGTATAAAATTGTTTGAGAACTGTCCTAACTCTCTAACAATTTCTCCATTCACATTAGCTATCGCAAGTGTCCCGACTGTCTCGCACAGTGTACAAAAATGTCTCGGAGTGAAGAAAACCATCCTTCGACAGTGAAAATGAGTTTCAGTGTCTACCGCGTTCAATTTTTACGGCAGAGGGCGTGTTCAAACGTAGAACTCTAGATAATCGTCGACAGTAATAAATTAGTTTCTATTTTGGACGGGGTTCCGCGACTTTTCGAGCACCATGGACCCAGTCCGCAAAGGTGATGTTGTGTTTACGAGCCCATCGTGTCAAAAAACCCGTTTCCTCCCGGTATAAACCGACAACAAACGATTTCGATGGTCACGCAACGTGTCTCCACCCTCGCACAAGCCCCATTTAATATTTAACGAGCGGGGGTGGCTCGCGAGACGCAGGAGGTCGCTTTAGAAGACGCAAAAGTGGGACGTCGCTTTTCAGTAGATATCTCTCGGTTCGCACGCAAAACAGAAAACAGTCGGGCGAGAGGATAAAGCCGGGTTCGCATTACTGGCGCACACACACCACGCTCGCCAGGAACACTATTCAAACAATCACAAAATCGCACTCTCTTTAAATACAATCGCCTCTAAAAGTATCCGAGCAGTAAATTTTCGAAAAATTGTTGATCTTCAATCTGCTGTAGTTTTCTAAGAAAAGATTGTATGAAATTGACCCTGGGCTCATTTTATAGCTTAAAGAATCCACTTTTGCACTCCTGAGTTCTTTTTTTAAAAAGATTTTTTTTTATTTCACATTGAGCGTGCGAGAAACCCTCTCTCTCTCTGAAGGCTTGCTTGGTCTCGATAATGGAACAAATTCGAAGTTCTGCAGAAAGATTATAAAATTTTTCTCGTGACTGAATCGAACATGGATTTTTAGATTGAAGCTACCTCTTTCCAGCGTGACCTCGGTATTTGATCTACGATTTTTTTCACCGTTTTATGGAACACCAACGCAGAGTATGTTCGGTCGTGTCAAGCTCTCATGGTGTTGTTTTTAGTGCATCAATGTTGGCGAAACACCCTGCATTCAAAATTCAATGAAACGGCGAAAAAAAATCGCAGACCAATTTTTAGGACACGCTTGTAAAGAGGAAGCTCCAGTCTTCAAATATGCGTCGGATTCGTTCCCAAAAAAAATTTTTTAATGTTGTTACGGACCATTGAATTTGTACAATTTTTTGGCGAACTCATGCCTCCAGTTTCTCATCTGCCATGACATGCAAAAACATCTTTGCAGGAAATGAATAACATTGTTGAAAGGTAGAGGCTTCAAGCTTTAAAATAACTTAAATTTGATCGTCCTATGATTATTTTAAACGAAATTACAGTAGTTCAAGCATCGACAATTTTTCGAAAATTCGATGTTCCAGCAGTTTTTCGAGCCACCTGAAATTTCGATCTGCATAAAAAAGAAAATCAGTGCGATTTTATGATTAACTGATTACTGTATCTCATCAGACTACACTCACACTCGCACAGCATCGCTCAAATCCCGAGTTCCACACGTCCAGCGTGACCATTTCCGTACGAATCGATAATTTTTTCCTCGAACGTGGTGCGAGCGTCGCTCTAATGAGAATCAGGCTTGATAAAGGCAAAAGGGGACTCCGTTGTGTTCCCGTCTCGGAACGCGTGTGCGTGCACTGATCGTTTGTACGTGTGCTTGTACGTATGCGTTTGTGTTTGACTGTGTGCGAGCTTCTGCGCGGTGTGTACACGCGCGTGCGTGTGCCCGGAAACCCTGTGTAGCTTCGCGCTTCGATCCTATGGGATGTCGAGGAGAAAATTAATAGTCGAATAAGCAACGCGACGCGATTCATGTCCCTGATATTGTTTATTTGATGTGCAGCGATAGGGAGAGCCTCTGACAGGCCTGACGTAAGCTGGCGAGCACGAGCTGCGCGATTATGCTATCGCTGTTTCCTTCGAATCAATTATTTTATGAAAGATCTGACAATAGAGCGATCTTCCTTGTCCAGGGAAATTGAGTGATTAGCTTCTTAATTGGGGAAACTTCTCTTGTAGGAAAATTTCTAAGTTAATATAAATAATTAGAAATTTGCTGTAACAATAATTTTGTTCGATCTGTCACTTCAAATTTGTGTTTAGTTTGTTTTGGATGGACGAGAGATCGGTGGAAAAATAAGGTTTGTTTCGGTGTAAATTTTCAAAAAAGAAATTGTCGAAAACATGATTCCTCCTCCAAGATTGATATGAATCTGTGTGTAACTATTTAAAGTTGATTAAAATCATTACTTGAGATCGTTCATTAAACTTTACCACGAATGGAACAGAACATTGTTAACAGAGCTTTTCTTATTTATACGCCACGAATTTTTCAATAGAGGTATCCCGTGCAAAAGTTTATGAAAATGTTTGTAAAATCACGCAATAGTTATAAAGAAAACAAAAAATTCGAAATTCCAACAGCGATTGGAAAGCAACCAGGTCCCCGAATGAACAAACATTTCACAGGCGATATTATTCTGTTATGATAATGAGCCTGCACTTGATTACAATAATCAAGCGAACTGAATGTGACGGCTCTAGTTACAGTGCGGTCGCTTTCTACCAGAACAATGGGATATAATAATGGAAATACAAGCCAGGGAGGGCGCTCGAAAGTTTCGAGTGGCAGTGCAATGGTACGACATGTTCCTTTTTTCCACCGAGCCCTTCAATTTTAAAGAGCAGCGACTGAATTTTTGCGCAACTCCACGACGCCGGCTCACGTTTGGCCCTTGTACCTTCGGTGGAATCTTTACGCTGTGTAAATTATTTTTCATTGCAATTGTTACATTCGCTCAGCCTTGGGTAAATTTTTAATATTTCTGTCCATAGAACAATTTTTTTTAATATTTGTATTCACGAAGAAAAGTCTCTGGTATGTATTTTGTATATTCGCTTCGATGCCTGAAACATTTAGAGTGAAGAAAAATTATTCATTCATGTCAGAAATGTTCAAACGATTGTTTATGTGGCTTACTAGAACAATTGTAAGTATTATGTGCAAGCAGAAAAATTTTTAAAATTGTGTAGGCACGGGTCTAATTTCGCAGCGTAAAGATTAATTAATAGACTGTGGACCTTTTAAACGCATTTTTTAAATCATCAGATCCATTCATTTTATGAAGATAAGAACAATAATTTCTTTTACAGAGAGATTAGAAGTATTTAAGTATCTATTTTGAACCGTCATTTAAGTTCATCAAATCGAATTTCTTCACTGCGAGTTTTGTCAAAGAATCTACTAATTTTAGAAGGAATGAAAATACAAGAAAAGCCGAGAACAGCCTTTTCACATTTAGTCTTTGCATTTGGACAAAAGTCTGCTAAGAGGATTAAAGATTGCACGAGGGTCGACAGTTTATCGCCGAAAACCAACATCGAATGGCGCAATCTCCCAGTAACGATCGCCAGCGTAACGACCCGACAAAGTTATTATGTCAGCTTCTTTCAGCAGGTTCTCATAATCACCGAATTTACTCGTAGCCAGAGCGAGAGCCGACATTTTCTAAATTCCCTGGGTGGAAATTACCGGCTCCAGTAGATTGCTGAAAACTGGCGGTGGTCGTTACGGTGTTGATAGTTGTCGCGTTTTAGGCGAGCATGTATGGTCTCGTTGTAAATACCGCGATAAGAGGGTAGATAGAAGAGACGTTGTCGGCCATTTATACGGTGCTTTGGCTAAAGGACAGGGGGTGGGTGGAGGGTGCAGGGTGCTCGGGTACGCAGCGGCGAGTCCATCCAACGGGAACGGTGCAGTCAGCGAAAGGGTCCATGTTCCCGGGTCCCTTTTCGTCGACTCTGTTGACAATAGCCGGTTGTCGGGGGTGGATTAACCTAACGGGCGACGAACGAACGATAATAAAAATGGACATAGTGTTGGGCATTCGTCGAATCGAAAATTTCATTTCATTCAAAATTACAAATTGATAATAATTCTACAGTTATTTATATTCTTCTCTTTCTCTTCTTCAATACGTCTTTTACCTCTCTTACAGATATGTGACGTCTATAGTTCAATTAATTTTGTACACTCTTTGTGTCACACTGTGTCTAACGTCATAGAACACAGTATAATCTTTCCTGAAATTCCAAGGGCATAGTACATAGTACGTAGTACTTGATATTCAGGGAATCCATGACTTTTCTAAATTGTTTACATGCTGAAGAAGTTACGTTGCGTTTGAAAAAAGGTTCTAACATTCAAAATAAGCAATGGAATCAAGCAAACACATTAATCCCTTGATAACATATCAATATTTACGTTATTCGTGTCTTCATATCAAAATACAATTGTCCATTAAATTAAAATGTGAGTATACAATGAGTAGAAGTTCTCTTTTTCTTGTGAATGAAATCTGGAAGGGTTAAAGAGACACAATTAAAAATGTCTGAATCGATGAACAATTTCTACGTACTATATATTATATCTATAATATACCTACCCTTAAAAATACAATTAAGGGTGAATTTAAAAAAACGAACATTCTCTCAAAACAACGAATAAATTCAATTCGCTTATCGCACTCGTGAACAATAAATAAATGATAGCGTAACTCACGAGTTCCATCGAAATTGAACTTATTCGTTTATAGTTTATCCGTTTAATTACTATTGCCCAACACTCTCCGAAGAAACAGCGCAGGGACGACTCAAGCCCTCAGCGCGGTGTAACCTTGACTGTATATACCTATACATACGTATACATATGCATAAATAATTATAAATATAAATATACATAAAATATACATATGCATATACACGAAGGTACGCGTGCCAACGTCACCGGGTCGGACGAGCGCGATCGATCGGCAGTCCCCAGGATCCATGGATCGTTCTTCCTCGGCGACGATACGCTTTATCGATCCGCTCGGTCGACGAAAGCGGGTGACGGAACGGCCGCTTAGCGAAGAAAATTTTGGAGGATTAACGGCGACAACTAGAGAACGAAAAATATTAACGAAATAATAACGATTATACAAGTGTGCGGGTGGCAGAGGGTGCAAGAGGTCGACTGCTCGGTTCGGGTGTGTGCGGGTGCGTGTGAACGATGCGAGGCGAGAGTATACTTGTTACAAACTTATTATACGGACGGCTGCAGAGTTGCCGAGGCGTTGGTAAATAAATACCAGAGGGCCCTCTAGGGCCCCTGAGAATTATACACACGGTGTTCCACATTTATTCACCGGATCTTCATGTAGAATAAAAATTGTCTACCTGAATTCCTACAAACTAGAGTAAAACAGAAATTTATTTTCTTTCTTTATACGCGTTTTACAGGCTGAAAATAATACAATGGTTTAAATTCTTCTTGAAGTTCTCTTCCTCCTTACTACTTCCTTAAAATTGTATCAATAATTAGAAACACCTCAGTTTATTTTATCAGCCAGCGGATCTTTATGTAGGACAAAAATTATCTACCTCAATTCTCCTATAAACGAGAGTAAAACAATTTTCTTTCTTTATATGTTTTACACAGGCTGAAAATAATATAGCAATGATTTAAATTCTTCATGAAGCACTCTCCCTCCTTCCTAGTTCTTTAAAATTGTATCAATAATTAGAAGTAACCTCAGTCTTGAAACCTCATTTTAATGATTGCTAAACTGCGGAGGTTTGATCTTCGAACCTCTTTGACTCCCAAACTAGAACATATAGAAAAGCTACGTACGACGTCCAGTAGAGTAAAACATTTAAAAAATGTCTGATCCCCGTAAGAGAATAAGCAGATTCGATGAATTACTTCAGGAAATCCCGTATCCGCATTAAAGCTCCGCAGTGAAGCATACGTTTTTCGGCGGGCACGTGAAACTAAATAATTTTAAAACGTTCTCCGGCTCTTTCCGCGACCCAAATGTGCTTTCATTTATAAAAAAAAAGCCTGTCGCCTGAATTCGAGAAGCTCGGCGGAAAAAGTTTTCATGTGTGCGCCGGTATTTCCAGTTTCCAGCTCTGGAAAACGGGGACTGTAGAGAAAAAAAGAGAAGCGACGGTGAAAAAGAGAGGGATGGTCCGTGTGTGGGATCGGCGCACGTTTGATCGAGGAATCCTTAGGTATGGCACAATTAGAGATTTCGACGCCGCATACGCGTATCTGACGTTTCGAGTTCTACGTTGACCTACATACACTGTGTCCCGCGAACTCTGTCCACCGGAAATATCCTCCCCTTTATTGAGAAGATAGCTGGATTGCTGGAACGAGCAAAATTGAATGAACAAAAATATTATACGGTAGGTTTCATAATTACGGATTGCATGCGTTTATGAGAAAAATGAGTACACAGAGGTACAAGATTTTACTATTATATTATTTATATCTTGTCGAATTTATTGTTTCCAGCCGTGAGTTTGTCTATTCGTGATGAATACACATGCTTTTTCATTTAGAGTCAGCGATTCAAGTAACTGTTTCTCCTTTTTAGAAAAATCCTGTCCGAACGAAGATACACAGCCGAGCAGAGTTCATGGAACTGGAATGCAAATGTATATGCAAGTGTGGACGCGCCGGCCGAATTTCGCGATATCGATAGGTATAACAGGCTATCGAAGCATTTGAATTGTTACCGTGTCGTTGTTTTCGCCAATGTTTTGCCAAGGCACCCAGACCCAGCACACCAATGCCGGCCCTGTATTTCAGCAGCGTGTGTATTCAGCAAACAGCCCGCCGATTCAATTAATGCTCGCGCGAATATTCGCTGAGCTAGACGCGTGCTAATTTCCGAATCTGTAATCAACTGCGACGACAAACGATTATTGGACGGCTCACGCCCCTCGAGATCGTACGAGCCACGGTCTCTCTAGCTTTTCTGGCTTACGAACGGCTTTAGAAAGCTCTTTCTCCAAACAGAACGCGCGAATTTTCACTTATTTTTCAGGTAGAATCTACCGATACCCGTCTCCATCATTTTCTACAATTTTCTCCCGGTATTTTACAAGTTTTTGAAGTGAAAACTTCTGTAGTGAATGAGTGTGATTTGTCACGCTCCTAGATGAAACGCTACTCGAGTCAATTCGTGGAAGGCGAGTTTAGCCGAGCTAGCGAGGAATGCAATCGCCATAGAAGTTTTCATTTCGATTGTGAGGTGTTATGCACACAATAGAGTAAATGTATCAATTACGAAAATACGTAAAAATAAATACTTTGCCCTGAATTTTATACAGTTCAATGAGAATGTATTCTCGTTGGCGAGGCAAACAAAATTGTCAATCACCAAAGAACTGTTGTTCACATGATTGTACATTCTTTATACTGCTTCAAATTACATGGGGGAAGTTTCATTATTGTTTACATACCTCTACTTCGATACGTTGGTGTATGCCTATTTTTCGGTTATCGATTTTATTTTATAATAGTTTCTTATGTTCTATTAGGTTTTGAGGGCCAACAATTTTTTATTCGTATTCAGAACACATCATTCTTCCTTAAAATGATCACACATTTTATTATTGTATGATAAATTAGGAATAATGTTAAAATAAATTACGATCGAAGTATACCGCAGTAATCGGTATAGTTACCTTACTGGTCTGTTATTTTACCACACTTATATTAGCTTGCCGAAGATTACGTCAATATAGTTTAGCGCTCCACGCTTCTATTTATAGTCACTAATGTCTAGAAAGATAAGCGTGGTTTTTAAGAAGATTTTTTTATATATTTTTTTATATTATAAAAAAAGAATTTCTCGGGATGCAACGATTCACATGTTTTTTCTGTCGAAGGAAATGAGGGGGGTGGGTCTTGGTTGCAGTGCGACGAATGTTTACGGTGTGGGGTAAAAGCGGTACGCGGTCGCATATAACCGGGTAACATCCCTCTTACGATTGCGTTTGACGCGACCTCACGACTAGGCCAGCTTAACCCCACTTACCCCTCGGCTGCTCGCCGAGTGCGGAGAGGATTTAAAACTATATTTGAGGCCGCGGACGTCGGCTGGCACCGGCGCGCGTTTAACCGTGCGAGCTGTCAAAACACCGCTCGTCGAATAATTGGATTCGAACGGGTTAGACGACCACGCCTGCCCCGCTGGTTTCCTTTCCCTCATAGGCGGGGGTGGCAAGTCAATTTTTTCCTCTATCGTCAACACCAACCGAACCCTCTCGCTCTCTCACCAACCCTCCTTCTCTGTTACTCACCCCCTTCGCGCGATCCGGAGCGAAGCGGAGGGAAGATGAAGTAGGTTAAGGCGAGTTTCAATTTTATGCTTGAACATCCATGCCACCGGGAACCACATCTTCATATTTAGGCCAAATGGTTGCCCATAATTGTTGAGCCTCCGAGATCTGGTCGACGGACGATCTATTTGTCTATCTGTGTGTGTGACGATCATATTTTCTTATGCTGGGGATTGGTAATTAGGGCATTTTTCTGCATAGTCACTTTTTGTGGAAAATTGTAATGTGATTCGTACCATGTAGTTGATTTTTATCATTTCCTCTTTATATTTATCACCGAAGAAATCAACTACAGACGTCTGAAAATAAAGCGGAGATCACACTTCGAGCTGTATTAACCAATTCGATAAAAATAAATATTAAATTTAGGTGCATTTTTTAGTTTCCTACTTTAAAAATGTATAAAATCCAATGAGAATCACCACTGAAAAATGTCCTAAGGAATACCCAATAGTAAGTCACAAATTTCACACACCATCATCGCATGAAGATCCACTTGCAAGAAATCTTTCATGATTTCAGAAGAATCGCAGAGGTTCGGCGTATTTGTCTTGAACGAAACGGCGAAAGTGGGCCAAACAGGGAAGTTGCGAAAAGTTTTTCCGGTGACACGTCGATAGACGTATGCCGCGGCCGATGTCGAGTTAAAAATACGGTTTTGATTCACCATCCCGAGATCTCGCGATTCGCTAGTTCGCGAACAGGCCTTTTTGTGTATCTCGCTCCGACTATTGAGAGGAACGCTGGAGAATAGAACGAAATAGAATGGTATCACGATCGCGCGTTGTTTGGGGACGATCGTTCGATTTCGATAGTACCGGAAAACTGCTTTTTCCATGGAGTGTTTGGAACTACACTTACCTTCGTAATTTACCACTGGAAATGAAGAAGTGTACGAACATTTGTGCACATTTTATTTATTAATATTATATATAATTTTATGGATGGTAGGGATTTATTGCATTTATTGCAGGGATTCACTTGCAAGTGAATAACACAGTGAATTCAATTTCGCCGTTTACATGAGAATTACTACATTTGAGTATGGAGTAAGTATCGTTTAATTATGAAAATGTTCGAGGAACCTTCCAGAGAACACAATCAATTCTTGTCTTAATAAAAAGAATACACTAATTTTAAGGGAGGCTTTATAAATTTCTCATCCCACCTGTGGTTAAATAAAGTTCTCAGCACCAGGAATAAGCTGCCCAATGATATCCCTTATGGTTCAAGAGTTATAGTAAAATGTTACCAAATTTCCCGATCCAGCCCACTGTGCGACGACCTCGTTTCCACAAGCTTAGGCTTCCTAACAGGAACCCAAATTTCCTAGGGAAGTGAATAACAGCACCTGTCGTCGTATCGAGGGACTAAAAAAGAACCGAAGGGCAACAGCACGTGTTCGCCGAAATTAGGCGGGTGCAGGGCTTTATTTAAACGAGAGAACGCCCGGTGTTAGAATATGGGACAGGCTGTTCCTACGGGGACACTTGGAAGTTCCTGCGCGTTATTAAAAAAGGGACGCGACGCGTGCAAGCGAGGCGAAGCAGAGCAGAGCTTGCAAGCGTGCTCGAAAAGAAATTAATCCGGAGTTTCGCGAGGAGACAGCGTAAATTTTATTATACGGCGCGGCGCGACCATACCTAGAGGGCTCAGACCTGAAACGCAATTCCGTCGAGATACACACCGGAAGTGGGCTCCAGACGGCCACGTTGTCTCGGCCCTTACAATAAAGCTCCGCGTTATGCAGAGCCATCCGGCAACGGTGAACGCAATTACCTTCTTTGATGGCGAAGACGCTGAGAAACGGACGGAATTGATGTTCAGCGAGTTCCTAAGTGAGCAAGGTGCGCGCGACTAACTTCTTTACGGCGATTTTATTAACCGGCCTCTACCAACAACCACCGCGCCACCGTGTCTTCTTATCTTTCGTAGGAATTTTTATGCGCCCACACTTCCGGACAATCAAAGCTGGCTCGTTTGCCGTTTGTCGCAGTTTGCCGGAACGCGCTGTGTCCGCTTTGACGCCGCTGCTGATGCGATGGAATTGTTAAATGATGGATGTGTACGAATCCGTAAGTTTTAAGAATTGTTAAATTGATTAAGTATGCAGGAGTGAAAGTACAGAATATTTTTCAACGATTGGATTTTTTTCGACCGTCTCGACGCAGTCCTCGCCTGATCAATTTCATTATTTTATATAAAAACAATTAAAGCATGGTTTCCATTAATAAATTCCATTCATAAAGAAAAAAAGTTTGTGTCTCAACTCTTATACAGCAAGAGTGTCCCAGCCTAAAAAAAAGAACTAATTTTGAAACACGCAAAAAAAAAACAAGATCACATCGCGATAAGTGTACAATTCTTTTTGAAAATTTAAGCTACATTACATTTCCAACAAACTAGATATATTTAAGCAATCAGGGTTGAAAAATTTTCAGTTGGAAACGAATCAATAAGAAACACAACGAAACTTTTTAGGACTTATTTTTAGCCTTTGCTTGTCACAGCTACGGTGAACACAACTTGATGCTTCTAATGCCCATGAGAAGTTTGTTTATAAACAGAAATAAAGTTGACAACCATGACATTGATGTTTCCAGTGCGTTAATGTGGAAAAAACACTGTGCCAACTTACATGGTGTCCCAACCTTTACGACAGTCTCACTTTAACAATTGTAACTGTACCAGAAGGAAAAAATAGTCTTTTATATGATAATACCAAACAAAATGGTTAAGTTACTGTTGTTGGCATGTTTATTTACGATTGAAGTTCCTATTATTGTTGGAGGATTATTGAAACATTCTTCGACATGGACGTTCAAAAATTACAAAATAATTGTCGATAGTTTAAGATGGATT
The DNA here is from genome assembly GCA_028455605.1 of Lasioglossum malachurum. Lineage (NCBI taxonomy): Eukaryota > Metazoa > Arthropoda > Insecta > Hymenoptera > Halictidae > Lasioglossum > Lasioglossum malachurum. The sequence goes on along the minus strand of CM052313.1, from coordinate 14,585,650 downwards.
TTTAAAAGAATTTGTTTTCAATGTAGAAAGTGAGGCGTGAAGTGTTCGTCTTGGTCTGTGAATGGTTGAATTGATGGGCAGAAATCCATAATTATTTGGGAGTTCGTTTCACGTATTTTAGGTTAGACAACAGTCAGATAAGTAAATGTAGACTTGAATTAATGATGTGAATGAGGATTAGAATCGTCTGTGGTCGGACAACTGGAATGAACACAGTCTACCGGCAGGCAAATGGATTGGAACAGTATATTTCAGCTAAGTAGAACGAGAATGGTCAGACAAGTGAAGTGTATAGGTCTGTAGTCAGACAAATGATGATTTAAATGGTGTATGGTCAGAGCAGTGAACTTAGACTTAGTTTAACTTTGGGTTAAATCATGAGCGAAGCAAATGTAGTGTATACGTAATCAAGTGAAATAAGAAACGAATATTGTGGCCAGACCACAGTAAAATGAGGGAGTGTGTTAAGTAGAATAAGGGACTCTGCGGTTACAAGTGAAGAATGAGTGTAATCCACAGTCATACAAGTAGAATACTAAGAGCGTGTGGTCAAAGGGGTAAAATGAGGGTGGCCTGTGATCCTACCAGAATAGAATGAGGATGCTCCGTGGTCAGTCTAGTAGAATGAGGGTGGTCAGTGGTCAAATTAGTAGAATAGGAGGGTCTACGTTCAGCCAAGTGGAATATGATTATCCTAAGAATTGAAACGTAGAATAAGGATAGCCTGAGAAACAAGACGTAGAATAAGAATAGCCACTGGAGATCAGGCCCTGGCCAAAAAATTAGGATCACGATATCCAATATTTTCTATATTTTTAACAAAAATAGATTAGGATAATACTGAAGTAATCATGATCATGATCCAGACACCTCAACATTAATATGACGATCTATCACTTTGAACAATCTCTTCCTTGACTGATCACAATTTTTATATGTTTATTGTATCATGATTAGAATGCGGATTTGAATCATTTATAACGAACGAGAGTAGCACGAATGTAAAACAAATACTGCAATAAAATGTTACGGTTCGCTGACGCGCCTGATCATGACCAACCAATTCTACTTCTCTCAAACGCGTCAGGCTTACAAACTTAATTTTCTCTTAATTTTCTCTTTTCTATTAATTTCTCTTAACTTGTTTTTGTTCTTAACTTAACTTTCAATTTTTCTCACACGAACGTCTCGAGATCTCTGACAATCGACCAGGATGTTTTGCAGTGATCCACTGTTTTCAAGTTGTAGACCACATATAGTAGAACAACAGGAAGAACGTGTCCGAACTGGTCAGCAGAAACAAGCTCCAGTCGAATCGACGGTCATCCAACCACAATAAGCCCGGCCTGAGCACTGGAGTGAATCAGCTCCCGAATACATGAGCAACCTTGAAAGCGGTTGTCATAAAAACCTCGTGATTTTCTCTCCCGCCATGAACACAGTTTCGTCACGAGAACGGTGCCCGTAGTCGTGGAGGATCGATACCGATCGAGACGCATCGGTACCCATCGCTACGTGCACGTCCACCACGATGAAAGAAGAAAGTAGGGCTTAATCAGTTAGTCGATAGACAAATTGGCTTAGAGGCAGCGACCGACGGGTGGTTTACAGAACCAGCAAGCCCCGTCAGTGGCCAGTGGCCTAACGGCGAATCAACCCTTCGCCTGTTACCGGCGAGTCGCGCGTCCCCGATCCTTCCAGGGGTTTCCTCGAGCTGCTAGCATATCGCGGCCCGACAAAAATTCGCACGATCCCACGCGCCGGAAGTGAAACAACAACCGTGCGCAACCGAACAAACGAACAACGACACCTGTGGTCGAGCCACCGGAAAACGCCTCCCCTCCCCACGGGTCGCTTAGAGTCTCGATCGCGTTCGATTTCCTCTCTCCGTCCGTTTTCCCAGCAGGGTCGAAGCACAGACGAGCGAAACATATCGCATCGGCCACGGCCAGCGACACTCGCGAACCGATGATCGGTCGCCGATCGAAACCGATCGCCTCGCCTCGAAACGTACGAACACTTTGATGGATATTCAAGGGACCGTCCGGCGAACGTGGCTCGTGGGTTGATAAGCCGGCCGCGCGATCGTGATAAGGAAGGCAACCGGGGGAGCCAGCCGGAGCTGAGCGCTGGGTTCGACAAAGAGGATCGCCACGGTAGAATGTGCAGCTGATCGGTGAGTCGTTTCGATCTTGCACCGGGAAATTGCAGATCCCTATAGTAAATCACTGTGCTACATCCCTGCTTCATTGAAACAGTCGTTAATCTGCCGCCCCATTGCTAAACAGAAATTGATAACCAGACTGCCGATTTTTATGCTAAATAATTCTGTGCATCAATTATCCGAGACAGGAGTCACATAGACTACATCTACTCTCTGTTTCAAAATCCGGTCTATCAATAACGTTACTGTCCTACCATGAACTCAAAATTGAAGGAGCACATGCACGGAGCTCCGTCGAAACTCCTTGCTTACTTTGTCACTTACTTGAGTCAAGCTTTACTTTCCCCACTGTGAAGGATGACTTGAAGCCTAGCGCTCGATAAGTATGCTAACAGAAAATCAAGAAAAAATAATAGGCCCTGCGACAAGCCAAGTATCGACCTACTGTTCTACTGAGAAAGAAGAATTGAAGGTGCCGATGCGTGAAGCTTTATGGAAGCTCTGCAGTTCCCTGCTTGACTAGAGCTTTCGTCTAATGTGTCACTGTGAAAAAGAATTTAGGAATCCGAGGCTCCATAAATATTTTAACAGACAGTAATAGATAAATATTAAACCCCTGCCTCGAGTAAAGTTTTGATCGAGCTTTTCCCACTGTAAAAAAAATTGAAAGGGCCTCTGCATGAATCTGTATGGAACCTCTGCAGTTCCCCGTTTGTCTCGAGCTTCCATTTAGTGTGTCATTGTGAAAAAGAATTTGGAATCGGGGGCTCTATAAATATTGAAGAATGGCCAGCGGCTGATAAAAAATAATGAATAAATGATAGGCAGGTTTCTCGAGTCAAGCGTCGACCTACTGTTCCACTAAAAATGAAGAGCTAAGAAAATTAAGCTCGCCCGCAAATGAATGGTCAATCTGAAGATAGTTGTGTGGTAAAGTGTCTGACGAATCCACATTTTTATTTGGGAACGGCGAAGAGAGAGTTCTTTAGGAGAACAGTGTATCGTTTGGTTGGCCTCAAAATGGCTTCCAGGTTAATTATACACGCAGTATTTGTTATTCTCGAGTGGAGACGGCTCGCGGACTTTCCGGCGAGAATAATAGTGACCCATATACCGGTCGAGGGACAACGGACCGACGTTAATTTCCATTTTCGTAGGTCTCTGCACGGTGTGCTCGGGGCTAACCGAACCTCTCTTTCGAGTGTTCTCGGTGAATCACGGGAATTACTAACTCCCGGCGATCCGCAGCCCTTATCGCAGCACCGATCGGCCTATCACAGGCTTCGCGCCCCCTCGGCGTTCAGGCATCCGCGATATATCCAGTCCAATAAAAGCGCACGCTATTCTAGAAAGAAACTTGTCCGCGGCTCCATCGACCGAGCCGGCTCCCGGTTGCTCGAGAGAGCTACCGAACAACCGTCCTACAAACCCTCCGGATGCCTTCGAAATCAGAGATAAAAAGAATCACCGGAGCTTTTCAACCCTCTCCATGAACGCCTTTATGTTTGCTTCAAGTGTACTTTTGATGGAAAGATTTTTTCGTTAATCCTCTCTGACCGAATGATTCTTCAATTATGGACGCTTAGGCTAAGTGGAGATTTAACGAAACGAATTGAATGGTAACGACAAAAATTTTATCTAATTAGATAGAAGAGATAGGAATCAGATTTAATTCCTTCTTTAATAATCTTAACAAGTTGAAAATCGAGTTCATTTATTTTCGTTTCTGCACTGCTTTGAATTGGACTTGTTCAACTGCATAAAATCTGCAGTCTAGTCATAATCAACGTGAACTGTGAGAGGATGCAGTGAAAAATTTGTTCGTCGTATTGAGAAGGAATAAAAAGTTGCTGATGGAGTGGCGTTCCAAAATTACGAATTTGTCAGTTATTTGAATTCGGTGGATTGAACACCTCCAGTTGAAAGGTTAACAATGTGGACATACTAAAATTCTGTTCCATAAGAATACTTTCTGAAGAAGTTCCAGAGAGTAACGTTGCTTTTGATAAAAATTTTACGGGAGCATATATTTTCTCGAATGAAATATACAAGTACGAGCAGAGCTCTTTTAACTCATTTAGACCGCGTCAAATACAGTACGTATACGGTCATTAAAATCAATTTACCGGCGTACATGCTCAACTTCTGAATATTCATGAGCCTACTGAATCATATGTATATGGAACGGCTGGTTCTCAGGAACTGTTACATGAATTTCTCTTTCTGTATATTTAGAAAGATTTCCAAACGTCCATGTATATTTATAACCAAAATTCTATAAAATTCTGAATTAGTTTCAGATCTAAATAAGTTAAGAACAATAGTTGATTTTATCTCTGAAGTAATTTGTAACCAACGTTATTAATGAATATTTGGAAAAATAACCACTCAATGTTGCTTCGATTACAGCACGATTTATAATTGAGTTCTTTTTATTTATTGGCAAAGATATATTATCTCTCAATTGATTGTGATAAGTGGCATTAAAATGTATTTGGGGTGTTGAGTTTATTAATTAGAACATTTAGATTAAATTTAATCCACAACCTCAATGGACCATCCGATATAACGTCATTAAAATTATCATCGTAATTGTCATACTTGCGAAAGGATCTCCCAATGGATTGTGATAAATGGAATTAAAATGTATTGTATCAGCCGTGGAATTTATTAATTGGAACATTTAGATTAAATATAGTCCACAACCTCAATGGACCATCCGATATCACGTCATTAAAATTATCATCATAATCGTCATGCAACATACAAAGGATTAAATTGTCATTTTGCAAACGACGGTTCATTTAACGATTGACATTTTTAATTGACACTTTTATCGTACAATTTAATTGGTGCAATTGTCACTTATGTTTAAACTCGTGCTTCGAGAAAGGACACTAAATTGTGACACATTTCTCACCCGGAAATAATACAGGAGAATTGTGAATTGTGATGCTCGAGATTTTGACAGGTTTTTGGACTCCTTCTGTACAAGCATGAAACTAGAGGATATTATATGACGGGAAAAAATTGCACTCGCGAAATAACGGCGGCGCAACCGCTCGTTGCGACCTGAATCCTCGAATAGCGCTGATAGAATCCCGTGGACACGAGTCTCTCCACGGAATCTTCGTTTCGCGTCGTTCGTGAAGCTTCCTCGATTCGCTTTCACCCCTTGGAAATTTATCTTTCCCCCGGAGTTCCAACGCTCGCCGAGATTGCGCGATCCTTCAGTCTCGTTGGAGAAAATATTTTTGAAACCGTATTGGACGCTCTCCTGGAAAATCTCGCAGAGACTGCCTCAGCAATCTACACGACATTGTACAATCATTCAGAGAGATTAGAACATTTACGTTTTCATCCTTTGAGCTCCACAGATGAGACTCCCAATCAGTACACATTTCATCTGGACTGCGGAATTTATGCATTTGTGACAAAAACGAATAGGTTAAATACAAAACAATTTAAACAACACTTATGTTAAACAATTTTTATCATTCATTTTTATTCCGCATAAAATATTTCGCAGTCTGCATACTACTTTTCATTTTTGGATAGGCCAACAGTTCAGAGAAGTTAGAACACTATTTTATAAGGTGCATTCTCGAAGGCTGAAGTTCTTTGAATCAGTTCTAATCGAATTGGAAATAATTAAAATGGATTCGCTTTTGTTCCAGGAATGACGAGACACTCTCTGGTGATCCTATGCTGCTACCTGTACACGCTCTTTGACATGGCGGCCCTTCACTTTCCGTGAGTAGGCGAGCATGTTTCGAAGCTAAACAGCCGCGAGCGAACCGGAACACTCGAGATTAGCATCGATCGAAGGCTGAGAGCTTCCCCGATCTTCTATATAGATCGTTAATCAATACCTCCTTGCACTTTCGATCGACATCCGGAGGAAAGCTCTCCAGCCTTCCTTCTCTATCTCTTTGCATCTCGATCGAGGAGATCGTGGCTGTCTTGCAAGGTGGATGAACCTATCTTCTGGACCTCCTTTCGAGTCGACTCTGGCATTGTCGACAGTCTCATATACCACAGTCTCGTTCACGACGCTTGATTGCCTCGAAAATCAGGAAAAGAATAAAAAAGAAATTCTTATATTTTATAGAAAAATATTGAAACAACTCGGAGATCAACTTAACCCTTTGCAGTCGGCGCTATTTTAACTCCGTTAAAAACACAAAGGAGGTTCGACGAAGTACTGAATTATTTTCATTTTTTTTTAACTTTTTATGTAAAAATACATAATGAACCTATGTTGATTTTGCAACTAAACGTTAAGTATTGTAATAGAAAATTTGTAATTAACATTAATTAACACTGTGTTATTGAATTCAGCTGTGTATTTTGTTAATTATATTAGCATGAATAAATAATAATAAGTAAAATCAAAAATACTACATTAAACACAACATTATGTCAACAAATTGAAGTGAACCTATCATTATTTCGGCCACATTATTTCGGAAGTACAGTCTTCTGTTTCTTAACATGTCTTGCCTTGAATGTCTTGGCAACAGCCATAGATTATAAACTATTACAGTTCTTCTTCATCATTTTATGGATATGAAATTGATATAATACCAACATATTTGATAATGTACTGACTCACCACTCGAGTGCTAAGGGTTAAGGTATGCAAAATGCGATTCGAAGATTATAAGGTTCTCTGGAAAGGTTCTTTGGACAGTGACCGAAAATGCGATCTAGAGTCAGTTCGAAACGAGGGTCGAATCCACGGCTCGTCCGATTGCAATATGGCGACGATCGAAGCCTGGCCCAGCATCACCCGCGACTGTGTCGAGTTTCAGCGAGGAAATATGCGAACCGGTACTCTCCACGGAGGTCGAAGCCTGGCATATTAAGGTCGATAGCCTATCGTCCAGTACGTTTCGACTTTCGGCGAGAAAACGCGGGTACCGGTTTTTTCCGAAGATCGAAAGGTAACGCACCCCGCAGAGATGGAGAACAGAACCCGAGAACGCACCACGAGAACAGGTCCTCCCCGTTTGCGCCCCAACGGTACACAACTCATCGCACCTCAGTCAATAACCGCTAATTATTTACGCGACCGTCTTGCCCCGTGCACCGTTGCCAGCGGAACGTTTCGCCGGTTAAACGACCCCTACAAATTTAACTGGCTTGATCCAGGATTTCCGGCGATCCTCGTCTGGAGACCTTCTCCCTGATTTTTCACCCCTTCTGTCTTCAACTGGCACGGATTCTCGTGACTTTCATGGCAATCGTCGGTGGGAACCACGAACTGTGCGGCGTCGGCTCGGAGATGTAGTTTTCGATTGTTTTTAGCACTATGAATATTTCTTGATAGCATCAGTTACAATCTGTTACATAGAATATTGATTCCTGGCAATCTGAACATTTTTGAATGACAACTATCACGATTTCTTATATATTGGGTTGGCAAGAAAGTAATTTCGGTATTTTAAGGTGAAATAGAGCCCAATTCTTTTATTCAAGCAATGAACTTTTTAATTAATTAAATATTTTGTCTTTTGTTGGATGATCTTTTACAAAAAAGAATAAATAAGAAAATATTTTATTGATTAGTCCATCGTTTGAATAAAGAAATTCAGTATTATCTCACCTTAAAATACCGAAATTACTTTCTTGCCAACCCAATAGAATGTTAATTGTTACCAGTCTGAACATATTTTTAGGGCAGCAACCACGATCTGTAAATGTCAATTTATAGTACTGTAACGTCTTTTGATGCCAGCAATCCCCATTTGTAAAAGTAGAACTCTTGAGGATTACGTGTTATTTCGAGAAGGAAAAGTTTTGGTACTGTTTGAAAATTTATTTTTCTCATGTTTCGTATTAGTTTGTTTTTCCTATCGTAATAGTGTATTGTATTACTTGGGGCTTGGGAGTACTTATATTTAATGAGGTAATTCAAAAGGGAATGGTTTGAGTTTAGGACAATGGAATAGACGGTGTTTGTGGTTGGAGAAGTAGTTCATATCGGTTTATGGTCAGACAAGTACATTGAAACCGTGCATATAGCCAGAAATTTATGTTGGAACATTGTTCACAGTCGGGCAAGTAGAATGAGGCAGGTGTGGAATTAAATAAAAGCATTAGGAAGCTAATGTATGAGGGAAGTAGATTGTGACGGACATGTTCAGAGAATAAAAAGACAGCTTGCCAGATAAGTAGAATATAGGACTGTCATGATTAAGCAAATGGAGGACAGGTGTGGACAGACAAATAAAATTAGGCAGATTTTAGAAATTAATTATGTGCATGATCACCAAACTGCGGATTTTATGCGTTTATGACAAAAATGAGTAGGTGTAATTCGAAACAATAAAATGATTAAAACAGTTTAACAGTGTCGTTATACTATTTTGACCTTATCAAGATTATTAATGAGCAAAATAAATTTTTACTTAGCTCCTGTAGATTGCAATTGATGTATACAAATTTTATTTTGCATAAAAATCCGCAGTCTAATTATCAGTCAGATGAATTTCCACAATTGGACAAACAGGTTCAGGGAGTTTATAGGGAACCAAGTAAAATGAGTCAATGATTATACAGACACAATAAGACAGTTCATCTACAGTTCATCTATGAAATTAGGGCAATAATTTCAATAATGTTGGGATCAATGGCGAATAGAAAAGAAGTATAGTTCATTGGACAAGGAAATCAAGATGATTCCTGATCAGCCAAGTGCAATGTAGGTTGTCAGTGGTTAGATAGGTTCATCTATGATATTAGGGCAATAATTTCAATAACGTTGGGATCAATTGGCGAATAGGAAGGAATCGGAAGAGAATTCTTGAAAGTCTTGTTATGGATTATCGGCTTGGCAGGTTTCACGGCGCTAGAAGGCGCCACGACACGTTTGACAGCCAACAGCTTGAGCCACTTGGTCGGATAAACAGATATCCTCTGAGGAACTGATTCCTACCACTGTTCATTATCTAGGTTCAAGAATCCCGCCTCGACAGATTTTTATTCCCTTCTGGAAACGTTCATGACAATACCTAAACCTCAAACTACAAGCTCGAGGAGAAAGTGTGCTTTCGTGAATTTCAGATCGATCATCTCTGAAAAAATAAAATTAATTAAATTCAACCACTTTCTCATTTGTGCAGTCCTTCGAAAATTGAAATCGCGAGCGTACGACCTACCAGGAGAGATCACAGTGGTGGGGTTGTTGATTTTAATTAAGTGTATCAATGAATTTCCTGGATATCATAAAATTACATATTAATTATCTTGATGAACAATGAGTATTGTTAAAAACTCTCGGTCACAGGCCTGCTTATTTTTGGTCTAGATTTACCACAAAAAGTTTCATTAAAATCAACGAACCCTTCACCGAGCCCTCTCCTTGCTAGATGCGATACAATTTTCAAATCGATTCAAATGAATCCAACTAAATTCTCGAAAAAATTCAATCACGTTTTGCAGTCTTCTAAAAATCGACTCCACGGACGTGGGAATTTGAAAACAGCACGTACGCGGACTTCAAATCGATTCTCCACAAGAAATATCCACACAGCATATTACAGAAGGAACGGATTGAAATTCTCCAAAAAATTCAACCACGATCTGCAGTCTTCTAAAACGATATCTACAGACGTAAGAATTCGGAAACGGCACGTTCGCGAATTTCAAATCGATTCTCTTCAAAACCAGATCAAGATTCTGTAACAGAGACCAATTTCGCAGGGAACGAATTTCGAGTGAAACCAGGCTTTAAATTACTCGGAGTAACTCGAGCTCGATCTCCCGCGAAAATTAGCGAGCGGTGAATGGAAAGATAAAGTTTTTTGCGCGCGATTCAAGCAGATTGCGCGGCGGGAGCGGTCATAAATCAGCGGATGGAAAAGTTGCGGGTCAAAGTGGAAATTCTCGGCTGGCCGCTGCGCGGTGGGGTCGTAGGTTAGCATATTAAAATGTCCGCGTATAAGGAACACGCGTATCTCGGTCGGACTTAAAGGTGTGCCGAGCACGAAGACCTATTATGGCTTCCGCGATATTGCTGTGTCATCGGAATCGCGGCAATATTTCAGAGTCGCTCGCGCGCACCGTTCGTGGACTTCCTTCCCTCGATAACCCGCGCGTCATCCGACATCTTTTCTCGTCTCGGGGAAAACCTAATTGTTTTTTGAGTAATTACGAAAAATTACGATGGGAATTATTAACAGTCGGATCTGACGAAGCTCGTTCATAGAAATGGACACGATCCGAATGCTTGTCGTCGTCGTTGTTTTATGTAGAAAGTAGCCGGGCGCTGTATGAAATGGACAGTAAAGGCTGATGGAATTGAATAAAACAGGGAAAACGAAACGAGATATCGCTTGCCGGCCAGGTGATCTAACGTCGGCGCATTTTACTGCGGAAATACCATATTCTATACATAAACAAGCAGCTAATGCGCTTGAATAATGCGCTCGAATTCGTGCGCCGCCCGGCGGAAGAGTCTCGAAGATCGTCAAACGAAAAATATCATTCAGCCTCGTCGGTTTTATTTCCGTCGCTCGCATCGTTCTTGAAATGTCTTACAGAGTAGAAACGATCTTGCGAACCGTTCGGTTGATTATTTTTATAAGCGATTTTTTACGGTAAACAATAGTGTTCGTTTTAGCCTCGCTTCAATTTTAACACGCGGTCATCCAATCTTTCAAAACCACATGCTTTAGGAGTACAAATTAATTCGTAGCCCGTGGCGAAATTATTTACAAATAATTAGTTAATTTACTGATTTACTTTACTTACAAACAATTAGAGTACATGCAACTCTCCAAAATAATCTTCAGTAAGAGACTGCGGATTTTATGCATTTATGGCAGAAATGAGTTGGTGTAATTTTCAGAACGATTAAAAGAATTTCTACACATTTCGGGCAACTTAACGAAACCAGTAGAAGGAGATATAAATTTCCAGTAATTTTCATTTTGCATAAAAATTCGCAGTCTATCCACCAATTTCTATGCATTTAGTTCTTCTTACAATCAATGAATGAAATACAAAATAAAAATCAAAATCGTAGGAAATCTAACTGAGTTCGATCTCTTCATAATTATATGTAGCATAATGTAAATCGATCGCGTTTAGTATTCGGTGGTTAATTCGTAGACAATATTTGGAATGACACGATGGTTTCCGAACAGGAGTTCTCGAACTGCAGGGAAAATGGCGCGGGTTCCGTGGTCAGGCTCGTTTCTCCTCGCGTCTGCTTTCTTTCAGGGAGTCGGACCTCGAAGAGTATGGCAGAAAGGAGGCCTCTTTGTCGCTGAGGGACATCCTGCCCTTGAACCCGAAGCAGTATGACAAGCACAGGGCGCCGAAGTTCCTGGGACAGCCGACCATTGTCTACTTCCATGTCACGGTGCTCAGCCTCGACTCCATAAACGAGGAGTCCATGGTAATTTCACCTAAATAAAAACGCCACCATTGCGTCAATATTCTATGAAAAAGGCTCAAACTTATTTTGCAAACCAAATACATCACAATTTATAGGAGAAAGGCACAAATTTTGAGTCCGGTAATGTAAAGTTTACCCAAAAGACTTACCAATAGTTTGTTACAATATAGACGAACTAGTAGTGTTACATTAATTTAAATCAGTCTGCAACAGAACACGTGTATGAAAACAAGATGTACATTTTACCGGTGAAAACTGTAAGATTGAATACTTCCTCGTTCGAATAGTGAATAAACAAACTGAACCTCTGTGCTGAAAGTCCCTGAGGATCATACAAAATGCACAAAAGACGCTATTTAAAAATCAGATGCACTTTCCGCGAGGGCAATCTGCTGCAGAATTAATCTTGCCTTCTCGAGGAAGACAAACTTCAAGTTACACGAATTTTAAACGATAAATTTATACGTGATAAATTAAAACAAAATGTGAGAAGCTGTTAAAAATCCACGTGACATAATTTAAGAGAAAGGCTCCTAGCGATGATTTGCGTATAAAAACAATTGATTTAATGTTTATATATTAGAAGCCCTGTACATCTTGAAAATCTTGAAAAATGTCCGCTTCTCGACGACCATAAAAATCCCAAGAAGTTAAAAGCTCGTTTCGTCCACGACGCGGGATTTACAAGCGTATATTTATCATAGCGGGTTATTCTTTCAGCTTGGCCGAGAGATAAAGAAAAATGAAGCTCTCCGAATACGGTAATCTCGTTCACGGAAGCGTTTTCAGAGCTGAGAACCCGCGAAACCACCTGGAAAAGCGCTAATGCGAATGCAAATTAGAAGACCGCCGTTCGGTGAACGCTTTTTAGGCGCTTTTATCGCAAGTCGCCGCGTCGCCCCCGCTGAGGAACTTTTTGTTGCCCCCGGGGCAATTAAAATTAAATAACGCCCGCCGGCGAAAATGGAAAAGAGGGTGCGAACGGTCCGGGAGGGTGGAAATTAAGACTAGAGCAGCTGCGAGCCTGGAAAATCAATACGATGATACAACAATTTTATCTTGAAAATTATTGGGGACCATTTATCGCCGATGCTGTCTTCATTAAACTGCGAATTTCATGGTTTCGGTCGCGGTGAAATTAATTTTCTGTGAAGTAAAAAGGTTTCAATATTTATGATGGTGTAAAGAAGACTGTAACATGCAAGATAAATTTGTAAAGCTAGGGATTTCCATAAAAATATGATGGCAGGACGATTTTATCTTGCAAATGATTAAAGACCATCTATTGCTGGCGTTCATTAATTAAACTGCGAATTTTATGGCTCGAGCGCGATAAAATAAATTTTGTGTAAGATCAAAAGAATTTTGTATATCAGTGAAGTTGTAAAGAAAACTATAACGTAAAAAGTAAATTTATAAAGGCATATATTTCCGCAAAAATATGATGGCACAACGATTTTATATTGAAAATTATTAAAGACCATTCATCGCTGAGGCTCCCTTAACAAAACCGCCAGTTTCATCGTTATTTTATTCCACGAAATAAATTTCATGCCAAGTAAAAGGAATTTTTATATTCCTGGCGTTGTAAAAAAGACCATAAACACACAGAATAAAGTAAAGACGTTGCATCAAAATGCGATGATTCGGAAATTATTAAAGACCATCGATCACGGATGCTGTAATTATTAAACTGCAAATTTTTATGTTTTGAACGCGATTAAATAAATTTGATACAAAGTAGTAGGAATTTCTACGTCACTGACATGACGTTGCGAAGAACATCATAAAATACAACATAAAGTTGTGAAAAAAAATGTGAAAAGATGCAGCAATTTTACTATTCCTGTATATATATAAGCAAGATATATTATAATACAGAAAATAAATTTCTATTCAGTCCCAATTTTAATAAGTGGATACACAGAGACATGATTTTGAGGCATAATTAAAGTATGGATTAGCTTTTAGTTAAATGTTTTAAACTACTCTGAAAAACATAAAAATAAAATAAAACCTTTTATACACACTTCCCCGTGCTGAATTTTACGGGACGAGATAAAAACGAAGAAATAAAATATACAAGTCCAAGTTATAAACGGAATATAGAAACAAACAATAGAAACACGACACAGGAATTGAAGTTACGTATAAAATACAAAAATAAAAGCTATGAAAAACGGGTAGACAGAAAAGGTAGAAAAATATAGTTTAAAAGCGAAAACTGTACCTAAAAATAAAGAAATAAAATGTAAAAATGGAAACCGTGAATAAAGAGTATAAAAATAGAAGCTACAAATGAAAGACAGAAATAGATACTAGAAACACAGTGTCGGCGTAAAAGCCACGAACAAAAATAAACAGTTTAAGTATACAAGTAAAAGTTACACAAAAAAAAAACGAGAAAATAAAAACTATTAAATTAAATAAAGAGGAAAGCTATCAATGAAAGATAGAAATAAAAACTAGAAATACAATGTAGGGATAAAAGCCACAAACCAAAGTAAACATATTAAATGTAGAAGTAAAAATTGCACCAAAAAAAAAAGAAACGATAAAACAAATCTATTGAATCAAATACAGGGGAAAGCTATCAATGAAAGATAGAATTAAAAACTAGGAATACAATATAGGGATAAAGGCTAGAATGAAATGAATGAAATTAAATATAGAAGTTACACCTACAAAATGAGAGAATAAATTCTCCAGATAATATAGAAATAAAGTTTAGAAATAGAGTGCAAAAAATTTAAAGCTGCAGTGATAAGAAAATAAAATCCGCAGCCCAGTGACAGGTGCACCATCTACGAAAGCAGTGATAAAGTCGACCATGTTTCAGACGTACGTCGCCGACATATTCCTGGCTCAAAGCTGGCGGGACTCTCGGCTCCGACTTCCTGAGAACATGTCCGAGGAGTACAGGATACTGGACGTGGACTGGCTGCACAATATCTGGAGGCCGGACTGCTTCTTCAAAAACGCGAAGAAGGTCACCTTCCACGAGATGTCGATACCGAACCATTACCTCTGGCTCTACCACGACAAGACCCTGCTTTACATGTCAAAGTAAGGGTCCTCCTTGATTAATGAAAAATGCAATTTCCCCATCGAGCTCGTCCGTATCCTCAATGTATCCCGTCCTCTTCACATAATGCCCGCCAAATTGAGAACGTTCCGCGACATTTAGCGGATCATTAGCATTTAATTAATTCCAATTCTCATCATCGAGAAACTTGTTTCGAGACTGCAGGATTTTATGCATTTATGAGAAAACTGAGTGGGTGCAATTTAATCCAGTGGACAGATTAAAAACACATTTTATTATTATCATTATTATATTTATTATAAACGGACCGAAGTCCTCTTTTACACAAATGTTTACAATAGAATGAAAAAGAATTAACGTAAATTGACTTAAAGGGGGCATGCACAAAAACTGTTGGAATACAGGTATGGTATCATCAGATAATCGTGCGTTATTTTCCTTTGAATGTGTGTAACGACACATTAAAAAAATCAATACTACATATTATATAGTGTGTCAGAGTTTTCAATAATGCGATTTATAGGATTTCTATGTGGATTTGGATTTAAGTGTTTGAAATCCTGCTCTAGATCTCAAAACACGTTCAGGTACAGTCGGTCACAAAAATATATTAGACAAAATAGCAATAGATCGAAATTGTAGAAAAAATATTTGCAGTTTACAACATTTTTATGTTGCCTACCATATATTGAAAATTTAAAAAATACGTTTTATAGATCTTGTTTAATTAAACATATTCTGAAAATTTAGTTTAGTTGTTTTAGAAACAATTTTGTGGAAAAGTTGCGAATTTATTACCTGGTCAATCTCTGAAAGAGGGTCGTACAGTTTATATTGTTTTATATGTAGGTCGATGCAATCACGCTAGAAATAAAAAAGCAACTTGCAGAATAAAAATTGGAAACGCCAAAGGTTGAAAAGCAGGGTACGAATTTTATTGAAAAATTTTGTTAGGGCTGAAATAATAGCGATTTTGAGATGAAAGTTTGCAGGTTGACAGAGGATAGGATATTGATATGGGATGGTCGTATGTGTTTCAGATTAACTCTAGTGCTGTCTTGCGCGATGAAGTTTGAGTCGTATCCGCACGACACGCAGATCTGCTCGATGATGATCGAGAGCCGTAAGTATCGATCGACCCGCGGAGACGCGGGAGACTCGCGTACGTTTGAGCCGCACCTGTCAAAATATCACCGCGGCTAGGCTCCCATAAATTCTTCGTCCGCAAATCCGGGCCACGCGAATTCATTAAAGCCAGATTTAATCGGGGCTCCTGGCCGACCGTTGCGTCGGGCCGCGTTTGTATCCATTCCTGGTTAACGTTGATCTACGCCAATGCATACGCCGTGCGATGAAATTATGACAAATTTCCGTGGTTGCCTGTTCCTACGAAATATTACCCTGAATTTGGCTCGCCTGTAATTACGCTGCATCAAAGTCTGTATAATACATTTTATTCGTAGACATTCTGACAGAAAGTGATCGATATTTGTCGTAGGGTAACGATATACATATACGAATAACAGTCATTTGATGATCGTGATATGAAGAATGTTTTTCAAATCCTGAGATTATAAAAATATGAGGATGATTGACAATTTTGTTTTATTCGCCAACGCGAGAATGCATTCTCTCTCATTGAATTGTACAAACTTATTCAGGGCAAAATTTATTTTTACGTATTTTAATCTCACTGGAAAAAAATGCCGCAGTAAAACGTACACCCACAGTAATAGGTTCATTATTAACATTAAACCTACCAGCACCGGTCGAGTGCCTGATCTCAGATTTTCTCTGTCAATAAAAACGATTGAAGTTAATACAATTAATACAGTCAACGATTAATAAGTTAATAGAAGATTTAACAAGTTGGAAATGTGCCAACAAAAATATAGTCGATAAAAAACTCACTTTGCTTGTTCGATTGAATACGATGGCTCTTAAAATTGAATAACAAAGCAGAGAATTACAACCAATCAATTATAAAATCATTGAATATGAATTTAATCACAGTAATCTACATTTACTACATTTATCACAATTAGAACACATTTATATTCGCAACCGAACATTGATTCGGCCCAATATTTCACCAGAGGTATTTGACAGTAACTTGCTCGATCGAGCATGTCGTAAAGAAACTTTTTATCATTAGACTGCGGATTTTTTTGTAGAATAAAAATTTAGTAGGAATCAGAAACTGAATAAAATTGTACTCTCTTTCCCTCTTAATAATTGTAATAAATTAAAACTAGCTACTAAGAAGTGCTCTGAAATTTTTCGGTCTTCACGGTAATTTTTTGTATTCACTGATTCGGTGTCGCAATAATTCCTAAAACCCGCGGTCTACTTACCACGTATACTTACGCAGCTCCCTGCGGACAACTGTAAATCCGAAAATCCCGAATCGTGCCCGACGGGAGACTCAAACTCCGCAAGAGCAGCAGTCGAAATTCGCAAATGTCTCGAGAGGTGCATTCTCCGACCGAATCGGATTTCCGAGGTCTCTGTTGCATCATCGCGACACGACTCCCGCGCGAAAGGGAAGGTGAAAGCCCTTATGGTCTTCGTCGAAACCGTCCAGTTAAGGGATTAACGCGTGCGTGCCGGTGTTTTCCGCGCGAGGTGGTGACGCGTGAAATTGCTTTCTCGGTTTCAGTGTCACACACGACTCAGGACCTGGTGTTCATCTGGAACATGACGGACCCGCTGGTGGTGAACCCGGAGATCGAGCTGCCGCAGCTCGACATCTCGAACAATTACACGACCGACTGCACGATCGAGTACTCCACCGGGAACTTCACGTGCATACAGATCGTGTTCAATCTGCGGCGCCGGCTCGGCTATCACCTGTTCCACACGTACATACCGTCCGCCCTGATCGTGGTCATGTCCTGGATCGCGTTCTGGATCAAGCCCGAGGCGATCCCGGCCAGAGTCACCCTGGGCGTCACCTCGCTGCTCACCCTCGGTAAATTCAGAAAATTAATTAGCCAACGCCTGCGAATACGAACCCCTTACTATCTCTTTCTCTCACTCTTACTCTCTCGCTCTCACTCTTTCTCTCTCTCTCTCTCTGCAAGCCATGTTCAATGCCGGGGCCACGCGAACTCGTAAAAATTACGAGACTGCACTTTCAACCCCTCCGGTTGCTAATTAACACCGCCAGTATAGAGCGGGATAGATGGTTTTGTAATGGATTTTCTGGGAGACAAAGCTCCTCATTTATTCACAATTTTGTGGCATTTTTATCTTAACCAAGGCGTTGCTTTATCTTTTTTTTAAACGAAATTATCACAGCTGAAACATCGACAATTTTCCATGAATAGGAGATGTGTTCAAATACTTTCTGGATCCTTCGTTTTAAATTATTTTAAATAAATATTTAATGTATCCCACACACACACACACATATTAAACGAGCGATCAGCATCTAGTTACATCTATCCAACGTGTATTCCATCGAACAAATTGCTCAAATATTATGAAACTTCCGAGGCGTTGAAGTGTAAAGCAGAAAAGTAGATGAATTATGATCCTGGGATCATGTCCTTCAACATGTTTGAACAGCATGGAAGGGTTCAATTTCACGAGTGGCTCGGAGAGGGTGTTTTCCGAGGCCTATCACGGGCAAAGATTCACCGAGCCAGAAATCGAGTCAAGGATGTATCGGCCGGGGGGTCGTAGGGGGGAGGGAGGCCGGTGTGTTAAGAACACTTTATAGTGTGTTTAGATAGCCTGATTTAGGTGATTAAATCACGGTCGACCGGTCTATCACCTGTTCCACACGTATGTACGTGCACGCGTTTCGGATGCATGGGAACACGCACAGACACCGTCGTTCCCGTTCATGTCCTGGATCGCGCGATCTGGATCAAACCCGCGGCGATCCCCGGGTCACCCTCCGGCATGACGTCACTGCTGACCCTCGGTAAGGTCGTCGTCACTGCAACGACATTCTGGAAACGAGCGCGCGAGAGAGAGGGAGAGAGAGAGAGCCATTTCGGAGGCGGTCCCAGCTGTTCTTCAATCGGAAGAGAGATGGGAGGGGCGACCGGGAAGAGGACGTCGTTTCGTTTTTCTAGACGAGACGGGATAACGAGGTGTCTTTTGATCGGTTTCAAGGAACCCGTCCTTCCCCCTTCACCCCACCACTCTCTCTCTCTCTCTCCCTCCTTTACTTCCTGTCTTCCTTCCTTTACCTCTCTATTGACTCGCTCCGTCATTGTATCCCGCGTGGCTGCGCGTGTCCCATTCATGCGAACCGTGTACAGGCTGCTCCATAGCAAATAGGACACGGTGTAAAAAGGCTCGGGGTGGAAGGAAAACGAGTCAAATTCAATGGTTCCAGATGGACTGTCTTCTGAAACGTGCATCGAAGAGATGCGACTACCAGGGTTTTTGTAAATGCGAGCCTGGGGTCGAGGGTACACCGATCGGTGCTCGTTTGCATCCTCTGCAAGGAAGTGCTGAGCACATTGTATCTTGATACTTTGTTAACTCCTTGCACTACGATTGATTTCACGGTTACTACTTTATTAGAACTGTCATCCGTAATTTCTTTAAAAGAATAGGAATTTTATATTCACTGTATGCTTATGTATTTTTCAATGGCTACATACCGACCACAACAAAATAGAATTTTATTACAGAGTTTTGAAAGAAATTAATAATATACATGTTTAGGGGGTTAATGGAATTTTAGTAGTTTGATTACGAGATTGCCAATTGATGCTTTCCATACAATTTGAAAATGAAGGAAATTGAAAAAATGAAAGTGGTCTATTGTAAGTCATATATCTCTTGTTTAGTGATATTTAAACGAAAATGATATTAATGCTAAATGGATTCCATATAATGTTGAAATAACAAGCACTATCTAACGGTTAATTTTTGATAATATCGTAAAAATTATATTAAATTAATTTAGTTTAAAATAATGTGATGTGAAATAACTGATAAACTCATTATTTTTAATTTTCACCGAGTGTAAAACAAGATTTTTCTGCATCAGTAATAAGTAAAAATGTCTTACCTGAATTGCAACAATCTGGAGTGAAATAGAAATTTATTTTGTTCCCTATTATGTTTCGTAGGTTGAGAGTAATATATAACAGTACGTTTAAATTTTACTAATATTTTTGCTATTATAAATTAGACGTACCCATTTTTGTCATGAATGCATAAAATCCGCAGTCTAGTAAGAAATCGTAGCTACATAAAAATGTATTTCTCCTTCGAATAGTTTCAATAAATAGAAGATACTTTAACAATACTCTAAAATTCTTTTCACACCATCACTGTTCTATGTTTCACACATTTTTTCTGTATATCCAGAAAATCTGCAGTTGCTTTCGGATTGCGGGATTTGTGTCTATTTCGACCCGGAGTTACGAACAATCTAAATGTAACATTTTCCAATTTCCAGTTCAGATTGCGAAGTATCGTATTCAATAAGAATCTCAACATTCAATCCAAAGAAGTATGTAGTTCAACAAATATGTTCAAAAATGGCTGCACCAGAATTTATACCCAGGCATGGCTGCCATAAAATCACGAAATGCATAAAATTGAAGCAGCTCTTCAACAAACTATCTAGTCCAAGGTCCTCGAACAATCTTCCTTGCGGAGGATGGAAAACAAACTGGACAGGCAATTCAGAAGTTGCGTTTAGGGTAAGTTAGTAGTCAGAGCGGGAACAGCAATGCGGTCGTGACGCAACTGAAAGTAAATCAGACGTAGAGAGAGATAGAGAGAAAGAGAGGGAAAGATCCGGTGAACCGTGGGACGACGATTCAATATTAGCACGGGTCAGAGCGATCTCGCATGCGAATCGAAGAACCTGACGAACGAACGAACACTATGACCAGCCACGCTATGGCCAGCCATTGACCGAGAAACGCTTCCGTTTTCCCGCAGCGACTCAGAACACGCAGTCCCAGCAATCACTGCCGCCGGTTTCGTACGTGAAGGCCATCGACGTGTGGATGTCCTCGTGCAGCGTGTTCGTGTTCCTCTCGCTGATGGAATTCGCCGTTGTCAACAACTACATGGGACCGGTCGCCACCAAGGCCATGAAGGGATACTCCGACGAGGACCTCAGGGAAGCCATCGACGAGTTCAAAGTGAGAATTAATGTTCACCTAATAGAACCCTTATCATAATTTTTTCATTCGCTTCTCCATTTCTTCGCTTCTTCCAAAATAATATTCTAAAAGTCTTTGTGCCTTCGGGTCGTCTCGTTCAACCCTTAAGGACTTTAAACAAAACTGACGAATTAATTAATCGTTATACAATTTTGTAACGACTAGAGTGCGGATCTTTATGCATTCATAGCAAAATTGGGAAGATGAAATTCAAAATTATTGAAAAATTTTGAAAATTGAAAATGTCAATATATGGTTTCTCCTCTATTAAAATCATTAGAGGAATAAATAACATTCAATTTAGTTTCTCTTTCTTGCAATCGACGCAGACAATTTTTATTTTGCATAACGATCCGCAGTCTCATAATGACTTTTCTGGTTATCTAGAAGAGTGGTTATCTAGTAGAGGGCTGTTAGGGTAAAAATCGGCGATATTCGGGTTCGAAGTCTCCGAAGAACCCGATCATTATTTGATTCGTTTCTTCATTTTCTCAAAATAAGATTCTAAAAGTCTCTGTACGTTTAGGTCGTCTCATTCAACCCTTAACGACTTTGAAAGAAATTGACGAGTTAATTAATCATCATACAATTTAGCAACGACGTTTCTGGTTGTCTGTATGTTAAAAAATTATGAGTGGCTGTTCGGATAAAAATCGGCGGTTTTCTGGTCCGATGTCTGTGGTGAATTCGCGACCTCGTTAATTACCGTCGGAACCGGCCCTTGGAGTAGACAGGAAGATCGCCGGCGTATTTTCAGCCGTTGGTGACCGCGATAGAGCCGGGTAAAAATACGGAATGTCTCCGAAAGGGAGAGACCGGTCCGTTTTAGACGGCGTCGTCAATAATTCATGCGGCGGTCGAGTCCGAGGGGAAGTTCGTTTTATACATCCCGAACTTACAATTAGCGCCCGGCTAAATGTTTCGAAGCGTCGCGCACACGGGCCGCAGCAATAAATAAATAACAGGCGGTTTTCCACGTCTACGAATAACTGCGCCCGCTAAAAAATTGATAGCGCCACCACGGTCGCAATTCCGCCGGCTGCACCAGTCGAGAAAAATGTGCAGGAAACCGCGGAAGACGCATCGTGGCTCCTATTTCACGTGGCACGTCGTCCGGAAACGAATTCTTCGTCAAATCGCTCCAGAACACCAGGATCTCATCGTTTCCGACGGAAACGCGGTTTCCAGCGTGGAAATTCGCGAACACCCGGTACAGCTGAAGCTCTAATAACACCTGACACAGTTAGGACACCGACATCGCCGGCTTAAACGCGCGACAAGTTTAATTAACACATCCGAGCTATGAACTCTTGCGATTTCACCGGCGCGAAGACTTTGAAGATCAAATAACGCGCGGCGCTCGACGAAATTGAAAGTCGCAATTTATGGGAATTTCGGGGATCGGAGGTTTTCGAGAACTTTTCCCGCGGCTTTATCGTCGACGGAAATTGACCCTGGAATCGTGTGTCATAAGATTGATCTTCTTTTTAAGATCTTAGCAGATTTAGAATTGTTTATAACCTGCAGTCGCAGTGGAACCACTACTTATCGATTTAAGAACAGGGCACCCGCAGAAATCGTTTGTATTTTATTTAAAAAATGAACCTTCCGAGGCGAACACTTTTCTGTACATTCTGTTTACCATGTAAGTGTAGATGAACGTACGTAAATTCATACTCAGAGTCGTTTAACAAATAAAAATTGTTATAGAGGGTCATAATTTCTGAACAAATGAATATTTCTCTACAGACTCTTCGAACTATTGTCTAAATGTTCTAGTAGTAAAAAGAATTTGAATTCCCTAGAAATTCCCCAAGACAGCCTCTTTTACTTTCAAACACGAATACTCAACCCCTTAATCAGGTATGAAAGAAAAATAGGCTCTCCAAGTAAATCTTATTTAAAAAATGAATTATTTGAGCTGAATAGTTTTTTTACAGCCCCCTGAAACCAGTCTAAAATTTGGCCACTAAAACTTCCCAAAGAGGAACCATTCTGCCCGACTTTCTCTTCTAAATTAGAATGTTGACAAATCGTTTCGCGGGTTAGTCGAGGTTGTAAACGTGCTCGGTCGAGTAATAAGTGAAAGAGAAGCTGGTTGATAGGCCGGTTTTCCCCGGAAGATAAATATTCTGGTAATCAAGCCCGCGATTAGCACGTTAATATTTAGGCAGGGAACGTTTGTCGTTCGTAAAGAGGCCCGATGCCTAATTAACGGCGCGCCGCTCGCATTCGCCTTTGAATTCTTCATGTTCCGAGCCGTGTAAATTCCCGGGTAAACACGGGAATATTTGGTAACACGCGCAAATAGTTCGCCGCGTGCCTCTGTATCCGAATGGCGAATTCCGTCTCGGCGATTTTAGCCGACGTAAAGCACCTGCGATTCACCCGGAAGTACCGTCTCGAAAAATGGAGAACGTACTGAGCTTGTTTGATGTATATTTCATAAATTTGCCTGGGAAATTCCATTATATTCGAATTGCACTCCCACGATTGCTCGACGGGTACGCGTGGTCTTCGAGGGGACTCTGGAGAGTGTTCGAGAGAATATTAAGCGAAATTTCTGCCGCCATTGTTCCGCGGTTTGTCGCTCGATTGCTCGTTTATTAACGCAAGGGAATTGCAGTCGGGACAGTTTCATAATTTTATTATATTAATTTTTTGTCGGGCAACAAGTGGAGGAGTTGCAGATTGTCGAAAAATGAATTGTTCGAGCTGAACATTTTTCTACAGACTGAATGAAGAACTGTCTAAATGTCCTGAAAATTTTATGAATTTATACTCAGTCGTTTTGTTGCTAAAAATACCGGAAGTAACGAGTAGCCGCCCCTCAAACTGTAGTGACAGGTAAAGGGCTCTGAAATCAAATGCATGACCTTAATAAGAAGTGAAATGTTTGCCCTGAAAGTTTTTCTAGACTCTTTAAACTACTGTGTCTGAATGTCCTAAAAGTTCCATAAATTTATACTCAGTCGTTCTGTTGCTAAAAATTCCGGAAGTAACGAGTAACCAGTGGTAACCGCCCCTCAAACTGTTGTGAAAGGTAATGAGCTCTGAAATCAAATGCAGTACCTTAATAAAAAATGAAATGTTTGCCTCGACATTTAGTCAAATTCGACTATACGCAAATAATCCGGTTTCGAAAAACTGGCAAACCGTATTCCCAAGGTGTCTACGGGGTAATACAGCTCTGTAAATAGGAAGCAGAGCGTAATGGGGCTGCGTGGCTCGGAGAAAAGCGACCGGGGTCGTGAAAACGCCGCTTTTCTCACTTGAACAAACATTTCCCGAGTCGAAATGAGGGAACTGCGGAAGTCCCGAGGCTCTAAAGAGCTGAAACTCCATGGCAACTTCGCGCCGACGTCGGCCCCACTTCCGGTCGTTAATATCGACGGCGTGGACGTCGAAAGTCGACTTGAGAACGAAGGAATTTCGAAGGTTTTACGGGCCCGCCGGGGAGAACGTCGGGTCTGGAAAGGTTTCGATAAAGTTCCCCAGAAGTTCGTTGTTTAACACGCGGGAAACTTCGAATTTTAGTATAGGAACCGGTGCACAAGGATTCGGGATAAGATTCTGTCACAAGACTCGAATGAAAAAACCGAAGATCTGAGATTTTAATCTTTAAACTTGAATTCGAGCCACCACAGCGGACGTTGACTGGAAAATTGGTGTTTAATCATTCATATTAGTATAATATAATTGTCAATCGTTTCCGAGTCCAATGTTCCAGGAAACACATCGTTTTTGTTTCGTTTTTTTAAAGAAGAAGTCGTTTCAATGACTAGATTGCAAATATTTGTGAAAAACGAGAATTTACAGAATAACGAGAATTGATTAGAAACTTTTTAGCTACAAGTAATACATTTGAAAATTTTTTTAATTCTTTGAAGCAATAGTTCTTTGTTCAGACCACTTAATTTTCTCGTAATGTGCACAACTGTTCTTTTATTTGTACGCATACGGTGATTGGATACTTGAAACGTGTGACAGTTGGTTATGCAAAGGGTTAATGAGTATAATGATTGGAACAGCACAATTTTCGATCACAACTGCATAAAATCCGCGGTCTATTAATGACGCAGTTGCCTTCGGACTAAAAGCTAATTGACGCCACTGCTTCGTCACGTAACGACGCTACAATAACAGTGAAAGCTATCGTTCTGTATCGCGATACCGTAATTGAACGGCATCGAGCTTTTCCCTGTGAAAACACTGGTCCGATGCGGCCATTAATGTTGCAATGGTGTTCTGTTTTACCTGATACTCTGTTTGTCCTGCTCCCTGGACTGTGCTTCGCGTGCTCCGGGAAGCAGTGATTCGTGATGTTTGCTTGGGAAAAAGTGTCAATTGTGTCAGTTGAAAAAATACAATGTTGGAACATTTGTAGACGTTAGAGCCTCTATTTATTTCTTGTAAAAATGATATTCTTACATTGTTTCTCTTCGAATCCGTCAATTTATTTACATTTATTGACAATCACTTGAAAACAGTTAGGTTTTCTATTGGATCGAAATTATTGGTATCTTCGTGAGGATACAATATTCAAGTATCACACAACGTTAATAATAGAGAAGAAAAACTTGGTGAAGCTAAAAATTCTTCATCTTTGGAGTCGTAGAGTTTCAGCCGAATTTTCCAAATATTTAAAAAAATTAAACAATTAACTGTGGACTTTAAGCAATAGATCAGCATGAATTATTATGCGTTCTTTCGACAGACGCCAATGAGGAATGAATCCGAGAGAAGCAGGAGTCCAGTGAGGCCAGCGACGGTGCAGTACGACACCTGCTGCGAGGGTCGCGCGACTGCGATCTACATCGACAAGTTCTCCAGATTCTTCTTCCCGTTCTCCTTCTTGATCCTGAACGTCGTCTACTGGAGCACCTTCCTGTAAGAAGCCTGGATCCCGCAGGAAAAACGATCGACGGAGGCGAATCTAGCCTAAATCATCGACTTCCCTCCAACGGGGGCCTTGTCGACCTGGTCGTCCGCCATTTGAAACGATCTATCCGCCATCGTCGATCCGCCATTTCAATCTACTCGCCATCGTCAGTCCGCCATTTCGTCGGCAGATTCACGCGACAAAGGATTTCATTAAACTGACGATCTTTTAGAAAATCACGTCCGGTTTCCACGTGGTTCAGCGATGTATCATATTATTGAAATTATTAATTCACTATTTAGGACACCGACGAATAAGCATAGTAAATTTAGACATCGCGAAAGAACGGCAAAAATAATTTTTTGGCAATTATTGTATCGGTCACGATAAATAGACTACGGATTGCATGTTGTCATTCAGATTGTTCGCTGCTCTCCGAAATTTGGAAGTTGATAGAATTTCCGGCTATGGGAATTAAGGTTCGCATAAATTTTCGCAGTCTAAAGTTACGTCCACACTGAAGCAACGTCGACCAACCTTTTGTCGCATCCTGTTGCCTTATTTCTCATTTAATCGGTGAAAAACGGGGGAAGTCTACCGAAGACGAGAGAAAGCTGCTCGATGTTGCCCCAGCGTGGACGTAGCTTAACGTTAAGAACCAGCGCAAAATACGACCTAGAAAACGCAACTGACGCGAAAGGATGGCTTTTTCGCAAAGAAAGTTGCTTCTTTGAGGAAAACAATTCTTAGTCTTTTGTATAGGGACCACGGACACGTGCATACAGACGTAGGCACGTTGCAGGATTAATTAACAGCCGGTTAATCAACGATAAGCGTCGCAGCAATTACTTACCTGTCCGCACGTGTTCCCAGCAGATCGATCTGCGAGCAAAAAGAAATCTGTACCGACTCCCTGTCCCGACGATTGATCGTTACTTTAGTCGTTCCGTCTTATTACTCACTGTAATCTCCTCCAGTTTTGTTACGACCGATATACTCGATGATATTTTTAACGGTTTACGTATTTTTAACCGTCGACGCGGCCAGCCCCGATCTTCCGTAAAAAATTCATTTACTGCACCCGTTTATAAAAAAAAAAAGAACAAATCTCATCACTGGAGGAGAAAAAGGGCCTCCGAAATATTGGAATAGATTAGTCGAATGAACGGGGCTGCACGCGTACACTTCGGCATGCTTACGTCACAGTTGGTTCGTTATATGAGAGACAAACTTTAGGGAGAAATAAACAGAATGTTAATACACTATCAGAATGATTATTACTGACGACGGACGGGTAAAACGTACGGGGAATGGGCGGGGCAATGAAAAAGACATGAAACTCCGTCGGAGCAGTTTATTCGCTCGAAGAAAAACTTTATTAGTTTTACAGAGAGCGACCCTGGATCCTGGTTGAATTCCTTTCCTCTGATGACTCCATTCCTTCGTCTTGTTGATCGACCGAACCTGCTTTGGTCACTGACAAGGATCTGTAGATCTCAAACTCACAGTGCAATTACGAAGCATGGTTCTGTGAGGTCCAAAGATTAGGTCTTTACTGTAGCTGCCGACACATTTCTTTTGGAAAGAATTAATTAATGGGATCTATATACACATATCGCTTTCTAAATCTCAAACACAGGAAACTATGCTCAGAAAATACACACTATTTCTATTTTTAATCTCTGGATCAAAAGAACCATTAATTTAATTATCGGGGATCCTTCTACAAGTACCTTTTATTCTGAAATAAATTAATCAATGGAATATCTACTTCGTTTTAGGGACTGGGAGGATCTGTAGATCTCAAACTCTGGAAAGTGCTACATCAGCAGATACAGAGTTTTTAATCTCGGGATCAGAAGAATCATTAATTGAATTATTGGGGATGCTTCTACAAGGTCCGGGGAGGTATTTATTCGGAACAATGACAGTGACAGTGACCGCGTCCATTAGCGCGAAGGGTCAATAGATCGCACCTATCAGTATCTAAATTCGTTCCGAGCCGGATCAATAGCCCTCCAGATCGGTCAATGTGGAGAACTCGGATCATTGATCGACCGTTTCGTAAACAGCCTCATCAGACAGGTCGGACAACGACTCTCACGGTGAACATAGTTAAAGCCAGGTCGGCGTGTGTGCACGTCATCGATCAGCCAATGAAGCTGCAACACTGTCGCATAGTGACAAGAGGATATCGCTAACATCTGCGACATCTAGGGACTAAATGTAGGATCTAGGAACCTACATTCTAAGGGATCACCTGTTAGAAGTCAGTCACGACGACGGTCATTGTATCTAACTATACATATAATAACAGGAGACACACATATGTACACATATACAGGGATTTTGTCCTGGAAATCGAGAAAGCAACTGTTCAGATTCTAAGCTCATCAACGTCACATGTTGACGGCGGCGGCGGCGGCGGCGGCGGTGGCTATCTTTTAATTAGGGTATCCATGCAACTATTTAACTACGCTCGCTGTGAAAAGGTTTCTTTGACAAGGTGTACTCCGCGTCACCCTTGCGCGAACGAAGAAACGGAATAAAGGAGGATCTGTTCTCGTGGACTGGGACAATGCGGGACCGCAAAGGGTTCCGTTTCCATTCCCTAGCCTTTGGATCGCGCCGCGCGTTTTTAGTCGGCTAAGCGACCGGCAGTAATTAATTGAGACGAACATCGCCGCGTCTCGCCGAAGAATAATTAAATCCGCGCGTAAGGCGGGGTAATTGCAACGTGGACGAACAACCCCCGGCCGTCGCAAACATCGTCGTCGAAAGAGGCTCGCCTTCTTCCAACGTCGCTTAATTAAAACCACCGGACACGTCCGTCTAACAGTCTGTTCACTCGTTAACATTCGGACATCCGTGTTTCAGCGCTAGACAACTATATCGAGTACATGTTATGTCAGGAGCTACATCTACGCTATACATTCGAAGAATTTGTAGTGATTCGGGTTGTTTATTCAAGCTACGTGAGATGGAACTTCTAAGGGGACGAACGATAATGACTAGACAGCGGATCTTTATGAGAAATAAAAATTTTCTACCTGAACTCAAAGACGCTAGAGTGAAATAAAACTGTTTAATAAATTCTTCTAATTTTTTTACTACTTTAAATTACACCTACTCATTTTCGGCAAAAACGCATAAAAGCCGCTGTCTAATGGCTACTATACATAATTTGGATCTTGGTAGATATTTACAAAAGCTGTATTTTATATATTATGATCGTTTTTTAATATGTTGTCGAGGGAGACATGTAACCTAAATCTAATTTTAATTTCATCAGGGGTGTGTTTGGGGGAGATTGAATTTTATCAGGGTAAAATGTAGGGTGAGTAGCATGATTGACAACATATTAGAAAACTGTTGCTGCAGAACTACCACCACAAGAATTGTTTGAATTAACACTAAACCTACCACCACCGGTCGAAATAATAAAAATGATTTTATATAAGAATTGATTGTATAAATACCTTTAGTAGCGCACGTATTATAATAGAAGCCGCATCAAGTCTAAATAAAATCAATCTTGTCATTTTTATGAGGGAACATGTACCAGTTACTTTTAGTGCTCGGTAGGTTTAGTGTTAAATTGTTTCGCAGTCTTCGTTTTGTTTCTCTTTTTATTGATCTAAATCTTTAATCTAACCCAATCTAAATCTGATTTCAATTAATTCTGGAATGATGTTGAGTTCAATTGAATTTGGCCAGGTAAGCCTAGTGGCATAATTAACTACGTACAAAGTTATTACAATACCATCAGTGTCACAAGAATTGTTTTAATTAAATTGCTCAGCAGTCTTACATTCTGTTTCCTTCCACAAACTTCATTAAGATATCGTTCCCCTGAGAAACACAACGTACATTGTTAAATTAACATTTCCACAGCTCAACAACAGTAGCCAGATACTCTACTCTTGGCAGCACAATGAGTCCTCTGTCAACCCTTGATAACAAGACACAAGCTAACAATATCTCCAACTCTTGCTCAATGTTATCACCTTGGAGGGAAGACGATTACCAAGCATGTTACTCTACAAAATAAGGATTACGCGGTTCCGTCTGTGTAACAGTCGGCGGAAGAACTCGCGAGCCAAAGGAATTAGAAGAGATCCGCAACTTTGAATACCCGGTAGCCCTGTTCTCGTTAAACTTTGCCCATTCAGCCGCGCGATTACGTTCTTTGAAGTTCTTTGGCGTTTTCAAACGTTTGTGTCGTGTCCGCGATACAATCTATCCCTTCCAACAACTCTGTTTTACCCTCCAGTGTCCCCAGGGCCTGAACCGAGTATCGTTTACATCGGATACGAGTGAAACAACTGTTTAAAACTGCTCCATGGAGACTCCGATTAAAACAGTTATTGTAGGGAACCTCTCTTCCGAAGGAATGTTACCGG
Organism: Lasioglossum malachurum; assembly: GCA_028455605.1. NCBI lineage: Eukaryota > Metazoa > Arthropoda > Insecta > Hymenoptera > Halictidae > Lasioglossum > Lasioglossum malachurum. Next base: position 14,555,603 of record CM052313.1, on the reverse strand, counting down.
GAACCAAAATTTCTACTATCTGAAATGTTTCCACGTTGAATCGTTTATATCAATGCGCATCTGATCGGATAATCGAGGTGTCACTAAATCGTAAATTAAACATGTAAACACACTATAAATTATGACTTGTATGGTCTCATTTTGAACAAACTAGTGTCACTAATATGCCAGAGAACATTTTATCAAATAATAAATAAAACCAATAAAGTTTTGTCATGTTTTGTGTGTGTCATTCACACACAGAGGGAAGTGAACAATCAGAAAGTTACTTCACAGCAGTTCCAAGAACCAAAATCCACATTCCAACAGTTTTCAATTCCTGTGTACCAATAATTTTAAATTTTGTTATTCAAACTGATACGCTTGTCTTTTCTCTGGTGCAGGTTTCGTGCTCAGGTGGGAGCCGTTTCAACACCGCCTCACAGTGGTCCGGATCGAGAAATTCAGTGACTATTTGTTATAGCTTTTGAACCACAAGAAATATCGGGATGAAATTTGGGTCAGATGTTAATAACAGTCTGCATATAAAATATATCTTCATTTGTTAATGTTCTGCTTGATTTTCTCGTACGTTTCTGTCTAAATTCTTTAAAGTCTTTGTGACGTGTTTCCGAAGACTCATTCGAAGGCTTTATCTGCACCATAGCATAAACATTTCAAGTGATTCTAATCCAAACAGTTCGTTGAGAAGAACTCCGCATCGCTTTGCGAAGTTTGGTCGGAGAATACAAATGTAGTCCGTAAAGGGTAACGGGACGCGACGTAACATTGACAGTTTTAAACTGCTATAATTTGCGGAAGCCAGACGAACCCGGAAATAATTTTTATACGATTATGTTGAGTAAGGTGTACTAACACTATCCCAATTTGTTAGAAAGTGGGACTTCCTGGGACTTGAAAGATAACCCTTACCGATTATAAAGAATTTTTAAAATTTTCTCCATTTAGTTCAGCATTGACTTTTAATATATTATGCAGACTAATTAATAATGTAAGATACGATTTCCCATCGAAAAAGCGAGAGAAAATATTAAATAGGAATGTCAGGGCATCGCACCAAACAGAAGCAATTTTTCTATTGAAAAATACTCTTCTTAAAATGTCCAGCTTTCCATGTTTATTACAACTATAATATTTATTTATATTTATATTTAGTTATGGACATTTGGGAAGCAATGTTCATTGATTAGATATCGATACGAGAAAGTCTGTCTTCAGGCAAAAAAGTCACTGAATTTCTCGATCCGAACCAGTGTGCGCCTCTCCTTGCCTATTCCCGTTGGCTGGCTTTTATTTCGCGAGAAACGCCGGGTGCTGGGGCGGGGGTGTCGACGTCGGCGCTGAAAAGCTGGCACAATGCGGGAAAGAGGCTCGGCGAGCGTGCATGTGTACAAACACGTGTCCGAGAGCCAGGCGAGAGTTTTTAATCATGGCATTTTATCCTGAGAGACGCTTTGTGCCCCGCGATGAAGACACTTTCGACTGTTTCAACCCCCGCCACACGCCGACGGGTTCGTCGATCTCGCCACTCTCTGTTTACGGGAACACAGGCTTTCACTCGTCCCCTTTGTGCTCCAACGCGTTTCGACGATTTAACCCTCCATCTCGGCTTCGCCCCTTAATCCCTTCCGGTGGCTCCGCGCCCAGGCACGATGGAAATTACGACCCTTTGTCGATCTGCTTTGATTTTTCCACCCTTTTCCGAGCCGCCTATTTCCACTCTTTGATTTTTGGACACTGGCGGCTGAACTAATTTTCAGGTGAGAGAACTCGATTCGTGTGGAAATTGGGGCTTCAGGATGTGGTTTTGGCTCTGGCACGATTGCAGTGTTTTTATTGCATGAAAGAGTGATTGCCGACTCCCTGTTTTCTAGTTTTTAATCATTTTTGGATAACGGTAGTTGGATAACGGATGGTTGCCATCCATAAAATTGCGAACCCAGGACGGACGGCATAAAAACCCCGGACTTTTCCTTTGTTTGGTTTGTTAGTTGGAGTCTCATAATTATAATAAATGAAACAAGGGTGGCACTCTTTTTTACACGTCTGTAAAATCAACCATTTCTAAGATACCGAAAAATACTTCGAGATTCGTTGATAGATCACTAAAGACTACAACATATCTTGCGGATCTCCATGCAAAATTTATTTTTGTCAATTATTGTAAGTCACAGGAGCCAAATACAAATTGTTTCTTTCCTTTAAAATTTTTATTAAGCTGAAAATGATATATTGACACACACACCTTCAAGTTGCTTTATATTCTCTCGATTTTTTAAAATTGCAGCTACTCATTGTTTTCATATAAATTCACAAAATCCCCAGTCTGACAAAGCCAGGGAAAAATGTACGGATGACAGCCCTAGATAAGGTAGAAGATTAACCTTTTGCATTCGAAGCATCAATCCCAGAAATTTAATTCAACTCTGAACGTTCAATAAATAAGAGGAAGTGAAATTTAGTGCGTTTATTTTGAGTGACTTGGGATGTGGTTCGGAATTTGGAACGATTGGGGCTTTTCGTTACTTGGTACAGTGACTGGCAACTCCTTGATTTTAGTTTTCAATTGATTTCTTCGTAAGGGAGCAGATTAACCCTTTGCACTCGAAGCAGTTTCGACGACAACATTTTCGCTCGCGTCAATCCCAGAAATTGAATTCAACTGTGAACGTCCCATAAATGAGAGTAAGTGAAATTTAGTACGTTCATTTTGGGTGGCTTGTCATGTGATTTGGAATCTGGAATGATTCGACAACTCTTTGCACTAGAAGCTGTTTCGACGCCAACATTTAATTCAACTCTGAACGTTCTATAAATGAGAGAAAGTGAAATTTAGTGCATTTATTTTGAGAGTGAGAAAACGGTTCACGGAGAAATTGGGGCATGAAAAAGTGGCTCGGAGTCTGAAACGATTCATGATTTTTTTATTCCTCGACACAGAAACCGACAACTCCTTGTTTTATACTTTTAATCGGTTTCTGGGCAACCAGGAGGTTTACCAGTTCCACTCAAAGCTATTTTAATCTCAGAATTTTCGGTCTCATCCATCGTAGAAATTGCATTCAATCAAGAATGTTTTACGAGATTCATACAAATTTATCAATCTGATTTATCCAAAAATATTCCATGATGTTCGATAAGATTGTCGTGATTAAACTTCATAATCTCAGCGTACACATTTACGTTTAAAATTAAGAAAAAGCAAAGAAAAAATCTATAATAATTGCGGATTGGATACATTTATAACAAAAATGGGTAGCTGTCATTTTAAACAGCAGAAACATTGAAAAAATCGATGAGTGCCGATACATTACATTTGTCCTGCCAACAGTATTAAAGGAAGGAACAAATTCTTGTTTGGTTCGAGTACCTTGTAATTGATGAAGAACAGTTTTATTTTGCATGAAGATCCGTAGTCTAACACTAACATTATCATCGAGAACATATAAAAAAATTACAGACGAATTGAAAGCAGGTATTGGATCATTGACATAAGTATTAGGACAATTTTGAATTTGTAGTCTCCATCCTACTGCAAACGGTTTGAAAACGCCCAGCACAGTAATTACGGCGGCCGAACTTGTTCGCAGGACTCGCTAACGAATGTGGACCGATTCGAGGATGAGGATCTGGTTTGCGGGAAAAATTGGGACACTCGAAAGCCGCGTTTAGTGGTGTTCCATGGTTCTGCGGATCGACGATCCGCTGTTCTCAATAAATTTCTTGCCGCCGGCAGGGGTTAATAAAGTGGGGAGTAATTAACACGGACACGGTTACGGCAAACAAAATCGATCGACGTTAGGAACACGGTTTCCCGATCGATTGCGGTTCGGTTCGGATCGAGGGCGGTCGTTGCCGGACCCTTAACGAGATCCCTTCATTTGCGTAATTAACTATCGACTTTCCGTCGACAATCTTGTTAACGAGAAGCCCGCCGATCGTTAATGGATTCCGACGAGTCTAGGCGGCCGTGGTACGGCACGGACAGTGAAATAATTATTCTGCTTCCGGATCGAGGCGGCGCTCGGTTGGCTCTCGCCGTTCGTTGTCGAAAGTAACTTTGCCGACGGAAACCGATAGAAATTATGTTGGGCGTTCGCGGGCCGCCTGCTTCCCGCAAAACAATTCGACCAATTCCGCCACGAACGCTTCTCCTCGATGTTATCGATCCTCGTACCTTGTAAAGATCGATCGAATTCTGATCAGGAGAGAGAATTGTAATTAAATATATACGATCAGACGGATATATTTTCAGCTGTACTCTCAGCAATGATCCGCCTCTTCGACATTGATCTTCCCACTTTGCACAGGTCTTGCCTTCAGCGTCCTCACTGTAAAATGTTTGTTTCGCCATTCTGGTCAAATAAGTTGATAAAAATATTATTTGACACAGTGACCCAGATTCAGGTTTCATCCTGGTGTGGAAGCTTTCGCAAATAGGTGGACGGAATTAGCGCGGTAAGCCGCTGATTTATGACCCGCAACCGCGACGAAAGTGTGATCATTCTGACGTTTCCGATCAGGGATAGATAGCCATCGGAAAGTTTTTTAATTGAGATCTTGACCCGGTTATCGCTTTCGGAGGTTTTGTTTTATTTGCAGGGCAAGCTTGAATTCAGATTTGTGCATCTGTGCGGAAATCTTTTTCGTTATTTTCTCTTCTGTTTCGCAGGAGATCTTTCATTCAAATTTGAACCCATTTTCTATTCTTGTCTTAATTGGCGACACTTTAATGGAATTACATTTTTTAAGGGAAGATTCCTTTTTTGGGAAGTTGAATCGAATTTATTACCGAAATTTTTGTTTTCTTTTTTTCATTGAATGTTATAAATGTGTAGAGAGAGGTGGCGGGAGAGGCGTTCATTTTTAACCATTTGGAACCCCGAAAATCCGAACCACCTAATGGACGGAACCCTCCCCCACCGGGATTCGAACCCAGGAGACCTCAGATCGGTAGACCCGCACTCTAGTGCCTGTGCCACGGGGATCCAATGAGAAATGGATCTGGTCTTCAGAAAATTGGCTACAACTTCTTTTTCGTGAACGCTTCATTATACTTTCTGCAGCGAAAATGTTACTGGTAACTATAACTTTTCAGCGTAATTCTCATCCTATGGAATTTTATAGCTAAAAAAGAAAACTTGTCCAGGCCTTTGCGACAGTCCCTTAATATTTTAGCGATATCTTTATTTCCCTCAACCTCTCCTGCAACAACTACAAGATTTTAAATTTCTGTGTCCTTATAACAAACTGAGAGCGCATTTTCACTTTTCTATACGACCCCACGATCCGAATATCACGGATGATGTTAGCCCAGGGTTCCTTATTATCGTACCAAGGATTCCGCAGCCTTATTTATAATTTTCCTCGTTGGATCCACTAAGTACACATGATGCGCTCCGATCGGCGTGATCCCCAGCTTCGGCATCCACTTTTCCCTGCTTCGGTGTTCCCCATAGGACGTCCTTGACCACCATTCTGAAAATAAAGCGACCTCCTGGATGCGGTAGAGGCGGCTTTTTCAAAGCCGCGTGCGGCGCATCTCGTCCACGATGCAGTCGTAAATTCCGCCGGTGGAGCGACGTTTACGCTCCGGCCTGCAAACACTATGGCGTCCCATTTAAGCTTTCGAGTAGGTAACGAGCACGTCCTGTCCGTGTACGCAAACACGAATCGATTTCCCGCGTAAACGCGCGCCCATGCGACACGCACGATCCCTCGGCCTCGGATCGCAATTCCGCTAACATCAATTAATTTCACTCCAATGTATTTCCTTTCCGCTTCGGCCGAGCTGTTTCACGCTTGCCCGTCAAGTGGTGCCATCAATCAATCCGCAAAAGTTCCATCAGCTTTCGGGTTTTCATTTCTTTGGATCTCCTGACTCGCTGCGCGACCACCATTTTCAAGATTTAATATGCGTAATTCGCGTTTGATACAATTTAATGAAATTTTCGTTTTAGGCTCGACGTTCCATTTAATTGGGTCAATTATTACAATTTCTTTGGTGTTTTATGCTCGTTTAATTCAGAGTAGTTCAATATGTTTTCAGCTGTTTGCGCGACCACGATTTTCATCATTTAATATGCTTAATTCACGTTTCATTGAATTTCATTTAATTTTCGTTTTCGGCTCGACGTTCCATTTAATTGATTTCATTAATTTCTGTAGTATCTTATGCTTACTTAATTCCGAGTAGTTCAATATGTTTTCCGCTTGTTATTCTTTTGAATTTTACAGCTTGCACAGCCACGATTTTTTAAGCTTCGACATGCTTAATTCATGGTTGATAGATTTTAGTGAGATCATCATTTTGAACTCAGTATTTCGTATAGGACGGTATCCATTTTTGTTGATGTCAATGAAAGGACGAAAAATTGATCTTTCCAACTTTATATTCTTTTGAATTTGATGTATTCGTGCAGCCACGATTTTTTAAAATTTCAACGTGCTTAATTCATGCTTGGTAGAATTTAATATGATTCTCATTTTGTGAACTCGATACTCCATTTAATGAGATGAAGCAATTTTTTTGAGTGGAAGAACAGGTTCTCTTGTTTGCACCACTTTTCATTTTGCAATCTTTTGTATTTCATTACTTTGCGCAGCTACAATTGTTTGAATTTTAATCTGCTTAATTTCCATTTAGTAACATCTAATGGAATTTCCAATTCATTTCAAACTCCATATTCCATTTAGTATACAACGAACTAATTTCTGTAAATGAACGAACGTTGTTCTTTTATTTAATATTTTTATTGCTTTTGCTTTAATGTCTTTTAATAACATCCACGTTTTAACTTTTTTTTACCCGCACATTTCCGTGTATAGTTCTTAATGGAAATGTTCCTATGCTTTTTGCATAATCTAATTATTACGGGAAGAAATTTCGATTTTGTTCTTGTATCCGGCAATCGAAACAGAAGATTTAGTATTTAGCATGATTAATGACCGAACAGATTGTTCTCTTGTCGGCCCGGTGTATATTTAGTATGATTTATTTTCCCTTGCGGGGACGGGTAGCCTCGCTGTGCACCTCGCCCTTTATGCGTACTGCTCTTGACACGTATACACCTGGCATATGATTCTTTCTAAATTAGATTTTCTAATAACCTTTAGCTGCACCTCGCCCTTTATGCGCACTGTTCCCGACATGTTTACACCTTGCATGCGATTCTTCTAAATTAGATTTCCCCGCAGCCTTTAGCTGTACTTTGCACATGCTGATCCCGACGTGTTTACAGCCTGCATATGAGTCTGCTAAATTAGATGTTGTAACAGCTTCTTGCTGTGCATTGTGCGCCACTGTTTATGCGAGCAAATTTTGATGCATGCTCCTCAGAATCCTCTGCGTCAGTACTTAAAAAATTTCATTAAAATGTTAATTGAATTCTTTAATATTCTCCTTCCCGTTTCAAATTGCTAAAGCTTAAACTCACGAAGGATTTGTACAATTCTTCACTTGGTTGGTAAGTTAATTGGTTCATTTATACAATTCCTGAGATCTCTACGGTTTTATAAGACAGTTTTTCCATTGTATAGTTTATGCAATTTTCCTCTCAGCCATTTTTCAAACATAGTTGAAATTTTTCATCTACAGTTGCAGTTACAGGTTTTGCATTCCAGATTCACCCTTTTGCAAGCCAGTTTCACTCGTTTACAAATAAAGTATTTGAAGTAAGTTTTTATAAAATAAATCAAAATTTTAAAATTGAAATTTAGTTTATTGCAAAGATGCACAAGAAATACTTATTTAAAAGTAATTACCAATTCATTAACTTTGTAATGACACAGTAATGACACCGTTCACGTGTGTCTATATAAATAAATCTATAATTTAATGTAAATGAATAAATAATTAATATATTAAATATTCTTAACGGGTGTGAAATTGATTTACAAAAGGTTGAATTCGACTTGCAAAAGGGTGAATTTGGAGAGCAAAACCTATACAACGTACAGAACGAAAATGTTAATCGGATTCTTTAATATTCTCCTTGTCGTTTATGTCACAGTTCATTTCACTGTATAGTTTATGCAATTTTTCTCTCAGCCATTTTTCAAACATAGTTCACTCCATCACCTCATTCGAGCAATGTTCAACTTGGCTTTAGCAGAAACAAATTTATGAAGTTCCTGACCTAAACTTTTTCATCTACAGTTGCAGTATACAACGAACACAACGATACACAGACGTCCCAAGACCGGTTCCCAAAATGCAAAGTTTCCAAAGTAATTTTCTCCACCTCATTCGCAGCTCTTTTCACACGTGTCGCGAAATTTCTCGACAGTGGAAGTTAGTCACTGAAAACGACCACATAAAATTGAACGTAGACATATGTACAAGCACAAGACCAACCTGAAAAATTCTCGTCCACTACGTCGCTTCCTTGAAGAACCGACCAAAGTGCACGAAATGCAGCTCGTCGAGCGAGCGAACACTGCCCGTTGAATATCGTATAAATGGCCGGTAAAAGCGGTAAACACGATGTTACGCTGGTTCGTGGCGCACCGATATAGAGAATAATCGATTCATACGTGCTTTACGTCCTTAAATAATTTAGAATGCGTGTCGGTGCGCGCACGGTATTACAGGGTTGTAAAGAACGTTTACACCGCGGATTTTATCAATTTATATCGGCCGCTGTAAAATATTTTACTACCCTCGATGATATTTTTCACTTGCGACTGGAAATACAAACGAAGTTTACAGTTCTGAATTGATGCTAAACCATTGAAATTAAATGCAATGTGCTGGTTCATGAGAATGTCGAGATTTTATTGAGATAGGACCTTCAGGGGAATTTAGTATAATATATGCTCGGATTCAGATATTTATTCCGTCACTTGAAGCGATGTAAGTTTATAATTTTAATAATCCTGCGAAGTTAGAATGTTAAGAATTGATAAATTGTGTGAATTTAATAATCTTCTAAAGTTTAACTTCTGTAAAGTTAAAATCGTGTAATTTTAATAATTGTGTAAAGCTAAATTCGTGTTAAGCTTAAAAATTGTGAGCAATTTCAATAATAGCGTAGAGTTAAAATTGTGTAAGTTGGGAAATTATGTGAATCTAAATTCGTGTAAGTTTAAAAATTGTGTAATTTCAATAGTAGTGTACAGTTAAAATTGTGTAATTTTGATAACAATGCAATTTTCACGACGATGTAAAGTTAAATTATGTAATTTGAATTAACGCTGAACGCTCACTAAAAATCTGCAGGAGTTGAGTAGCACGCGTATTATAGCTTCGAAAAACGACCGAAGCGTTGAGGGATTGGAGTATCGAAATGAAGGACGCCGCAGGCTCTCTTAAATATGAATTTTCATTTATTTTTCACTTTTGAGTAAGGCGTGGAAGCTACCGAAGACGGACAACACCTTCTGGCTAAAACGTCTTCACCCCGTTCCTAGTTACATCTATCGGGTGTACTCGTTACAACGTGCCGTTACCGCTTTCGATATACGCCGTCATTATCTGTGAATCATTCTCAGAAAAATCCCCAATCCATATCTCTCTTTCTCATTTTCTCAACTGTTTCTACACCTCGTTCTAACGTTTCACATTTTTTACAGGTTCGATTAAAAATATCGTTATTGCCAAAAGATCGATACACAGTGCCCGCTGGCGGTCGCATCCGCTTACAAAGATCGTTCTACACAAACGGACACTATAGTCAAGGGATCCTATCGTCTCTCGAGCCTCAAGATTAATTACTGACTCGGTAATTAACCACCCCGTCGCTTCCAGATCGCAATCGCCGTCGACATTCGCTCGAACTATCGAAGATTTCGGATCTAGAACGACTGAGATCGTGAACTTTTACGTAGTACAAGATTTATTGAAACTGTTCCGTCGATTTCGAATCGAAAAAATAGACTGTCGGATGGATCGTGAAGCGACGAGGTCCCCGTTCGCGAGTTCATTAAGAAAATATACCGAACAACGGGATTTTCGACGGCTAAAGTGTCTCGTCTGGTCGCTGGCAAGATGAGACCGCGTCGCCAGCTGGTTTTCGTTCTCCGATCGACGACACGTGCTACGAGTGTACATTATATAATTGTCTAATTACGGCCCGGGACTGGGAGCCGCGAAAACTCTGTCGCGGTTCGGCCCGGAAATTCGCTCGGAAACGCGAGCTTATTTCGCAACGTTCGAGGCTGCAGCGCTGGGAAACCCGGGCTGCGAACTTTCGCCTGCGAACTTCGCTCTCTGTGAAATTTTCAGTGCTTCGTTAGGAAACGACTGACCTGTCCGTAAAGTCCTCAATAGGTCGCTGCTAATTGAACTTATACTGCGGTACTGCGTCTTAGTTGCGCCACTCGACTTTTTCTACTTTACTGAAACACGTCGGAGAATTTCGAAAGTATTGTTCGATTTTTCTGCTGCCTCGTTTTAAGATAATATTTCTGAATCTTAAATTTCAGTTATTTTACTCGAGATGGTTGGGTTGCGTTACTTGACGTTTAATTTACCAGCTCGTCTCACAGGAAATCGACTTGTCTCCAAAGAAAAATATCGAATTTTCCATTCGACGAATTCTTAATCAACTGGAAGTGCCTCGGCCAGACTTCCCCAGCGCAGCACGATCCGTTAAGGACCTCTTCCAGTTCTCGGAAGGTCCTGAGGTCTGAAATAATCTGAAAAAGGGCAGTTTCCCTGCGAAAAGTGTGCACGAGCGACAGGATTTCGCGGTTCCCGCGCACCTGGCTGGAATCGCCGCAAATCGCGGTGACGGCGGAGCGCGTCAGGAACATTCGGCGATCCTGCTACGCTCACAGGTCCTGTGGACGGTGTCCTGGTTACAAAAGGATCGCTTTCCTTTCACGGACGCGTGCGGCAGAGTGGGGGGGCTTGCAGAGGATCGAAGGAAATCGTTGATAATTGCGACAAACCAGAATTAGCAACGCTATTCGATCGAGCAGCGCAGATTCGCTTTTTGATATCGCGAACGATGTCGCTCGGCGAGCCTGGAGCTCGGCTGTTCAGGCTTTTAAATAAACAGAAAAATTGTTAAAAATGTAGTTGAAATTGTTCACTTAAAAGTGACTCGTTCTTTTCCGTGATCTTTGAATCAATGAGCTTTATTATTGTACAATTGATCAAACAGAAAAGATGTAGGAGACAGTATTTTCATAAAGGTGATCGATTTTTTCACAACAATTGAACCAATGCGATTTATGAGCATCATTTCCCAATAACTCACAAAACAGTATTTTCAAATTGAAGATAAGAGTGTTCAACGCAAAAGGACACGTGCGAGGTCTGTCAGGATCTCAAGGAAACGAAACAATTGTTGTCCTTGAGAAATTATATCCAGAAAAAGTTTGTCTTCGAGTGGTCCTTTCAATTGTGATTCTAATTGAGAATTATTACTATTCTTTCAAACGGCTAGTGAATTGAATAAATAACGAAAAGGGTTCTTTTTAGGAGGTGAACAGCAGAGTTTTAGTTCCCGGGCGAGCGAGCATCGCGCGCGACACAATCCCCGAGGAAGCCGATCGGTGGAAACGCCGCTCTGTTTTTCCTTTTGTTTCGCTTTTGTGCCGTTTCTCCTCGTTTTGCCGTTGCTCTTCCTTTCTCCCATTCCCCCGTACCCGATCATTCTTGATCGGCGTGGACAGAGGTCTTTTGTGAAGCCCGTGTTTCCGTGCCGTCGACGCTTGTCCCGCGATAAACCGAGCACAGTTGTAATCGTTAGACCGCGATTCTTCACGCGAATTCGATTTTCGGGACCGAAGCGCTACGCAAACGAAACGCGGAGGCTGTTTTCGGATGAAATGAACGGTTCGCTGGGTTTAAAGTGCTCGGCCGGCACTCCGGGACGAGTGCTCGGACGAGGGAATTTCGTTTTACGATCTTTTACTGTTCGGTTCTCTTCTGTGCGCGAACTTTTGGTACTTATTTGTGATTTTTCGTCCACTGATTAATTCCAGATGTATTTACGCAAAAACAAAAGCTAATGCCAGTGGACCGAGTGCCGGGGAATTTTATTTTCCGAATTTTGGAGGTCCATTCGTTTAATCTGCGACATTTTGTGGTGCTGACCGATTGCACATGCTTGTAATTTTATATGAAAAATTTACAGAAATATGCGTCTAACATCAAATATGATCCTCCTATACTATTGTATAGTGTAAGATCGTGTTTGCCTGAGAAGATTTTCCGTGAATACAAACACGAATTCACTAAAATCGAATCAAGAATTTATTTTCAAGATACAAACCGTGACCTTTATCTCGTACATAACAATTCTTAAACACGAATAGAAACACGAATTCACTGAAATCGAATAAAACATCGAGATTTTAATTTCCGGATAAGAACCGTGACCTTTATCTCGTACATAACAATTCTTAAACATGAATCAGGATTTAGTATCTCGATCTCTAAGAGATTTATTTACAGGACAAGCGTCTGTCGCCCGAACGAATCACTCGACTGCGGATTTTGTGCGATTACAATGAACTACAATGAATGAATTACAAGATACAAAGTTCGTACGACTTTGAACATTAAAAAAATTACACGATATTGAGAAACGCCAAAAAGAATGTTAAAGAAAATCGTTCGAAAAAGAAACGAAATTTTTTCCAGCCTAAAAATCCGCAGCCCACGAGTCGCAATTCCAGGAACCGGTAGCGTTCTGCTTAATTTCTGCAATTTTCGAAAGATTCAGTCCCACTGTTCGCCCTTCTAATTCCTCGTTCGACGATCAAAAAGGCCATTACTGTTTCCGAAAGTGATTTAAGAGAGAAACAGCGACGGCAGACACTTTTCCGCCGTTCCCCGGAACTTTTCAGCGGACTTTCCGTCAAGGATCCGCTCGACAGGACGAGCAAAAGAAGACCGTCTCCCATCGGGCAGATAAAAAGATCGCAACCAGAGTCCTTCGACAGGACATCAAAGCGGCAAACGATACTGAGAGATCGTCCTCGTCCTCTGCCGCCCCTACTCGCTCCGCCTTGAACCCTTATTAAAGTTATTACACGTCGCTTCGGAAAAATTGGCAGTACGTTAGTGAATTGAAAGACTCGTTATCATGTTCTTTGCTTCCCTCTCGATCGCCGGAGATCGATCCTCTGAATGGATCTGTGTTCGCGACGTGATGCGGAGTGGATGCGCTGAGAGAGACATTTTTCGAAATATTCTGGGAAAATGGAATTTTTATTAACCGTTTGTAGTCGGAGCTATTTTAACTCGGAAATTAAACATTTCTTCTGACCTATAGAATAATTCCATTCTATATGATTTTTTGATTTCGTGGATATTTCTTTTTTTATTTAAGCTTACCCAGGATCAAGGGGAACCCACGCAAGAATAATTTTATTAAGAGCAGAGTGAATTAGGCTATTGGTTTGCAAAGTTGATGCAAAACTCGTTGTATGAGAAGGAGAGACTTTAGTCTACTCATTTTTAAATATTTTACACTTATTCCCGACATAATTCGGATCTGAACGGGAGATGAAGAGAACTCTTCCTGGATTCTCTCGAAATTGCGATCCCACACAAATTGTATATGAAATGTAGCTTCTACAAATAGTTGAAACTCCGTTTCGGTGTTCCTGAAATTATAATCCGACAGAAATATTCGCAGCTGTTTGCAAAACAATAGATTGTAGATTCGAGAAAGTTTTCGGCCCGATAGGAACTACGATATACAGAGACCGTGCGTTTACTTTGCGATTTAGTTGCAAAATTTGTACGTAGTTCCGCAGCCTAATTATTAGTTTGCCGTTCCAGAAGAGGGAGCCGCGCACGACTCGCCCCGAAAACCATTGGCGAGAGGCAGAATGTCTCGGGGTGCTTTCCCGATACTTAACTTGGAATAGTTTGCTCGTCATAGCCACGAAATTCTGCTAATTTGACCTGTCAGTGGACGAGATTCGAGATCGTGTGTTCGAAACATTCGCTCGAGACGTTTCATTATATTATACTTCGCAGACCGAGTTCGAAAGATTTTATTAAGTACGGCTTATTATTCCTGGTATTCGATACTATCAATATGAAAAGATGAAATTTGTTAAGAATGGTATCTTCCACTTCGATACATTAAAAACAAATGTTCCGATATCGAATAAATGAATAAATTGGTAGTGAAAAAAAAATCGTCAGAATTTAATTCCAACTTTCCAACATCGACATCGAATAAATGAATAAATTGTGGTACTGGGAAAAATCATACGAATTCAATTCCAACTTCCTATCCATCGTCCCAGTGTAAAATCATCTCCACACATTTTTCCCGACATCGAAGTACATACATTCTCCCAGCGCAGAAGCACCGCAAGTGTCACAAGAAACTCCTTATTCTCCCCATTATCCCCAGAAAAACGTCTTCTCAGCGATCTCCTGCAACCGCCCACGTTCTCGGAATTTCCGGTACGTTCCAGGGAAGAAAACTCCTCGGAAAATTCGAATCAAGATCACCGAGATCCAGGAAAAATCAATGTACCGAAGTTCAGCGATCGAGATGGACACGCACGCCGACGAATTTTACAAATGGCGGATCCGAATCGGATTCGACCTCGGACCGGAAGCAAAGTCGCGACTACTCGCCAAGAACCAGAGACTAATTAGTTTCGGTAACTAGACTTGAAGTTACTCACACACGCTGCTCCCCTATCCATCTCTCTACCGTGAATTTTCTGCTCTCACGATCTCCGTTTCCTCCAGATTTTGTTCCTGGCATAATTCGCAGCGGCGAGATGGTGGCCCGGAGCTTATCCGGTCGGCCATTTTTCTTCGTTAACGGCCGCGAAACAGCTCGTTTCGCTCGTCGTTCTTTCGGTGGAGAAAAAAAAACAGGGATAGAAACAAGAAATGGAAATTGATGGCCGATCGGTCGATCGATTCCACTTAAAACCGAGATTTCGCGAAAACGCGATCCCTCGCGGTTGCGAAACTCCGGCCACCAGTTTGCCGCTGCTCTCTACCCTTTCTCTGCTTTCTCTTGTTTGAACATCACTCCCCACCTTTCTCCCAGTCGGGAAACTCTCGTCCGGATTTTTCCGTGTTTCTATTTTTCTTTCCTTGCCATTTTTAACGCGCTGTTGCGAACTGCAGCAGCTCGTCGGACGACAAAGCACCCGACACATTACTCTCGATTATCTCTACGATCATATAATATAATAATCATCTTTGCTCTTTTATTTATTTAATATTCGCGGTTACGTCTTTTTTCTCCACGTCGCCCAAGAGCCACCGAGCACCGTCTACCTCGAGCTGCAGTTTTTCTTCTTTCTCCCTCTCTCTCTTTCTCTGTCTCTTTTGTGCAAGCTTTTTCTAGCGCGATAACACTCTGTCGATTTTCTACCTCGACGCTCATTCGAACGCCATTTTTCTTTGTCTCGCACCGCAGGATTACCTCTTATTTTTATTTAATAAAGCCTCGTGATCTCAATTTACGCGAGTCCGCTTGAAAGATTTGCGAAATTGCCAGGTTGTTCGCGGGAGTTCAATCTTGCTGGAGATTAAACTTTGATCGCTCTGTCGATCATTTTGTAATCGATCATGTCGGTTGAAGAGGAGAAGCTGTTGTTGTTGGACCGCGAATGTTTATGCAAAGAGATATTTGGCACCTCTGTACAACTAGCTTTTAATTATTATAGTTGTCGATAAATGTAAGGAATAAATTGATCGTTCACCTCTTTAGAAACTGGTTTCTAGTATCAATTAATTACTTTTATAGTATTTTACCTTGCTCTTAGGAAGAATCCTATAATTCATGAAGGAAACTTTTCCATTATTCAGACATCCGTGACATTATTTTTTAAGAATGGTCATTTCCATAAAAATCCACAGTCCACTATCTGACAACGTTCTCTAACAAAATGTATTACTAATTCTCTCAACCCGTAGCGAAATTTATTTTATTTAATCCTTCAGCATAGACATATTAATTTTTCCAGACAAAACGCGGATGTCAGTTTCTTATAAAGCCCTCGAAAAACGCTCATTTTTAGGATCCAATTAATCATTCTCTAGCGTGCTATTAATTTTCAGAGAGGTTCGAGTAAAGATCGAGAGGAAATTATTTGCACAGATGTATACTACGAAGATTATTTTTCCAGATGGTGAATCACACCTGGAGATCATAATGAAAGCTCGAGAAGACAACAGCTCGGTGTCTCGAAGGGATTTTCGTCTCCCACGCACTCAGGCACGCATTCTAGTTTGAAAGTTGATTTAGAATTTTATTTTATTGCGCGACGCGAGGGTGCTGCAAGTATTCGTGTGTGTTTACGTGTGTGATGTGTTTCTGTGTGTGTGTGTGTTTTTTTTCGGTAAACTTGCACGCGTGGAATTCTCTCTTATTCGCTCGTCCACACGTTCGATCGCGTACTTGTCCGTGTAGATGTACGTTCTTTTACCTGTATAATATATCTGTATCTTTATGTATATATTTATATATAATATATTCCTTCTTCTCTCTTTTTTTTTATTTGCAATTATAATATAATATATATATTTCCTCTCTCTTTATCATCTTTGTTCGTCCTCGCACGTTAGATCGTTTATAATTAATTACAAAGTTAATTACAGATAACACGAGACTCCCCAATGCTCCACGATTATTTACAGCGAATCAACGAACGGCGAAAATTAAAAGCGCCGATCCTTTCGCGAAAGTCTGGGACATCGATCCTCGATCCATCGACCCCCTGAACGCCCCTCCAATTGAAACAACATGTTCATTTACTCGAATTAACTGATTATTTAAACTGTTCACTCTTTTACTCGTCGGTAACATTTTCTGATTGACCAATAATCTAGTTATGCTTCAGTATATTTATTCAACCGTCTATAATAAATCACGCGAACCTGAAAACAAAAGCGAGAAGACCATTTTTCACGTTCCCAATATATCAATCCTCTTCGCCGATTGCAACGGTTGCAGCAGCTTCAACGTATTCATTTATTTATCTACAATCCTTCATTCTCGTAATCCACTTGGATTAAAACAACGTGAAAGAATCGAGGATCCAGGATCGATCCAGCTGGCGAATCGGCGCCATCGACGACTTATCGGCTAGGGAAACGAAGGTGAAAGAAATAAACCATTACTCGTCGAGGGAGTTTTGTTGAAAGAACGAGGGCATTGTCTTATGACTATTTAGAGTACCAAGGTACGTGGGTCCC
This sequence comes from Lasioglossum malachurum, assembly GCA_028455605.1. Taxonomy (NCBI): domain Eukaryota; kingdom Metazoa; phylum Arthropoda; class Insecta; order Hymenoptera; family Halictidae; genus Lasioglossum; species Lasioglossum malachurum. Next base: position 14,538,463 of record CM052313.1, on the reverse strand, counting down.
TATAGGACGCGTTCTCCTCTCGCTGGAATCGACGGAACGTCCCCTATCGATTTCTCGCGAGCTCTCGCGCCCCTCTGGCCACCCCCCAAACCCACCGACCCCCACGAGGGACCCCGAGGAAAATCGATTATACGTGGACACACGAGTCGAAACCGTGGCTCGGGTCTCGTCGGCGTTTCGTTTTACGAGCTCCGATCGTAAAGCATCCCGCCAATTTTCTACACCCCCATCCCAACCCCACAACCCTTAAGTTATGTTTTCCTCACCACCCGCCCTCGGTCCTCCTTAAAGATTATCGGTTGCTTAGTTAAACCTAGCGAGTTAAGAGACTCCATAGAAACGGCGCCGATCGATCTAAGTGGCGTTACTGGCTCTGGGGAGCACTGAGAAGCTCCGAGGAGTACTGAGAAGCTCCGAGGAGCCCTGGGGAGCCCTGAGGAACCCCAAGGAACATTCGGAGATCCGCGGGAGCCCTGAGAAGCTCTGTGAAGCCCTAAAGAGCACCGGAAATCTTCGAGGTACCCTAAAGAACTGCGAGGAGCTCTCAGAGGCTCCAAGAAATCCTGAGGAATTCTCAAAAGCTCCGAAAAGCCCTGACAAGTTCTGCGGAGCCCTGAAGAGCCCCAAGGAACCTGAAAAGATCCTGAAAAGTTCTGAGTCTGATCGAATCGGCGCCGAAGGGATGGGACCGAGTCCGATATGCGTTCGCGAACCCAGGACGATCACTATAGACCCCGTTTCACGGGGTTCGAACGTCGAAAATACTGATCTAAGACAGTTAACGCGTTAAAGTTGAAAGTTTTGTGTAGCCCTCCTCATCTGTCCATCGTCATCTTCAATTCTATTGAATTTAACTGCCCCGTTCATTTTTCTTCCCAACACCGTTGCTCAGACTTTTAAATCGTCGAAATGGTAAAATCAAAGAATTCTCCTTATTTTGAGTCATTTACGAAGTTTCGAACGCTAATCGACCCACGCTAAAAATATCTCAATACTCGATCAGCACTCCCAAAAATTGTTCCGACCGGCTTCCATCTCGAATGGACTTAACCAATTAAGAAAAGCTTCTTTTCTTAATCGTCTATCGCCTCTGACGAAGAGGCTGGGTCGTACTACGGTTTAAAAATCGCCTGGATCCCCGGGTTCGCGAGCGGAACAGGTGGAACAAGGTGTGCAGGCTTGTGTGCGTGCATTAACGAATCATCGTCCTCGAAAACGCGTTGAGCTCCGGCTCCAAGATCATCCAGGACGCTCCTCTTCGTCTAGATCCTGCCGGAATCCATGCTCTTCGAAGACGAGCGGCTCCCGTCCTCCTCGAGGACGTCTTGAATCGTCGGTCCATGGACTTCTGGATCCACGAACGTCCTCCGAACCTCTTCAGGATCATCTGCTACGGTGATCGCCCTCCAAACGCTGATTCAAAGCGGCCGTCTCTCTTTCTCTCTTTCCGTTACTGAAATTATAAATCGCCATCCGTTCGCTGTAGATCTATAGTTTTTACCTGTGATCTTTGATCGAGATCGGGAGCTTGAACGACCATCTTCCGCGATTTAGTCCTGTCTCGTTTTCTCTTCTTTCTTTTTTGGGGGAATATGGTAGCTGAGATTGTGGCTGGAATTCCGAGTTATGAATTCCACGATTCCGCTTCGCTGTTGACTTTCAATCTCCTGCGCCGCGAGCTTCCATCAATTTGCAAGTGTTTTCCTAAGGAAAGCTGTCGATATTCCTTCTGGATTCGCGAGGATTCAACCAATCCACCAGGACTTGATTTATTCCGTGAATCCGATCTAGCTGCGACGATAAATCACCACGCTAAAAGCAGTTTTTGCGATTCTTCCTCTCGTTCTCGATTCCTGCGATTACGCTCCTCCAGAGCGTTCGATCGTGGTTGTTTTATTGTCTGAACATTTTTCTGATTACCATCAATGCTCAGTCGATGGCAATCGCTTAATGGTTCCTCTGTGTGAATCGTAGAGAAATTCTTTAATAAATCGTGCAATACGATCTAGCCATGATATTAAATTATGGTCTTGAAAACAGTTTTTGCCCTTTCTTCTTTCTCGATTTTTACTGCTACAATTCTATCGATCATTTGGTTACAGGTATTCCATTCTTCGATACTTTCTTTTTTTATTAACATTAATGTTTAGCTACTGGTCATTACTTAACAGTTCTTTTTAAATCGAAGACGATTTTATTCGGGAGCCTTCACTTTAACGGATTGCTCAATATATTGACTGCAATTTAATTTGTTACTTTAATTCGTTCGCCAGAAATTGTTAGAAACTTCTAAAGGCACTTACAAATTGTTCTCTGAAGCGCCTAAATAAATGGTTAAATATATCCGACAGATGAATGAATTAGAACAGCTGTTACTTTTTCACCGTTTCGAGGTATTTGAGACAGAATTTATTCAGGAACATCACAGAAATCCGAGAAACGAGAATGACCGAAATTTCTAGGAAAGCGAGTACTTCGGTTGGCTTATCCAGCAGATTCCTACAAAACAGTTTGCCGTTCTACAAGATGTGCTCTGGATGTGATCCGTCCGGGATAATCCCGTGGAAAGAGCTCGAGAAGAGTGCCATTTTCACGGAGATTGCCGAACGTTTTCAGTCCACGGCCTGATCATTTCCACTTAAACACCTTCCAGCGGATAGCGGGGCCAGGAGGATAACGAACGGAGGAAATCCTTTCTCAAAGGCCAGCGTCTGCCAAGGAACGAGGGCGGAAAAAAGCCCTCATTGGTAAACTGCGAGGACGTTAAAGCTCGCAAAAATTGCTTCGAAAAGTTGTAGCACGTGAAATGGCCTCTTTAAAACGTGGCGGGACATCGAGTAAACCTGATTCTTTAAGGGCTCTCATAGTCTCTCGGAGTCTTGTGCGACAGAATAGAGGATTGATCTTAATGAAATTTTGAAGTGATTGACTTTATATAACCGATTGCATAAAAAATCTTAGTAGCAATGAATTTCGAAAAAGCAAGATCAAATTCATTGGAAAAAGCATTGCGTTCTTTTCTCAGAATGATATTTAAAAAAACACGAATTTTGAATTCAAAAAAGCAAGATGATAAAATTTAAAAAACACGAATTAATACTGATCAATTCAGGTAATCGTCCTTGTAAATGCTTGCATAAATCATGCACAGGCCCAGCAGCCGGAAATAACAGAATGCCACGTGTCTCTGTTCGAATTCCGAGTGTTCGCGGCTTATCACGACGTTCCACGAAGCCAGACAAGTGACCACAGGTGAAACTAGGCCTCTGTGGAACTCGGTCACGGGTCAAAAGAAAGAAGACACTCTCGATTGTCACCCGGAGAGCAGCCACCTAGCCCAGTTGAAGGGAAGAAATAATTTCGAGAGGCTACCAGAAAAGGAGAAAGTGAAGCGCACACGATCTACTGGCGATAAGTAGAATCACCAGCGTTTCTGTATTATCGGGGCGAGTTCGTTGGTCGTCGAATATATCCATAGTGAGTCAGGAAGGTGCTTTCTCAATCGAACTCGAAAGCCTTGTAAGTTCTAAGGCTTCGCGGCACGTGTGCGCGCGGTCGAAGCGGGTTTTTGCGATGCGAATGTGCTTCGGGCGAGGTGGGAGGATCGGTGGTTCGTTGGGAAAGTTAGTATTGCAGTCTAAAGTCGAAAGTTTTTCGAGATAGTTTGTTTGGTCGGTGGATCTGTACTTCCCAGTAAAAGCGTATTTCTCCTATACTTCAATAATGTATTCGAGAATTTTCTGTGCGAAATAAATGATAGTGTTCACGTGTTAGATATTACACTTTTGGAAAATGTATTCAAGAATTTCGCGTAGGTAATAAATTAGAAAGTGTCCCCGTGTTTCCCGTTGAGTATACCATGTCTCGATATTGTGTGCAATCATTTTTTCGTGGGTAAAAATGAATGTAGCAAAGGGAATTTTGTTGGTTTCAAAGGGGAGATTTATGTGGGCCCTCTGTCGGGGATGAATTGAGAGTTTGATCTCAGTAACATGGTCGCGCAAGTATTGGGACACCTGCTGTCTACGAATGACGCTCAAGACTTTATAAGAGGGCACGCGATAAGGCACCATCTGTTGCCTCATGTTAGTATACATATGGTCTAGCCGGCCTCTCGATAGCCGTTGGATAATATTTATTCAAGACCTTCGACGAGGATGGAACTACTTTCCGCACTGCTTCGCGAACGACAGGTGTTCCAAAGCTATGAATGTAAAGACATGGTCTATTTTCCTGGTATATTTAATCCTTTCAGTGAAATAATTGTAATAATGAATTACCAAAATCCTGTCAGTCAGGAATTTGAATATTTTCGGCGGTAATGTTTACTTCGACCAGCTTTTACATAAACGACGAGTCACCATTCTTGCCTATGAAGCTCCCGTATCATCGGGATCCAAACTTTTCAGTCCCCATCAGCACTACTAAATTATCACCGTCCGAAACTTCCCAGGTCGATAGAGGTTCCGAGTCGTTCCAAGTTGCTGAACTGGCTCCATCAACCATGACAGAAAGTGTTCAATCAAAGTGTAATAGTCAACGCGACCACTAATCGAGTTATTCTCGCATAGATCAAACTCTGCAATTTCTGTACTCTCCCCTTACGGTTATAAACCGTGCAACGTCGCTTCGAAGATTAATATGAACTGTGCTACTTCGAGTACCATTTTTAATAGTAAATTTTTAAATACGAACACAAAGTGCAATTAACCTTGAGACTTGGCTCAGCAAAAATTTAGTCAGGCATATCAGACCACTCAAAATCCAACTTTCAACCGTACCATGAAGAACACTCCAGAGGACTCTACGAAGTGGTCCACCCTCTACAAAGATCATTGCATCCTTTAAAACTCGAACGTAAGGTACGATGGTACTTTGGGATTATCCCGTCGACCTCTGAACGCTCGCGAAAATGCGCAAATCCTTGAAAAGCAAGTTCCAAAATAAACATTCTAAACACACATTAAATGTATGAAATAATAATAATAATAATAACAACAAAAATGTTAATAATAAGCTACCTTTTGGCGATAATTTCGTGTTTGGCGAAAATGGTCGACGGGATAATCCCAAAGTGCCGGTACGATTAACCTTGAATCCTAATATTCACAAAAGGGGCAACTTAAAATGCCTACACATCCTGAAGAGATCCCACTGAACTAAGTCGTTCGAAGTACAATTTTGCTACAGCTCACGAAGAATAGGGCGATGTCAGGTGACCCTGCGACTAACTGTAAAGACCCCGAAATCACGCACTGGCACTCGAGCAAGATCCCATAAGTCGAGCCACAGTCCAAACGCATTGCGATTTGCACATGGATCAGGAAGCCGCAACTCCGCTAAGCGATTGAGGAAGGGGGCAAAAAGGGAGGGGGGCTTGAAGAAGGAGGCACCGGGCGCGGCGTTTCACCTGTGCAAATTTGCCTCCGACCCGGTTTCCGGGGATCAACTCCTTTCTCCGGCCGGCACTTCATCCCCGGCTCGAATTCTCTCCGGTACTGCGATGCTCTCAGCAAAACGGGGCTCTCCGAGGCGATCGATGATTGGCCGATTCGTCCACTCGGTAACCGGCTCGCAGCCGAAACGGGGTCGAATCACGGCTCGGCTAAGCTTATCGGCCGGTCGAATAGCGCTGTAAACGCGATTAAATGAAAAGTCGAGCACGGCCGTGGCTGCGCGATACATATCCCGAGCCGAGATAGACTAGAGAGAGAGCTCTCTCTCTCACTCTCTCTCGATCCACCACCGTGGAAACCGCCTCGTGAATTTCGAGAGCACGCCAGGAATTCCGGTGACCGGACCCAAACCAGAGGTCGACGGGATCAGGCCGAGAATCTGGTTGTCGGAAATGACCTTGTTAGTTCGGGACAATGAAGCTTATACCCTCGCATGATTCGATGATTTCTGTACGGGGACCGATAGCGACACTTATCCCAAAAATATTTAGCAACGAGATGAGTCTTGCCTGTTATTTATGTTCGAGGATGCTAACACTCTATAGCAAGTATTTTTCTTACGAATTTAATCCCAGACTATGCGAACGAAAGTAATACATTAGAAACAAACATTCTCAAAGGCAAGAACTGTTTTCTTTGCTTCTTACGTAAACCTGATATAGGAGGCCTGAAAATAATTTATAATTTTCTCGAACAATGTTCCATAAGAATTTATAAACAGTGTAACATCTATGCAACGTAAGCCTCGTGTAACAATATTGTACTTGCTAAATAAACCACTCGGTACAAAGCAATAATATATTAAAAAAGAAATATATGTGGAATAAGTGATGAAACTGTCATCACTGGATACAAATTAGCAAAGTTAATCATGAGGCAATCATTAGGCCACGGAGGATTAAAGCGACAAATCAGTTGTCTCTGAGGATGTAGAATCTCTGAGCGGCAACCTGTGGCGATTGGTTTCCAAAGGCACAGTTAGAATCCCCTCTAACGAATGATTGTCGATTGATATCGTACGCTAGCAAAGCCAAGGTGCACAAAGGCTGCGGGAACGCATCGTCTTCGCCGTTCCATTACCTAACAAGCTATTTAACCGACCGGAAGGATCAAAGCAAACGCATTCCTGAACGAAGAAGGTGTGAACGTTTAATTTGCCTCCGCACGGAGGTAGAGCCGCGGATTCCGGAGTCGATATGTTAGGTTCGAGCCAACCTTCGACTCGCCATTTTGATCCCTGAATAAACACGGTCGGGGGTTTCATCTTCGAAATGGACGCCGGAACCAGCGGCCAGCGGCTGCTCTCAAAGCAGCTTTGCGACCTGTTGGAATGTAAGCTTTTCACGCTCTGCGCCACGACAATGGCTAATGAGGAGGCCTCTTCCCTGCAGATCTTTTTCTTTTTGCGATGCCATTGGTAATCAGTTTGAGCTCTGACCAGGCAACCGACGCGACGTGTTCGTTTTGCAGAATTTTAAAGAGGAAAATAAACTATATCTTGTATTATTAAAATACGCGTTATTTTCAATACGACCTTCCCTGGAACACCCTGATGAAACGCTAATGTTGACCGTTGCTCGAGTACAAAACCAATGAGGACCGCAATGTGTTCTTCCATCAGGCCTCGATGCGGCTGTCCCGAAACTCTCGCTCTGCCATAACATTGTCCAATCCCTTTCGACAACATCGGATCGATTCACTCCGACAGTGTTCCAGTTGGAATTCTACACCCTTCCGATGGAATGCCTGGATTTTCGTGCCTCGAATCAGTTGTTCCGACTATCGTGTACTTGCGGAGAAGTAGTTTGCGCGAAGAGTCGAGGTAATTTGTGGGAGGAGCCACAGGAAATTGTGGGACGGGCTAAGGAAGTGGGTGGGATCGGCCGAGGAAATTGGAAGGCTTTCGTCATCGTTTGATCGATTGGATTCGGTGATGTTTCATTGGATTTCTTGGGAGCTTTCTCTTTCTCCCGCTTGCATCAGTGTGTTAACCCCAATAGTTTGACCAAAGGTATCTTCATTTCTTCAGCTGATGAACCGATGCGTTTTCTCGGATTCAAAGTCTCTTCGTTTTCTTCTTCGTATCGAACCGAATGCTCCAAAAATCGACAGCTGTTGACTGGTCAACCACAATCTCAACCACCACGTTCCCCCGGGGTATCCGAGCACAAAGTAACCCATAAGCGGGTTCTTAAATTGTCTTAATCGCTTTCAGAGCCCCGGCCGGACCGTTTCGGCCGCTCTAAGTGTCCTCGACGGGAGGAACGATCGTTCAAGCGGCCCGATTCTCCGTTGTCGCGTTAAAAGCAAAGCCCGATGCGTCTTCTTGGACGAACGGTAAGCCCTTTCGGGCCGTGGCGAGACCGTAGCTCTTTGGCCGGAGCGATAAAACTTGATCAACGTCAACGACGAAGGACTTTCGCGTGGACCTAGGGGGGAGGGGGCGACGCGCCTCGGCGAAACCAGGGTAGCCAAGCTCGCCACCCCCCGCCGCCAGATCTCCACGGCGTCGAATCGAACGGAAAATCGATCCCCGAGGGCTGACCGTGGTCGATTCTTGCTGTAGCCATGCAAACAAGGATGGGGGATAGAGCGTTGCGTCTAAAAACGTGCTCCGAACGCTACGGCATACGCTAGCTCCTCTTTCTCCCTCCTTCCTCGCCCTCGAATGGACGAGCAATCGCTGAAGAGGACCTGAAGAGGTCCGTGAATCACCGGAAATAGCTCCTCGCTTTCCACTGCTGTACATTTCCCTTTGTTATTTAAATATATTGGCTTGGCCGCAGAGTCCTGTCGTTTTTCTCTTCGGTACAACCATGACGTACAAAAATAAATGGCGGGGTTTTATGAAATAGAATTTATTGTTCTAGGTGAAATACAGTCTCTCTCTCCCTTTTTCTCGTTGCATAGTTTTCATATTTTCGAAAACATGATTTGGTGTAATTTTTCTTGAAGCTTGACAGATACAACGATATTTTTCGGCCAACCTAATATCATAAAATATTAGGATAAGATCGAGTTATTGGTTATTCGTCAAACGCAGGGAGCTATGTCCGGCGATCGAAGCTGAAAAGAATGCAAATTTAATAAAAATCGGATGCGTGGGCCGAGGGAAGTAGCAGTGGCCCGAACGTCAAAGATTGAGCTTCAAATACCTTCGAACAATATTGCGTGCAAAAGATCGAATAACAGCGGCAAGACAAAAAAGAAGACGGAACAAATCACGAAGACATGGAAAAAATGAAAAAAAGAAAAGTAGAATTTGAAAAGAAGTCGATTCTGTTTCGGAGGAACCCATTGATCCTCCCGGATCGTTTTGCCACTTCCGGGCTCGGCCGATGCACCTCGTGGACAAAAACACACACACACACACAAAGGCACACACAGAATCGACGAATAATTAGATCGTGAAAATGCAGGCTCACCGTTCTTCCGGCCGGTCGGCCATTGTTCACTTTTCGTCTTTTCGCATCGGGTAGAAGAGGAGGACGGTGGTTGGTATTTTGTCGGAGGTGATATAATTGTTTACAATTTGTTTATTCTCGTAATAGCGGATATGGTGTTCGTGATTGGTCTCGGTGATCGACTCAAGCGGTCTCCGATACCGGAAGCGGTGGCTGCCCACCGGAAGTAGTCATGGCAGGCGTGGTGTTGGTGGTGGTGGTGGTGGTAGTTGGGACCGGAAGTGGCTGTAGGGCCTGCATGTCGCAGGTGTGGGAACCGCGCTTCTTTAGGTCCTGGAACAATTCGCATTGCGGAAATGTTTCAATTTAGACTCTTCGTCCAGCGTTTTCCAATATGTATCTCTTTCTCTCTTCCCATTCTCTCAAAAAACTTCATCTTCTTTCACTCTATACTTCCCTCTCTCTCTCCATCGTTCATTCTCTCCACTCACTCGAATATTCTCTCTATCTTTCTCTCGATCACTTTCTTTTCGTATCTACAGGTCTATAGAAATACATATACATATATCAAGGCTATTCATAAGACAAAATTATTCTAAGCTCTACGTCTCTTTTCTCTCGCTCTCTCTCTCTCGCTCTCTTTCGCTCTCTCTCTCTCTTTCCTCCCTCTCCCCTTCTCTTTTCTCTCTCTCTCTCTCACTCTCTGTGATCACACTGCAATTAGGATTTTTCTCTCTTTTTCTCTCAGACTCTCTCTGTTTTTATATTTCTACGGTTACTACATATTTCTTCTTCTCTGCCTGCATCACAGATTCGTTTCTTTTTTTTCTTTCTCTTTCTTTTTTTTTTTTGGTATCGCACTTGTATCTTGTTCCGAGTTCCTCGAGCATGATTCCGGAAGACAGAACATGCGAACATCCAAACCGTGATCCCGTTTCTCTCCGACGAGCAATTGCCCGCCACGGAGAGAAGCTACTCTCGCCGCTCGATTTCGGATGAGATGGGATGTGATGCGATCTCGCGCGGCACACTTCCGGCGGCACCGATCGATCCTCTTTCCTCATCCCCGCTTGATTTTTCAACTGAAGGGTTAACGAACCGTCCCACGAAAGATCTAGTATTCCCTCTTTGCAGCGAACATATATTTTCTAACAATTTTATTCTTCAACTTTCATTCTAGTTACCAACTTCGTGCAAGCTCGTATTTTCGTGGAAGAATTAAAAAAAAAAGACAAAAATAAAAACAATTTTGAGAGAGTCAGAAAGATGAAAATTTTAACAAATTGGGAACAAAATATAATATTTTTATTTCTTTATTTACGATGTTCCAAACGAATCGTAAACATGTCGAAACAAATTAATGGAGCTTAATGGAGATATGAATTTGCACGTAAAGTCTAAATCTCAAGTCTAACACCAAAAGAAGTTATTGTTCATTGTTAACTTGTTCAATGCGGATCAGTTTTGGAACTGACTTAAGAACAACTTTACCACGCGAGTCCGTTCTGGAACTGACAAACGGACCTAGCGATTCGCGCTCAAAATTTTTTAGAACAAAAATATATTTATTTCATAAAAGTGATTTCCAGAGAGGTAATACATATTTAGATTTCACAATAAAGAATAATTTTTTAAAATTCGCGTTGTTGAAAGTGTTAAGAATAAATCGAAAGGATCGTAGCGGATCGTTGCGATCGATACAGGTGCCGCAGGATCGATGTGTCCGCCGTAGGTAGTCGGTTCTTCCTGTCCGAGTATCATCGCGCACTTGAGACCACGAGCGAAGAGAGATGTCGAGAGGAATGAGGGGGGAAGAATGAAAGAGGGCGCGCAGTCCTCAACACGTGCAGACCGAGCAGTTCTCGTATATAGAAAACAGAGACAGAGTTTTGTCCACATACTCTCTATATGTACAGATAGATCATGCGGAGAGAGAAAAAAATACAGAACAGCGAGAGATAAAAACTAGTGTCAACGACGACTGGTGAGAGATCAAGGAGAAAAGCGGACAAAACGGTGCTGCTACTGAACAGACAAGTTTGATAGGACAGACGGTCGAGCATGTAACAAACAGCGGACTACGAAAATAAGTAACAGACAGACAGACAACTAGATAGATAGACAGATAGATAAATAGACAGATAAATAGACAGATAGATAAATAGACAGATAGATAAATAGACAGTTAAATAGACAGACGTAGAAACAGATAGATAGATATACAGACAGATAGACAGATAGATATATATATATATATATATACACGAGAGACAGCGATACGCAACAGCAATAACAGTCGGCGAAACAAAAGGTAGAACACAAGAACTGGTGTCGAAACAGAAAGATATATCGGTGGAGCAACCGTGCTGCTGTTGGCAAAAGGTGTTCGGTCCGATCGATCGATCGAAGTAAAAACAAAGCATGCCAGGTGCAATATAATCGTGATCGTGTTCGACAAGCCACTAATTGCAAGACGAGTGTCTCGAATCCTCGCCGGCGTCGTTGTTCAAACGGGGGCTCTTTTGCGCTTTTCAATTCGAATTCTCCATCGAGTCCTGAACTTCGCTCCGCGTGTTTCCGTGTTGTACATTCACGGATCTACTCACGTGTGTTCGCGCGTGTATTATGTGTGAATATGTATATACTTATATGTAGCTCTATTCGTTTCGCTTCGCTGTTTTCTTTTTCTCTTTATTCGTTCGGCCCCTTTTTAGTCGTTGTTCTTCTCCCTCTGTTTTTCGCTCTTGTCTATCTCTCGTTGTCTTTTTAGCTTTTGCGAGCAACACCGTCGCCCGATCTCGAACAATGACCGCAACCCAGATGCGTGCGAGGATTGCGCGTGTTCGAGCTGGTTCCTCGAAGGGACCACGATGTCTGCATCGTGGAATTGTGACAGCCTACTCGCTCGCTCGCTCGCTCGCTCGTTGAAGCGTCTCGAGCGCTAACGGATCGACTAACTAGTTGCTAGTTAAGCTAGTTGCCAGCGGTGTCTGTGTCTCTGTGTGCCGACGCGTTCGAATGTTACGCGAAAATGCAGATTTATCCGCCAACTTAGTCGGCGACGGATCCTCTCGTGAGTGGTTGTAATTGTTTTGTGTGTTCTTGAGACTGTTAGATTATGTCTGATGTTAAGTCTCTTGTGGACCCTAGCTGATTAAAATCGACCTTTACTACTTTAGAAATCGAAACCGCATAGCAAAGATATTTTAAGAAATTCAGAATTCTATTAAAGTCCACCGGACCCATACTCCGCTTCTAGTAACATTAGTGGATTCATTCCAGAGCCCTGGCTGACTAAACTCGACTTTTACTTCTCGAAAAATAGAGTCGCATGACAAACACATTTTGAAGAAGTGAAAATCAAAGTCCGTAAGGCTTTCTTCGTTGGACCTGGCTGATCAAAAACCTTCCTTTACTATACATAAATATTGAAGCTGCGTCACTAGACTGCAGATTTTTGTAAAACACTGCAGAAACATTAATAGATGTTTTCAAGAATGTTGGTCGACTAAAATCGGCCCTTGTCCCTTCAGAAATTGAAACCACGACACAAACAAATTACGAGCAAATTATGAACTGTGCAGGATCCGTCGCCGACTTCCGGCAACAGCGACAAGCTTAATAAATAATTTAGGAACCTGATTCTTCAAGAGTTTCTTGAACTCTTTCTTGAAGTTGTTAACAGATTGTAGATCCTCATGCATTTAAAAGAAACGTTGAACCAAATGCAGCGAAACAAACATTTTACATAATAAATCGTATCAAACCTTTAATATCCTCCCTAACACAATTAATATTCTTAATTTAATATTCCTCTAGTTTCCATCGAGTGGTTATCGGAAAGTCCAGCTTGTACAAGGATCCTCAATCAGGTCGTTAAATAATTGGAACAGCTACGAAGCTCGGTTAGCTGATAACAGTTAGCCGATCGTGAATGAAAAGAGAAACGTCGAGAATCGCGAAGGGCCGGCGCGGCGTTCGCATGTACAAATCGACGGATTCCCAGTTAAATCCGTCGACTGCATCCCACTGCACCGCAATGCAGTTCTCTTATTCACCGTCCCTCTCGCTCAGTGTTTCACGCGGGCCGCGAGCCGACGTCGCGACGTCGAGAAGACGTCGCCGTTCGACAAGCGTCGTTAATCCCTTTCAACCGGCCTGTCGGTGACGCTGATATCCGTCGGGACGCCCTTCCTGTCGCGACGCGATGCACCGGCCGCGGCCGGGACGCTACTGCGCTGGTGCAACCGGCGCGGCGCGGCGGTACAACCTAACCCAGACCTTCAAGCCTCGTGCACACCGGAACCCATCGATACTCATGATACTTAACACACGGTTACGAAACTTCGCAGGGTCGTTCATACATGTTTCAGCTACACTCATGAATTTTTGGAAGTTGCTCTCTCCAAAACTCTGATAGTTATTCGCCGAGTAAGTTCACCTAGTCAGCGATTCATGAAAATTGCGGTGGACTGAATTTTTTTTCTAATGAAATGCTTGTGATGCGCATCGTTATGGAACTTCGCCGAGTTGATTATACATATTTCACCTGCATGTGGGTAAATTTTTGTAGACTGCTCGCTCCGAAACTCTGATAGTTATTTGGCGAACAAGTTCAATTAGCGAGCCTGTTAAAAATTATTTTTTTTACGGACCGCTCGACACATCGTTATGAAATTTTATAGAGTTGTTCGTGTACATTTCTGCTAGATTCGTACATATTCACACATTCTGTCATCTTCCCCGGTGTACCGCCACCAGAATTTTCATGCTAACGATCCAAAAAAATTCCTGACTGTGGTCCAAACATGTATCCGATTTAGTTTTCCGGAAAATAATTCAACCAAACCAGACAAATTAAAACTCAATCCCTCGTTACTGCAATTTTCGGCAGCCTTCGAGGTGGCTCATTGTCAGCAATGCTTCTTAACATAGTCGCACAGCTTACAAGCAAAATATCGCGGGGCAACGCGTGTGGACGAGGCTTTTGCCAGCGGTCGCAGTTGCTTCTTTTCATGTGTGACGCACGAGATGGACGTGTTACTTTCTTTCTGTCGTTATTTTGGTCACGGAACGCGCTTCCAGCAATTGATCGTTGCGTCGGGACCGAAACCGAGCTGAGCGTACGCACTTCCGCGATAGTAGAGCGTCGCGGCGCGGATATCTGACCGGAACAAAGGGACGCTCCGGCGCTTTGATCGGGGAACTGATGAAACACTGTTAACTGCGTTTCGCTTCGCTGCAGGCTTCTTGACACTTCGTAATACGATACCGACAGTAAATGAAAGTAATCGGGAAGTCAAAGGAACCGGACTGACTAATGGACCCTTTCAGCTGACTCCGGAATTGGAAAATTAAAATGGCTGAAGTTGCTTGAAGACGCGAGAAACTTTAACACTGTCAGCAGATCTTGAAAATAAATCTTGAGGATCGTTAATCTTCGCCTTACGACTTCTCCTGTAGCTGCGCTAATTACAACTTCCTTGTGGTGAATGAATTCTTACGAGTGGGAGAGGATTATATTCATTGTAGATTACTTTAACAATGTGATGTAGAATTTGTATTTAGACGAAATGAACAACGAAATTTTATGTCTATATAAACGATTAAAGTTGAATTCAATAGACATTGATTGCCAAATGCAGTCAGACAAATTTATATTTACGACAGTTTTATAAATTTCGTTTGACACAATATTGTAAAGAATAGTATACAGGCAATTATCTTGTAAAATATTCACGGCAATAATTTTTAAATCTTCTTCGAAGCGGCACAATTTCATCAGACGATTTACCAACGCCCTTTGCAATTTCGCCAAAAAATGTGCATTCCCCAAGAACCGCATAATCGAACGCATAAAACGTACTGTACAAATTCAAATGCGAGGTTTCCGATAAGTAGAAAAGCGATCAAAGATTTTTCCAGTGCACCGCGTCCGCCAGTGCAACGTCCATGGAGAAGTCGTCGCGTCGGTGCAGAGGTATAAAAACAGTACGTGTCTTTCCGTAGCCACTTCCGCAATTGAGAGACGGATTTTCCGTGGCCGGAGAAAAGCGTTTCGGGTTGCGAAAAATCGCGGGTGTGCTAAAGGAATAAGAGAAGAAGAGCGAGAGTGGAAGAACAGGGCACGTTCGCGTTGCATTAAACATAATACAAGGAAAACGCATTAGGAGAGGCTGCGGATACGGGATAACCGGCGAGGGCGGGTATAACTGAAGGGGGCAGGGTGTGCGTTGCATCGCGTTGCAACGGTGAATCGCTCGCGATGCACGAACTACCGTCTTTCACGGCGGAACACATTAATCACCGGCTGTCGCCACGCGGATGAGATTGCTGGCTTATTAACGCATTCAGAATCTCAACAAATTTTCGATAACAGTCAACGTTGTTCGCCGTGTTTTACCGAAACGCTTCCCTCCGTTCAGGGTAAACGTACCTGTGACTACGGGTGTACGTTTCCAGAAATTGTACAACTTTTGTCAAGAGAATGAAAAAAAAGGTAAAGTGAAAAATATTTAATTGGGATTCTACTATATATGATCTTTGGAGAGTACGAAAATATTTTTCTGGCATCCATGTTCGTCATAAAATAGCGTAAAGTATAGCAACATCGATATACAGGGTGAGTCGCCAAACGGTATCACCGGAAGAAATATCTTTGTTGTTTTCAAAGATACATTAAGTCTCTTGAGAACAAAGTTGAATGGTAAAATGGGGCTTTGAAAACAACAAAGATATAATTGAGGTGATAACATTAGGTGACTCACCCTGTACATCGTTTTCTAATAGTCTTCCGCGAAGGAGTGTGCATAACTTTTACATTAATCATTGAATGCATTTGAGATTTCAAGTGTACATGCCGTAATTTGCAATTTAAGGTACAATTCGATTGTTTATATTTCCAAAAGAAGGTAAGAACAACAGCAATTACTTCCAAGCTACTGGCAGTATCAATGAACGACAATCTCATACCATCAGTCAGTCAGTCAGGATTTCCGCGAACAAAAGTATAGATCGATGAAGAGTAATCACTGGAAAGTGATTTCCGCTAATAAACAATTTAACTTCCGAGCCGCTTAAACGCAAAGAAGCGATCGATCGCCAATCTGTCTTGTACTCGGGGAAGCCGAGTTATTGTTTTCTCGTCGATAATCGTTCGGTGCCATCATGAAACGCAATAAAAGCATTGCTCCAAAAAATGTTCAAAGAGCATAACATTTGTCCATTAATTTTCCAGCTATATTTCTGAATGTTTGTGTCTGGCTTTCTCCAAAACGCTATTTCGCCGAGCAAGTTCCATTAGTCAGTCTGTTAATAATTTATCACAACTACGGAAGAATTAATATATTTTTTTAATGATCTGCTTGGCGCATCGTTACGAAACTTTACAGAGTTGTTTATACATATTTCAGCTAGATCTCCGAATTTTTCTACGTTGCTGACACCGAAATTATGGTAATTATCCACCAACGAAGGAGACTGTATCGACCAATTAACATCAAAGTATTCATGTTGTCACGACAGCGATCTATAAAAATTCATAGGCATGGTGAGAATATGTGCAAACAAGTCTGTCGGATTTCATAGATACATGTTATTTAATGTTCCCTAAAAAAATTCGCAAATTGTAGCTTCACGAGGCCCAGACAAATAGAAATGTAATTATTTCGAAAAACGTTCAAAGAGAACCATCGTTCGTTAACTCGACGCAATCCTGATTGAACGGAAGCCCGGTTCAAGCGCTCGTTAAAGCAACAATCGCCAAGACAATCGGCGAAGACAGTAGTAGAGGCTCATCGTTCCGTGAGACGGCGACGGCGGAATCGAACAAAGGGGTCCGGTTGACAGCTATTTTAGGAGAAGAAACATGTCGCGGCTCTTTGTCCCCGGTATTTCTTCAGCATTGTCACAATCTACCCAGCTTCCGAACAAAAGGAGGAAGCTTCCACGTCGCGGAGCTTCGCGATTCTCGTCGTCTCTGCTTCCCCGGAAGCCGAACACTCCACTAAATGGGAAACCTAATCTCTCTTTCCCTCTGTGTACAAGGCGTGTTTCGATTGTCGGCCGTCCTAAACGCAACAATGCTCGGTGGGAAGCTCGCTAAAATAAAATAAACCAGACTCGCAGTCACTTGGGGGATGGGTAACGCCCTGCCCCTCAAAAGTTTGCCGTTGCTGATCGATCCGTCGATCAAACACTGACGAGTGCTCGCGCTGTCCGCGGCGAAAACCACTCGATCCGGCGGAGTAATTGTTGCGGAATTATTCAGAGCCGAATCGTCACAGCCGGCAATTCGCAAAAAGTTCTCGGCTTGTGAAATTTAATTAACGTTATTACTAAACTGAGGATTTCACGGCAAAATTGTTTGACTAGCTTCTCAATGCTCCTCACAATAGATGAAATGAAAAACTGTGAGGACATCAGACACATCTGAAAATATTCTTCTTATTAGAATATTATTCTATTTAGTTTCCTTTTCATTAAAACTTTTATTTCGAATTTTATTTCTAATTTCATTGGAATATTTATTGTCTTAATTTTAGTAGCACTTCAAAATTCATCAACGAAATCTGAGCTATTTGTAATTGTATTTATAAATTACCATTTTACTTGCAAATTAGATTAAAATAAAGTGTAGGAGTCACACGTAAGAGGAACAAATAAAAATTGAATACGACGGACTTTATATTAGATGATTGCATAAGTTCGTGTCCGATTTGAAAATAAAATTCAATAGTTAAATTTTAAGGAATACAACTTTATTAATCAATTATACATATAGTCAAAATTCTTTTGTAATTGTAGAAAATTTAAACATTATTCAATTTTAATTTAACCAATCTTTAACCAAATCTTTAAACAATCTTTAAAATTTGGGCCAAATAGGGCACATTATGCAATCATCTGATAAGTTATCATTAATTGTTCACAGACTGACTTAATAAGTTCTGAACTTGCATGAAAAATCTATAATATTGTTGGTTCAAGATTTTTGTTCTCTTCGAGTTTTGAAAGCACGAGAAAGTATCGATACGCGCACAGACGCGAGCATGACAGCTTTCCGCAACGCAAGGGTAAAACCGTCGATAACAGGATGCTCGCAAACTTTTCAGCAGCAGTGCATCAAGATGCAGACGCAATTGGCTTGGCAGAGAAGCCGCTCTCGCGCGAGAATGCATTCGTCAGAAGCCAGATCAAGAAAATCAGCCGCAACGCGTTGTGGGGGTGGAATAGTGGATGGGCACCATGCCAGGAGGGTAGCTTCGTGTCTGCGTGGACTTCCGGTTTCGCGTAAGAGCTAAGAAAGGGAAAACCGGACCAAGAAAAACGTGGATCAAGAAAAGCGGAAGCGATTCGTAAGAATGGACAGAAATCTTTCGAAAAGAAAATATCAAAGTAGGAATATAGAAGAAAATCATAGTAGGGGGGTGAGAAGGCGGAAAACAGGGCTGCTTATACTGGTATAATTTTGATATTTTGGGCAGCTACGATGAACATTTATTCCGATTAACTGCCATGGAGAACTGAAGCATCCAACCATTATGTGTTACGGTCCTACTTTTTGTCGATTTCATATTCAATTCGGAAATGATTCCGGAATTTATTCTGGTATGTAGTTTTACGAGATTGATGTCAGTCATTATATTAGACTGCAGATCTTTATAGAAAATAAAAATTGTTTCCACCGAAATTAGAATCAGCAGTGTAGTAACTATTGCAGTTGTAGATTACTGTGATTATTCCAGTACATACTTTCTGCAGAATTGTTATAGTAATCGAAACAGATAATAGTTGAAACTTTCGATTCGGCGTGACAGTCGTTCCGAGTAAATGTTTCTCATAACCAGACTGCGAATTTTTATGCATTTATGAAAAAATTGGCTGGGTGAAATGTATAACAGTGAAAGATTAGAAAAATTTGAGGATATTCTAATGCTGTTTTTACTGCAAAAAAAATCATTAAGGAATGAAATGAATTTTTATTTTACTCCTGCTTCCCACAGTCAACGCAGAACATTTTTATATTGCATAAAGAGTAGCAGTCCACTTATAACTGATTCGGCTGGAACGTTTGTATAACAGTTTGAAACAGTTTGAGGAGAGTGTGAAGCCCTGTTGGAAAGCCAGGTGACCAGAAGAAGAAGAAGCTTGGTCTCGGGAAGAAAGTGTTTTTCGGGGAAAGCAGACACCCAGAAGCCAATCCAGGGATCAGCCACGCGGCACGATATATTCGAGAGACCACCAAGGGGATGCATGGGGAGGCCTTCGTGTGTCCTTCGTCCTGATCCTGGCGTCGAAGGACAAGAAAAGCTGCCTCATATCCTCCCAACGGCCACACATCTTATACACATCTTAGAAAACATCGTGGAGGTTTGTACGCGCGCGCGACCACGCGTCCGGCGAAACTATGATGCTGCGTTTAGATCAAACGAACGAATATTTCTCATCTTCCACTACGACGAAATTCAAAGGACTTCGAAAACGGAGAAAGAAATTCAAACACGGGACATGTCCACTTTTTAACAAAATCGTATTCCTTGAAGTTTTCGATATTTATATATACATTATTGTGATTGGGAATGGGCAGCTTTTGTATATATTAATCTTTTTAAGAGTAAATCTATCTTGGTGGAATGAACAATAATTTTTTATTTCGCGATTATCCGAACGTCTTCATCGCAAGACAAATTTTTGGAGAAGATGATGAGGTGCAATTCGTTCGTTTGATGTGAACGCACCATAACGCGCGATCGTGTACACCGTGCCAATTTGTGGATCTTGTGGTTTTTTAAAAATTGTTCTTCAAATCTGCTGTGTCTCGTTGGGTTCTCTCTTGTAAAAAGATACAATTCGAAAAACAAAAAACACAATCAAAACTAGTACTCCATATATTTTCATTTTCTGTAATCTACAGAACAATAGAAGTCTACTGCTTTTTGTATTTCTCCTTTGAAAAATATGAAAACTTTACACTACTTATGGAACGACCCGATACATTTCTAATTAACCACTGTCTCTTGCAATTTTTATTTTTCACAAATACCCGCACAGTTTATATATAATAATATTTTTAAACAAACCCAGAAGTGTAACAGGGAGACGTAAAATGACATTTTCAACGCAATGAAATTTATTTATCATTGCGATCCCATACTGTAGGACCTTGATTATCCGGCACATGTGAATAGCTCAAACTACGGTGATCCATACACAACACTATTGTGCAAATAAATAAAAATTAGAGCTAACATTGTAACTAAATAACTGTTCTGTTCTTCAAACGTTCATCTTTCCCTGTTTAGTTCGGATAATCGAGGATCTACTGTACCTTGCGATTACGTACTACTATGCATGTAGAGGAAACCTCTAAATTTTCCTGTTGCCGTACTTTTTCCATTATCAACAAATAGCCCAGTTGGTGCATACGATCGTTTATCACTCGGAAATCGCGTGGATCGCACGCCGCCGCTCCACAGTGGTGCATTTTCTCGAAAAAACCTGGCCAAAATTCAATACCAGCAGCTTTTTGTCACTGGAACAGATTTGTTGCACATGACTGCATCGAATGCAGCCTGAACTTCAAATATATCGATCCACTTCGTTAATGTCTCCTAAAGAGTTGAAGCATACTTAACGTTTTTTAGATACTTCAAATATTTGACCATGAAAATCGATGGTACGAACGTAAACTTCCGATAGGAATAAATGTTTTGATAAAACGGAGAAGGAGAACTTACAAGAATTTTCTTGTTAATGTGCAGGGTGAGTCACTTGAGATAAACAACCCGAATAACTTCTACATTTTTTTACGACATAATAATTTTTTGCAACGTTGCTTTCTATCATACAAACATTCCACAGGGGAGCAGATATTTTCTGAAAAAGAACCAAACAATTATTGAAAAAGTAATTCGAATCCCTGGTCGTTGCGAATTCGCCGTACACAATGATGAATGTTGGCCAGGTATTCCAGCGAACGCGCCACCGTGTGGCCGTACAAAACAGACACCGAAACGATCCACAACATAGTGTACAGCGTACAAATAATTATATTATCATCGCGTAACCGGTGAAAACGGTTTCCGCGCAGCGCGGGTGTTCTTTTTACCTTTTTCCGCACTTCTATACGGTCTCCGTAAACGAGCACCACTCTATCCTTGCTCTCGTTCGTGGTGATCTGATACGACAAGCTCTAGAATATGGCGGATTCGTGCGTGTCCGGCGGCGTTTCGGTGTAATGGCATTTTTCAACGCGTGTGCGCCACCGGTGTTCCAATTCGTTTCCAACGTTGATAGCGTCGTTCGCGTTGTTTTTATTTGATTTATATATATATATATACACACAGACATATATATTTATTTTTATTCGTTATTTGATTTTTTCGTTGCCCACGAGATTCCAAGCGTGGGAGCGAGCAAGAGAAGAAGAGAGAGAGCCGCACGAGAGAGGTCCCATCGGGTTCGTTACGAATTCCGCACGGTTTCACGCCGGACCAAATTGTGTTGTTGTTTCGTCCGAACGTTGTATATTTTTTTTCATTTCATATATATATATATATATATACATTCGTTTCAGGAACGTTCGTCGAGGTCGTAGTGCGTGTTCCCATATTATCGACGACGGTCATTAGTTTCTCGCAGTGGCGCGTGCGCGCGATCAGGTGAAACGGAGAAGGATGTGGTGTCAGAAGAATAGAGAAAGGTCGCGCCGGGATGATAAACACGACGATGGGCGGACGGACGATGACGATGATACGGCCGGCGAGACGGCCGCAGATGACGAGGAGAGAGACGGTGTGCCACGGTTGCGGGCGTCATCGTAAACGTTGTTTATTTGTCGAGGGTCCAGCGTTCCACGTTGATCGGTGAACGGTGGCGGATATGAGGAAATAACAAGAATTTCGATTGATTTAAGTTGTTCTCGCAATAGTGTCGCACTGTGTGTGTGTTTTTTTTTTCTTTATTTATTTATTTGGAATTTTCTCGTGTCTTAAATCCTTACTCTCTATATTTTGTTTTCTCTACACATTTTATTTGTCTGTTATTTATTTATTTATTTTTTTTTGTTTGTTTGTTTAATTTATTCGTCCTCCGTCTCTTTTCTGCTCTTCTCCGGGAGCGGAGAACGAAATTTTGTCTCCGGCCCTCTGAAAACGTATCTCGCGTTACCTTTCTTTCTTTTTACAACAGCGTGTTTTTTGTTTGTTTATAGCCTTCGTTAGGTCTCGTTCCGGTGAGCTCGGTGTCTCGAGAGTTCTCTATTTTTGGTTATTTTGACGGTTTGTTTGTTTTTTTTTTTTTGGTGATTTTGGTTTCTGTGTCAGGCAACGTGATAATTTTTTTAGGTTTTTTTTTTAAGGAAGTTAGAACGAGGCCTCGACGAGGTAAGTCCCGTCCATCGCAGCCCCGGTTTGCCCCCCCTGGGCGCCCGATACTTGGGCCCTTGTCGCCGGGATGTACTGACTGTACGCCTGCTGAAATCCACACGACAAGCACACACTACATTGTTGCACGCTAGGCACGCCTACCCTACGGTCTGATCTACGGATTGGGCCTATTAGCTACGGAGGGGGCTACGCACAGGCGTCGCACCGCTCCACCAGGTTGCACAGGATCGATGCAACCCACGCTACTATGTTAATCACGGTCCGGCTACACTAGAGACAGATCCTCTAACGATGGACTCATTCCGGGGCGAGTCGAGAGGACGTGCGCACCGTTCCAACACGTTCAGGACGGTTTTAATCATCCGAAACGTATTCAAGTTGCATAACAGACGATTTTTATCAAATTTATATGTGGCAGTGGCTCTTTGAACAATATTCGACATCTGTAGCATGCCCGAAAAAAATGTATACACACTTTAAACCTGGAAGGTAGCTACTTGGTTGAACCTAAAAGGGATGGAGATTAAGTGTCAGGTGATGAAGTGTGTATACATTTCTTTGGGACACCCTGTATATTTCTTCATTGTTCATGTTAGGTGAAAAAGCGCTTAAAAATTCGCTTAAAAATATGTTTCTGAAATAGCAGGTCAAGCAATAACATCTGCAAGAGACATCTGTCTCTAATTTTAATAATCCCCTGATAAAGGACACGAGTTGTTGGATTTTCTGTTCTTCTTGCAACAATAATTATTGAGTTCATAATATACTTCTTCATCTCGTATAATCAGATCAAAATAAGATTTATTAAGATATTTCAAAAACACTCAAATTTTGGTCTCAATGGACAATGAGTCATAAAAAATATATGCATATTGAACATTTTTCTAAGAGATTCCTTTTTCCAAAGTTTCATCAAAATCCTTTTATGAAACTTGAACATGTTCCCTCATGAAATTAGGAGTGTGTAGACACAGGCTGCACCGGAATAATAGAGTCACATATTTTTAAGGGATCATGCTCAATCAGGAGGTCGAAGAATAAATTAGTTTATTGGAATCTTTATATCTCAAATAATATTTTCGTGTTTAAAAAGGCGTTCTATTTCTAGTCTTGGATATATTGAGCCTCTTTTACGCTCTCAATATTGGTGAGGCTATTCACTGTGTTCGGTGAACATAGGGAGCTCAGATTTCTATGTTTTAATGCTAACATCGACGATTTCTAATGAGAAATGATTTTTTATGATCACTGATTTCATTTCGAGTAGTAGATTTTATCATTTAGTGTGGTATCAATATTTTCCAAGATATTCGTGATTGAAACGAATCATTATTATTTGTACCAATTTTGAGAAAAATGTTTTTCTACAATGTCTGTTTCGAATAATTTTCTCTAGTAATTCTTAATTCCATTCTCGACTTTCGCGTTTCTTCTTCGTTCATCGAAAAACTCATTATCACTATAATAAAGATCAACTATAATATACTTCAAATAGTATCAAACTATACTTCAATCATAAAAATCTCAAAAAATATCGATTATACTGCGTGTCAAAACAGTCACAAAATGAGAAAACACACTGTACGAAAGGCCAGACCACCAGCAATCCAAAAAACGCTCGTTCGGGGAAGGCACGGAATATAAATATTAGTGATCTACAATACAGATCCTACATTTTCCCGACTTTCGAATTCTCGGATTGACTGTCAAATCCTCGATGTGGTCCACCGAGTAGAAAAATCGTGGAGCTAATTCGAGAGTTGCGCTCTCAGAAGTGCGTCTACCTCAGCACCACTGTGCCGATGCTGGATCCTCAGATCGTGATCTAGGAGCTTCCATTAACCTCAACAGTTCGTCATGTTTCCTGTCGTGTAACGAAACCTCCTCTCTGTTAGGTCTTTCTAACTATAGAACGGGCGTCTAAATACGATGTTGGATGGGTGGTACCTCGATTTGCGATTTTAACGTTCTCTCCGATAGATGGTTCCCTCCCGGAGTAACACGAGATTCGATTTTCGCGACTGTTGATTGCGCGCGTTGGCCAACTCGCCGGAATCACCGAGTTGCCGCTGAATTGGCCCGTTTAATTAAATTTGATTAATTCGTGTCACGGGCAGCAATCCGTTCCCCGAGCGTCATGATCCCTAGGAACGAGATCAATCGAACGCCACAAGGTCGTCCTCCCTCACGGACCAATCGTGAAACGCATCCTTCGATCCCGAACTTTCAGAGCTAAAAGTCCGCAAAATTTTGGCAACCTAGGCCTGGCAGTCTGCGTGATAGACAAGAACAGACGTGGGCTTAGCTCGTATATCAATCAGCCGGGAGAAATGCGAAGAGCGGGGCCCCGGCCGCTTCACATACGAGCCTACAGATGTGGCAGGAAGAGACCATCCGATCCCCTGAGACCCACACTACCCCCTTCAGGGGTGTGCGCAAATGCATTTGCGAGATATTGCAGGCGACGCGACGCAACTGTGATAATTAATAGCTCGCAAATTAATAGATTCAAGCGACCGAAATTTTGTAGAACATGAGCTCTTAAAGTGTATAATGAAGCCAGCCGATTTAAGAAAACGTCGGCAGTAACGTAATCTTACGCGTTTAGGGCGACAGGGTAAAATTTATCAAATGGTGACGTTACCGCGAATTTTCGAAGTTGAAATCGTGCTTGATTTTGCACGAAGCTGTAAATGTTTCTGCAACTTACGGGGCTTGTTCTGTGTCTTCATTCAATTTTAACTATGTAGATAGATAGGATTGTTTGCAAGGTATCAGAAAACAAAGAAAGTCAGAAACTTTCATAATTAATAGCTGGCGAACTATAATTGATCTAGGCGGCTGAAGTTTTGCAAAGTGCAAGTTTATAAAGTACAGAATGAACTCGGCAAGTTCGAGAGAGATCGGTGAACACATTGGAATTCGGGCGTTGCTTCATCGAAAATTTTCGGGTTTGACGCTCAATATTTTACAGGTAAAATTTTTCGAAACTTGCACGAATTGTTCTGCATCTTGAGAACTAACATCCTGCAAAATTTCGACCGGCAAGTTCAAGCAATTTGATTATTCGGAACTCCTGATTTTTGCAAAACATTGAACAAAAATAATATTTCGCAGATTATACTTAATCTAGCTCTCCGATATGTTGCTGAGTGTATATTCGAAGGATCGAGAATAAACCCGGCGAGTTCGAACGAAATCGAAAAACCGGTGGCGGATCGGCACGCTATTTTCCGCGGAACGCGCATTAATGGGCGCGTTTTGACAATGCGGAAAAATTGATGAAGCGGCATGACGTCATTGCACATAAACGGATTACGCGAACAGGGGGATTCTCCCCGAGCCGAGTTCTCGGCGTCGCGTCGAAGCGCGAATTATGAATTATTAAAAAAAAAAGAGAAAAAAAGCGAGAGAGAGAGGAGCCGTTCCGATTTTTCGGGCGTGCGAATCGGATGACGCTGTTGACCCACCGCGGCCGGTTCCGCGTAAAGCAATTTGCCGGCGGATTAATTCAAACGCGATTGCCTCTCGCCAGCGCCGAGACTCGAATTCACAATTTCCTTGCGATTTTTGTTTGAATGCCCGGGGATACGGTAATGGGCGTGGAGGTCTCCAAACGCCGCGCAACGGCTCGCGGAATTTTCATTTCGGAAAGGTAGCAGGTGTTTCCGCGCAAATTCAAGCCGTAGATATCCTGCGGAGAGCGGATTTGAAGGTGGAACTGCTTGCCGCTGCTTTCACGTTAGGAGAAACGAATGGCTGGACTGCGGATCTTCATGCGAAAACTTCGAAATACTGTGGAAACGTACAATCTCACAGGGACCGATATAGCAGTTTATGATGACTTTAGCACTATTTGGAACTTCAAGGGTGTAACAATGTACATACAGTGGGTGTAAAAAGTATTCGTACGCCCTTTAAAACAGAATAACTTTTTTTATAATTGCACCAAACGACCTGATGTTTTATAATCGATTAGAAGCATTGGTTTAAATTCATTGGAAATCGCAAAGAAAAAACAGAGGTCGCTTTTTCAACTGTTTTATCCATGTCTTTTCAGATAAGAAGTTATAAAATGAACATTTAAAATTTTCTTAAAACTCTTTTTTTTATACGTCACGTAGTAAACTAATCCCTCCAAGTTCTTGAGAAAGTTCAAGTCGTTCGGATCACTTTTAAGTAAAGTTACTGCATTATAGAAATGTATTTTTTAAAAACAAAAGAAATTCTTCCCTATTTCCAAATTTTTATACAGTGCATTATGAACATAGGTTGCATAAAGATTCGCAGTCTACAGACGACAGGCATCAACTTCCAAATCCCGTCCCCTTAATTAATGAAATCCCTGAACATAACAGAGTAGATTTTATCAGTACAGTGTTATCGCCTCAGAAACTGGAAAGTCGTTTTTATGCAATTAAGATGCAAACTTGTTTATGTGGACACGATTTCACTGAAAGAAAGTAGATTAGTGTTAGAGGTGAACGATCAGATAGCAGGAAACTGCCGATCAGGCTGATTTCCGTGCGATATATATGATCATCGTTTGATAATAATCAGTAGAACGGTGGTGGAGGATCGAGGAAAACGTTTGTCAGAATCCTCATCCTTCCTTCGCGCAATTAAAAAGATTCAGTGAATTAAAACGAATTAGTTGACAGAGCAGAGTGGATGGCTATAAAGACGAGTCGGTAGGAAATGTAGGAGTGGAGTGTAAATATGATATGAACGGAAAGGGGAAAGAAAGTATACAGTAGTGGGAGAAATAAATAAGTGAATACCGAATAAATACATGGTAAAAGAATGGGTAGGGAATGTAGGGAGTGTAGGAAGTAGAAAAGTAGATCAAATGACAGAGCATATGAGCAGAGAAGAAAAGAGAAAATATTTAAGAGTAGTAAAAGTAGGCAGTAGAAAAAGAAGCGTAAACGAGACCGAATTTTATGAGTAGAGAATAAAAAAAAAAGAAGGGTAAAATATACTCGTGAAAATAGAGAAATATGTATTCAGCACCGAAAGTAAAAACTGTATTTGAGTAGAACGTGAGACTGTGAGTAGATAGTGCCAAAGAGAAAATCGTATAATATATGTACAGAGATGAAGAAAAATTCCTAAGGGTAGCAAAAGTAGGCAGTAGAAACAGAAGCGAGAAAAAGTAGAGCATGGGAGTATAAATAACTGAGAGGAAGCGTATAAATAGAATGAGGAAGCAATATAAGAACAGAAAATAAACAGAGACCGAAGAAAGAGGATAAAAGGCAAGAATGAGTACGGTACTGCGAGTGAACAGCCAAAAATATAGGGGAGTAAGGGGAGATAATGATATCGTTCGAATCCCCACCGAGCCCCGAGAGCGAAAACCGAACCACTCTGCCCCGGCAGACAATAAATTCTAGTATCGAACAAATCCGTCGAGCACGAATCGTGTCTGAAGGTCGTGAAGTGGTTCGCATTCAAACAAGTCCAAGAAACAAGAGGTGTGGAGGAGGAACAGTGCCAAGAAACGAGTAACAGAGAACCGAATCAACAACATGTCCCAAAAAAGAATGTCTAATCCGTACTTGCAGGTTTTCTCGGTACAATTGAATAGTGGGGGGGGCAAGTGGGGAGCGTAACCATTAAAGAAAAGGCAGATACAAAGAAACAGTTTAGACGGTTGGGCCTTACCTTGGACGGACGAGAACTGTTTCTACAGGAAGAGACCACACACAACGGGTGACGACTTATGGTACATAATTTACAGTCGTATGTACAGTGTACGCGCAATCTGGCGATAGAGAACTTCCGAGGAGGCATATTTGTATAATTTTCGACGACTTTTGATGTTAGCATCCCACGATTTTCGCTCTGAAGTTATGGAGACGTGCAATTAGATATCGTTCATAATCTTATATCGAAGTCGACATATCCCGGCATTTTGTTAAAAATAAAATTAAAAATTCTGCGAGACGTTCAATACGTAATCGGACCTCATTAAGCTTTCTCAAACCCTTCACTCCACAATTCTCTCAACTCTTGAATACCTTATATACTGTATTTACATTTTTATATAAATTAAAATTTCGATGTCCTTCATTAAGCAGTCTGCAAGTTACCAAATGTAGTCAAACCTTGTCAAACTCTATCACACCTTCTCAACCTCCTACACAGTTTAAGTCGATATAGGTCCTTATTACACAGCTTTTAATTCAAATTCAAAATTGAAATAAAAATGTGTATTCTTCACTGAAATGTAACAGAATTTCGTCAAGCTCCCTCAAACCTTTCACTACACAATTCGAGAATAATAATTCTCTACGTATTCTACGAGCTAGCAAGTGTACCAAAACCTCATCAATTGATTACACATTGTGAAATTGAAATTACAAATTAAATAACAATTTTGTGCGATCCTCTGAGCAATCTGCAGGATACCCAATGAAATAAAACCTTGTCAAACTCTCTCAAACCGAGATAAACATCGGCACACAAAATACCGCCAACAAAAGAAATATTACTGAATCGGAAAATCATCGGAAACACCTACAACACGCTGGTTCCAGGAACGCATGCTCAATTTCCTAGGTACACGTTTCCATCACCGGGAGCCGGGTCTGTTCCGGACCAGTTGAAATCAGTGCCTAACAGTCCTCCGAGCGTTTGTGGATGCTAACATCGCGTCGTTTCGCCGGCAAACGAGCAATTAACAGGCCGCTCCGGGCCGGTCGTAAAAATTGACAAACGATAGCCTGTCTCGCCGCGACGTTTACAGCCGTGCTCCATTGGCGACTTACCTGTTGAACGGTAATTAATTTCACGATGTTGGCGAGTGACGTCGATACGAACAGGCTGGCCCGATAATTACGGCCTAACCGAACGCTCGAAAATAATCATGTGAACCGACTTCTGGACCAGGTCTCTCCTCCTTCGAAACGCGTGTACGCTCGTTCCGTTATCACGCCGATCGATTAATCATACCACTGGCCGTAAACGAGGCGGACGGACAGACTGCTACCACTCCGATTAATCCTCTCAGCTGACCGGGTCTAACTTCCTCCGGAATAATTAATTCTCGCGAACAATGGGGACAGGGGGCGCAGAGGAGGCCTCGAATTTCAACGTGACACGTGTTTTCTTTCGATCGCGATCGATATCTCTCTTCCGTGATTAATTATCGCCGAGCTGTTGCTTCGACCTTTAATGACCCATGGAAGCGGCCGACGCGGCGGTTCGGTTTGCCGATGAGAATTTATTATTTAAACCATTTGTTAAGTGGCTCTGTGGCCGCCGAGAGCGATTCTGAATTTGTTGTTAATCGATGATTCGGAGAGGTAAAATTTTGAAAACAAGCAGTACTAGGGTGGGGCTCTTGTTTTCGACCTTTGAATTTTTTACGGCACCCCAGGGTTGTTCCAAGTAATTAAAAAAATCTGTGCAAAGTTTCAGCTCGATCGGATAACGGGAAAACGTGCCCCAAGACCCTCAAACATTAAATTAATTAATTTAATGCTCATAAAATCGTTTTCCTCGAACATCTTCTAAATTATCATATTTACCGCGTTGGAAAAGGTAAATCTTAAACTTTCCACACATTTTTTTTAATTATTTGGAACAATCTGCGGGTGTGCCGTAAATGAAATTCAAAAGTCGAAAATAGGAGTCACCACCACTAAACCTTCTTTGTTATTATTTTTGATTTCATTAAGATATCCTCAATTAAAATCTAATTTCAATGAGGTAGTTGTAAGTCTGGACACTAACCCTTATTGTAACATAATCATACATTGTATAATTTGTAATGTATATGCTATATGAAGCTTATAAATAATAATAATAATAATAATAACCTTCTTTGTTTCTTATTTTGTCTACTTGACATTGTTGACAATGTCCTTTCACCGCTTCCAATGGGTCAACAGAGCAGTCGTCAATCTTCTCTTCACAGACATTGCCGAATGAATTTTCGAATAAATTTGATTAGGAACTCGTTGAATTCGCTAGCCCCTCCTCCACAATCTCTTCAACGTCACGATTCTTGAACAATGTAACACATGACTCACAAAGATTATGTACAACAGATGTGTTTAATCGAACTGACTATTTATATATTTATATATGTATATACGTATAGTGAGTTTTTATGTATCTATATATATAACCAACCAATCAATCAAATCAGTTTCCAATAACGATCAAACGGAGCAACACTCGGGAACAATAACCAACACCGATGCCCAAAAATAGAAGTCGAGTGGCCTGAATATCGAGTAGGTGCAAGCGGACGTCACAATTTTTCACTGATTCGGACCTTGTAAACTTATAAATCTCGTTCTCTGATTCATCGCGCGAGATTCCCAGCGAATCAATCGGCGCACGAAATTCTGCAGAGAATTCCGCGAGCCTCGACAATCTATCAATCAAATATTCGCATTCGGTTCGATGAATGGTGACATTTTGTAATTTTCGCGATTCCCTCTTGCTGCAGCTGCGTAAGACTCTTATTTCATCATTAAAAACAAACATTCAGGTCACCATTTTTCTGTGGATACATCCGTGAGACCATGAGAGAAATTTGCAACTTTGGACGGTAAATGATCTTAGAAACGTTAATTTCTGCTTTTATGATGTTGAGCTATTCCATATTTCGCTGAGGAAACAAGAAAATAAACCTATTAAAATTTAATATAAACTTAGCCTCCCCCCCGTTTACCCGAATAGCGTTTCACCTCGGAGCGTGACGGATCAGACTCATTCACTGCCCAGCAATTGTGTACACGAGACGCCTAAAGAAATTTTGACTTCAAAATTGTGTAGACCCTTCTAGATTGTATTTAAAAACGATACAAATTGCTGTGTTATTCATTTATGTAATTAGGCTGCATTAGGCTTGATTGAATTCTTTTTTTGGAAAAGTAATATAATTTTTGGAACATGTTACTTGAATGGACCTATTACAGCTGTCTATAAAATAAATTAAAAATAATGATAGGGCGCCTCAAAATAACGCTTGAAGAACTATTTACCGTGAGAATTGAAAGTCACTGAAATTTCCCCAGTCTGTAATCGTGTAGAATAATTGTAATAGCTGTTTGATTTTTCGATTTGAAGGCGAATTTCGCGTCTCGCTTGCACCGTCGACGTTTGAGCCCTCGTTTCCAGGGTACAGAGAACCAGGGGTTATGGGCCCCCGATTGGCATGGGGTCACGTCGAAAAAGAACAGAGGGGATGTGGGTGATCCTCAGAAGATGGTGCTCTGGTTCATGGGCCGACAACTGGGCGGGTGAGTTGGCGGAGCATTTTCGAACACTTAAGATTTCAATTTAGTTTCTCTTGCCTGGCTGATCTGAAGCGGATTCTCCACTACAGGCTCCGGTTGTTCCTTCGGCTATGCGTTATTCATGAAAGCAACTCGTGTTATATTATCAAGGCGCAATTATAGTGGATGTCGGAGTGAGGGTTTGGCAATCAGATCGACGCGACGTCACATTTATCCCGTGTCACATTTACCCAATCGACCGGATACGAAGCCGATAACGAGCTAAAGGGGAAAGAGGTTCGACTTCGTAGTAGCTCGGCTCGCGACACCATCGAGTCACCTTTCCGACGTTTGTTCCCATTAATCGACTACTGTCAATAAGAGATGTTCGATATACGACCGCGCATCGTTCACGAGCTTTCGAAGCTTGGGGTGTTTTCGGGTTTGATTCCGTGGGTGCACGGCGGACATGTGAATGGGGAACGGCTCTGTGAAGGATTCCATCGTCTGTGATTCTATATTTCGCGATCTAACTCATTTTTCTACCAAAAGAGAATCAAATTCTATGATTCTTCTTGGTAGAGTGTGCTTCCTTCGAAATTAAATTCCAAGTGTGTACAGTGAATTTCTGGTTGAAGAGACACGTTACAAACACTTTCACACATTCGATAAAATGTAAGAAGCTCCCAAACTGTTTCGGGATTTCATTTTGCGCGGGTACAATGGATTTTTGTTCGAAGGAAAGTATTATAGACAGCTCCATTTCTTGTTAGTTGAAATCTTGACGATCATCTTTGCACAATATTATTTAACTGCGAAATAAGATCCAGAGATTCTTCCGCAATCTCTCTCATTTTAGAAAATTTTAGGATGAAATTCTACTCGTCTACAATGAATTCTCCGATCGAAGGATACTTATTAAAAACGGATCCTTTCATAATCTATTATTCTAAAGCAAGCCTAATTAAATTTGGCATATATGTATGCAGTAAATTTTTGATCGAAAAAGCATTCTATGAACACGACTGTCTATTAGTTAGAAATTTGAGAGACCTGAAGCCTTTTCTAGCTTGGAAACACGTTAATCATAATTGAGCCTCATTCTGCATATATTCTATAAAATGATGAATGTATTAAGAACATCTGCACATGTGCTAGAAATTAAAATGATAGAGACCAAAAAGTCTCGTTACAGACTTCACTATTCCAGTGAATCTCTCGCATGATTTCGTCGAATCGCCGTAAAAATAGACCATATCAACTGAACCCTCTCGAATACCTCTCTATCTTTCGAAGACCCTCGGACGCGCAACAATTATTAAAACGAGAGCTGTCAGAGCGTGTGACTTGTTGTTCCCTGGCACGAACAACAAAGCGGCGCGGAAGGAAGCCGTCTTTTCAACTGGCAACTTGTTGTGCCAATTACCAGGCGTCTTAGATGATCAAAGGGAACGTGGCCGACGGTAATCGTAGTCGATTTTCTCGGAGCAAGTCCTCCAACTTCGTAACAAGATATGAAAAACGTGGGTACACGTCGATCCAAAAACATGGACCAGGTTTCTGTCGTTGACGAATGCTGAGAATAGAAAACGGGAAGAATATACCCTAGGAGAAACGTGTATTTCGCTGGGAGAATTGTTCGTTTCGATCCGTGAAGAACGACAGCTGCCGCCGCTGGATGTTGAAATTTCGAAATGATACCGGCGTGCGGAGAATTCCCATAGAAACTTCTGCTCTGGGAATGCTGAGAGAGATACGTGCCCGTCAGCCGCACAACCGGTCGATCGCGACAGAAACGTCGACCGGAGACGTTTATTCGACTTTAAACGCTTCCGGTAGCTCGCATCAGCCAGACACGCGGCTGCTTCGAGCGTACAGCAACCCTTTAACCGGTTCCAGTAAGTTAATTGCCAGCCCCTATCCTTCGATCATCCCCCGCAGGACGCCGCTGATAGCGAATCTCGAGGGCTGTCGACTCGCTCGATGCGGTTCGAAGGCGCTTCGAAAGCTTAAACGGCGAGAACTCTGACTAATGGACTGCGGATCTTGTGCATTTTTAACACGGATAAGTGGATTCAACGATAAACATTTAAAGAATTTAATAATACGGTAAATGTACCTATTACTGCGGGTGTACGTTTTATTGCGATTATTTTTCTCAATGAAATTCAAATACGTAAAAATAGATATTTTGCCCTGAATAAATTTGTACAACTCAATGAGAATGTATTCTCATTGACGATGCAAACAAAAGTGTCAATCACTCAAATATCTTTATAATCTCAGGATTTGAAAAAACATTCTCCATAAAAACAATCTACTATCTCGATCACCAAAGACCTGTCTTTCAATTGCATAGAGGAAAGTTATATCATTATTTAGGTACATACCTACCTCTCGATATAATAAAAATATGAAAAGAAAAACTTCTCCTGCCTTTTTAATTAAAAAAATTAAGCCCTCAGCGTTACGTACATTAAAGTTAAGGTGGAGCTCATTACTGCGGCACAAAATTCGATACACGTAAGTGAATAGGATACGATTCTAGATAGAGAGTATAATATATAAAATAAGAAGATATGGCAAAAATTAAATCGAAAAGTAATGAATACAACAGTAACAAAAATACAAAACAAAGTAAAGTGAACTTCACGGAAAGATCTACTTATAGAATTGAAAACTTAAGAAACAAAAAGTGAATAGAGAATTTACGAAATAAAAAGGCAAATGAATTTAGAAATACTATGATTGATTACATTGTTCTGATTTTCTGGGAAGTTTTGGAGTTGATATTCGGCACTTAATTTTTTAATAACAGTATTGACGTGCCGGAGGATGCCAACAACTTCTGCGAAGAGTACTCGCGGACGGCGTAATTTTTCTTACAGAGTTATGATAGTAGATTTCAATTCGAGTTCGCGAGAATTTCGCATGCGTGTCTCCCCTTTAAGCCGTCGAAAGTTTCGAGCGGATGGATCCGCTCTAAACGGTAGCATTCTCTCCTCTCCCTCTCTCGAGAAAGGTTTTTCAAGATTTTTCGCGGGAAGTCGTTAAGCCGGGAACTCTCGAGCTCTCGGAGTTCTTCACTTGACGAAAATTTGCCGGGACTCCACTGCTACCTCGAGCGGACTCGAAAAGCGAGAGGGAGAGAGAAAAGCCACGGGAAAGAGAGAGAAAGAGAGAAACGTCCCTTCTCGCTTTCCCTTTCCTTTTCTCTCCCTCTGTCTCGAGTCAACCGTACGCGTGCCGAGGATTGAGAAGTTCTCGTAAACTTTCGAAACGTTGAACCGGTTTCAGGAACACTTACTCCGCCCGAAGAAATATTTCAACTCTTCGTCTGGCTGCCGTGGGAACGGCTTGTGTTCGCGAGCTTTCGATCCCTTTCGATTCGCATAATCGAGCGCATTGGTCGCTGGAGTCCTAATACTACTTTGTGGGATCATTTCGGCAGTGGTTCACTGTTATAGTGAAGATCTGACTTTTCAATGGTAAT
Organism: Lasioglossum malachurum; assembly: GCA_028455605.1. Classification (NCBI taxonomy): domain Eukaryota; kingdom Metazoa; phylum Arthropoda; class Insecta; order Hymenoptera; family Halictidae; genus Lasioglossum; species Lasioglossum malachurum. Next base: position 14,503,486 of record CM052313.1, on the reverse strand, counting down.
GTAACGTTGTTTGAGAAGATCATTGCTATATCCTGAAGACTATGCTGTCGGTACCTGTTTGATCTCTACCAAAATTGTTCAACATGGGTCACTGTTGGCTACTGAAACAGTGAAAATTTGTTAGAGGCTGAAGACATGTTTCTTTCAGTAATTTTTGAAATAATTGTCGTTGTTTAGGAGACAGAAAAATTTCTTGAACTATTTCCCATACTGAAAATTAGGATACATACATGAAATTTAATCCTGAAGCATGTTCATAGTAAGCGTGTAGAGATAATGAACATGCTTCAGAATTGACTTCCAAGTGGAGTGAAAATTGAAAAGTGATTCTACGAACACTACCATGTCCTGTAAGTAGAGTTTTCAGCGATCCGAGAAGCTCCTTTAGCAGAAGAATTTCATCCTAAATGAAAACTAGACAAGCAGACCGTAAGCTCCGTCGTATTCGAGTGCAAGCTCGGTTTATAATGATGTTCTACGAGTGTATAGTGATCGTATGACACTCTTGCGTCCTCCAAGTAACAATTTCAGCGATCTGAAGCTCTTTTATAGAAAAAGATTTGTTCCTCTAGCAAAAGCTGCAGTGTTCTACGATAATCCTGAATTAGAATGCAAGCTCGTTTTATTTATAAAGTCTGCTTCTGTATTGAGACTTTGGGAATGAAGAAAGTACCATTTTGTATCCTTTGACCAGTAACTATAGCGACCCGAAGATTTTCTTAAAATGATGGTGCATCAAAATTTTGAGGATGAGTGAGATCTTCAAATCATGAAGATAAACGGCTGACTGAGATCTTCAAATTATGTAGATAAATGAGTGAGATTTTCATAATCACGTAAACAGTGACTTGGCATCATTCTCATAGTGATTACTCGAAAATTGCGTTCTTTGAGTTGCGTCATTTTTGCAGACAATGCGATATAATGAAATAATTTTTGTGATGATATACCAGTCTGTAATTAAAACTTCAAGTAGCCTAAATGAAAAGTCAGGTATACACAGTCAGGCGTGGATCGTGTTCAATTCCGTTGCCTCGTTACGTGTCAAGATTAAATGTCGCAGGTGTGCTTGGACCATGTGTGGCACGCAACCAGCGACTCGAAGAACGTTGGACATAATAACGGTGCAGATTTCACGGGCCAGACGGCTGCGAGGTCAAACAGTGAGCAGACAGCGTGGATGTCGACTGATTACGAGGTGTGGAAGCTCAGCGGGTGTCTTCAGCGCGGAACAAAAGCTCGGAAGAGGCCTCGAACCCCTGGTGCTCGCGCCAACCGGTGCACGACACGTGTAGGAAACGTACACATCGACAAGAAAGCCGACGACAATACACAGACTGTCCAAGTGAAGACCTCATACTTTGCCAATACATCCTACAGGTCCAAACAGAAAGGACACGTTTCTAAACGCGAATCCTTCAACGCTGTATCAGACAATTCCAAACAAATGAAATTCCATGGGGACTATTACGTGACACTTATATGTACCTTCATACTTCTCAAGATACGCAAACGTTTTAAAGCAGATTACAGTCACTGTATACGATCACCATGTTCATATTTACGACAATATCTTTGTCAAATCAAAATTGGTGATTTGGTAGCAATCCGGATGGCATGAACGGCAATAAACAATTTTCTGAAATTTTACTAATAACACGGTCCAACAAATTTCAACTTTTTTTTTACGTTTCGATTCTCACTACGCGATTCTTATAGTTTTTCGCGCTGATTCTAGACGCACATTTTTTGAGAAATTTGAGTTTGAAAAAAGACATATTTTTCAACTTTAAACGAATATTGTGATGTTACTATAAAAGATAGTGAATTGTCCTTTACAGCAAAAGATTCTGTAGACTTTCCCGAATCCAGTGATATCCAATATTAATACATTATGATTGTTTATGTTTAAACATGTTTAAACAACATGTTTAAACAGAATCTTTTGCTGCAAAGAACAATTCGATATCTTTCATAATAAAGCTTTTTGGCTGTTGGACAGTGTAATTGTAAAGATCAAAGCCTGTTATGACAGTAAATGTACAGAAAAATGAACACAATATTTAAAGAAAAATCTATATACCTATTGCCATAGGGAATACATGTATACAGTATTGTTTTTTAAACAATTTTTTGATCGCGTTGTGTGGCAGTCTATTGTATGTTTACAGAACGTTCCTTTCTTGTTCGGATTAGCAGGCAAATTTGGCAAAATTTGGCACGTGAGACGTAGCAGGGCCTGTAAAGTCTACACGACAAAGTGCGGATATTTGCACGACGTACACGTGTGCGCGTATGTATACATGGTGGATGTACCTAAGGTCAAGGCGACACGTTGCCGTACAATTTTCTAGTCGATAACCGTGCAAGGATGACTGTACACCGCACCGGTGTGAATATCCAACGGATTGCGGTCTAACCGGTGCGGGACTCGTTTCCGGAAGCGAGTCCCTGCTGTTCGTGATCCTCGGCGCCGAACAGGCCGAGGACACCAACCGCCTAACACTTCTCTTCCGGGTAGGGGACGCTGGCGTCGTCGAGCGTCTGCTGCGTCGTCGTGTGGGGGATGTCGAATGTGATCTTTCTGGCACCCACCTGCACGGACAACTCATTGATTCGACTGATTCGTCACTGCAACCCCCTCGCTACCCCCACTTCATGGTATCCGTTCCACGTGCGCAGGAAAACGTGATTGTTTTGGAACTGGTGAAAGAGCAACCGAATTTGGGTCCCTTAATTTCCGAATTTCTTTTTTGCTTCAAATGATAGTATAAATTGACAATTAGTTCCTGAAATATCGGAGGTTATGGAGTTTTAGGTGCTTTTTGTAAATTTTTTAGATCTAGAGTTACCAAATCGTCGCTCGTATTCGATTCTATCGAAATTTTCTTTTACCATGGTATTTACTATGATTTGTATCATGCACCCCGTTTACTAGAAAATAATCGTTTTTCCTTCCAACAGAGAAATTCAGGTGATATGTTTTTCGTGACTCACCCTTTAGGTTATATATAATTTTAAATTATATTTGTTATATATGATTGGCTACTGTTAACTCCATTGTGATCTTCGTGTATGAATTTAGATACCTTGCTCTTCTCATTGAATTTAATTATAGGTGCTTGAAATACTTAATTAAGAAGCTACTAACTAAAATGAATTGGATGATATGTTTAAAGTGTCGGATTGAAATAATGGACCCTCAGACCGACGTCGAAAGGTTAATTCATTCCGTATCGGTATTTATAGTGCACATATTATATGTATACTTAACGTTTTAATCCGTCTTTCAATACATTTGCAATGAGCATTAGAGTTATTTTAACCCCTTGCCCTACAATATCGTGTCAGACTCGTGATAGAGATTCTGAATAGAGTCTAATAAAGATGTACAGTGAGCGTAAAAAGTATTCGTACGCCCTTTAAATAGACTAACTTTTTTATAATTGTACCAAACGACGAAAATTTCCTGACTATGAATACTCGTATGAAGGCAAGTTAATGCAAATGGCAACGATCTGAAGTGATTTATTTCGTAACGAGTACAATTACCTTTTCATTTCGATTACTATAGACACTACGATATAAATCAACAGCACAATTACGGTGAACGAGTTAGAATTAGAGAATCCGTGTATTATAAACGACACTATTACAATTATTATTTCATATTTTATCTTGTGTTTCAATTCGATGCCATTAATAATCCAACTGCTTTAACAGCTCTCGGCTATGAATACAGAAACAATTTGAAGTGATTTATCCCGCGATGAATACCATTATCATTTAACTTGGTCTAATGTAAACAGTAGCATATTAAAATGAACGTGTGAAACGAATTATAATTTATGAATTATGACCTGTTATAGACAATATGACATTAAAATGAATATAAAACGAATTGAAAGTTATAGATAGACAGCGGATCTTATGCACTTATGATAAAAATCAATAGGTGAAATTTGAAGCAGTAAAAATATTTAAGAGCTGTACAAATACGGAGACGTTATTTTCAGTCGAATTATTTACATAAGGAATATATCTTTATTTCGCTTCATTTCCAAGCAAATGATGTATAAACATTTTATTTTGCATAAAGATACGCTGTCTAGTTATAAATTATAAATACAGTATAAAATTATCGTGTAAATCTTCAGCTATTAAATTAGAGCAAATGGAGCAAGGAACAAATTTGTACTCCTTATTAGAAATTCAATTAAGGTTCCAATACGCTGAAGCCATCAAATATTTAAGCAGAACCAAGTTTAGATAACTTGCAAGCTAGAAGTACATAAAATCCTGCAACTATAAATGAAGAAGCTAGAATCGCGATTTCATAAATTTTGACGAAATTTAATCCAGGAACTACTGAAGCAGAGATTTTGAAAATTGATTAGATTCACAGTCAGATATATTTCCTCCTCGAATAAATAATACAAGATCTTAATTCTTCCTATTTCAATGTCTATCTTGAGGTGCAGAATGAAATCAGAGATGGTTCTCTTCTTACAAACATTTGCCCGAAGAAGACGATAAGTCAAATACAAAAAGTCACCAGAGAACATAGATGAATACGAACGACGAGTATATTCGTGTCCAGCTAACAAGCTCCTCGCGCGGTCGAGCAAAAATTTCGAAGGTGTAGTAGAGTAGCGAGTGTGTTCGTAAAAGCCTCAGGGAGAAAATCGAGCTTTTCTCCGATAAGAAAACGGTCCCGTGCAGGCGTGACGGTGCATTTCTCCGTTCAAGGGTCTAAAGGAAGCTCGTTAAAGTTTCGTGGTGACGGATGGTGCGCGCGTGGTGACGGTACACGTCGCTGAAAATCAACAACTGATCAGAAACCGGAGACACTCTCGTCCCTTACTAGTTTGGTACCTTGTTATTTCTTCTTATTCGTCATTGATATTCGCGTCCCCTTGCACATCGCCGATTTCCCGGGGATTCGCTCCCGCCAATCGCAGTGTCCGGTTATTGCTTTCTCGATTTCCTGGCTCGGGCTCTCAACCCATTTGCATCGACAAACATTCCTCGAGAAGTGACTTTGTATTGTCAAACATCGAATAATCGACAGTTCCACCTATCGCTATTTTATTTAGACTCGTCGGTTTCTATTTATTTGTTATTGGTATGGACCTATGGTTAGACATATTGACACAGTTGTACTAATTGAATTATTACCAAGAATTCGAATGCCGGTACATATTTATGAAATTAGACGTAGGGTAAACTGTACAATGATTGGCGCCCTAAGCCAAAATCGTAGTAGAAATCTTTTTATCTTTTGTTGAAATGTTTGAACGAGTTTAACTTTTTATTATTATAAGCTAATAGAGATCTTTCAGCAAAATCAAACAGTTTTACGAGTCAGAAATCTTTTACTATAAAATATATATAGTGAATAACAATCGTAAGACAAATGTTGTAGTACAGTCATTGGCACATTTGCTAACAGTCATATGTGGAACTCCGTTATGAAAACTTACAACTTTGCTTCGAAATATAAATAAAAAAATTGATTTTCTATGCCAAGATTTTTTAACATTATCGTTTAAATCTAAAGTGCCAGCGATAGTACAGTTTTGCCTACAACTTAATTTGTGGATCTTACAATTTATCAATTGTAATTCTAGTTTGAAATTAAATGTTTATCCCGTCATTTTCGAGACTCATTAATTGTACTTTTAAAATGGAGTAAATGCGTCAGAAGTGACGGAGATTATAGTAGAATTTTCAATGCAAATTTCATAATATTGCATTTTAGTTGCATGTCGGAAAGCTCAAGAGGAAAAGGCTACGAATTAATTAGTATACCCAACACTCTAATCAAATGGGATTTCGTGTCGAATATTCTATCAATACAGATTTTATAGGACAAAAATTTCGGATCTTGTGTGCACAGCTGTGCTAATTGAATTATACTGCAATTTCATTCGATCGCAATTCAATTTCGCAGAAATTCGATTACGTTGTGATTGGATCGCGTTATTAAAAGTTTTCAATCAGTTTAATTGCTCATTACTGTGATCGTAAGTGTAATTGGTTAATATATATTTGAAGTCCAATGTAACTGAAATATTAAAGAAATCCGTCGAAAACTTTCGTTTAATTATACCAATCTTTGAATTTATCACTATTACGATGAGATAATCATTCTTTTCTGTCGAAAATCATCGATCCGGCGCAATTACACTGTACATTATATTCACAACTACAAATTGCATTTCAATTCCGTCGAACGCCAGATCAGACTAACAAATTACAATGCGATTGAGCCCAATGAAACTGTATTACTCGACGATTATAATTCTTGGAGCAATTCGATTGCAGTACCGCGCAACTGTGTCATCGGGTCTATCACTGTCATCGTAAATTAGAACCGTACGATGCAAATGGGTTAATCGCCGAGGTTAATGATCAAATCGTGATCGAAAAGACGATCAACGTGAACAATACAACGAACAGCTGTCCGACGAGAATAATTGTGAGAGAGTTCGGGTCTCGAAAAGGACGCGTTCGATTTAAAAAATCTCAGTATCTTTATTTCCTTCAGACATCGTCTCGTTAAAGGATTGTTTCTCCTGGCTGTCGAGCTCTTTCTGTTGCAAAGAAGCGTCGCTGGGACAGATCGCTGGAATGTGTCTCTATGCATTTTCGTGTCTCTGTATTTTCTCTGTGTGTGACTTTGGTGTTCGTGACTGTATTTGTATTTTTGACAGGTGTTTACGAGGCGAGAATGGCTAAAATCGATCTGTGCCTTCGGTTTCGTTGAAGGGCTCTCGCGCGAGCGGATTTTGCCTGGACTAATTGAAAAAAGGACACTCGGAGAAGCGTCGACGAACCGTCGAGACGGTCCGCGATCCATGATCGAGTCGGCGATCGACGCGAATCTACGTGAAACCGCTCAGAACCTCTGCGGAATTCTCTTCGATCCCTCATCTTCGAATCTGACCCCGTTCTGGGCTCCTTCACTCATCGTCTCTCAATTAAGTAGCCTCAAACTGACTCAATTTTAATGTGAACATTGTTCGATTCTTCTCGGAAATGCCACTATGAATTTTGTCACTATGATTAAAATAGGTAAAATATAATAAGCAAAATAGGAGGTGTACGATGGACTGCAAACGTTTATTCGTGATAGAAATGAGCACGTAAATTTTAAAACAATTTAAGAATACCGATGTATTTATTTGTTATCGTATTTTCAGGAGACAATTTTATTTGGCTCCTGTTTGATACGACGACTCGATGAGTGAAGGGGTCGGTTCTCAATTAATTCACTGGTTCGAATAAATTATCGAGCCGAGGAATCGCAATTAGTCCGGATCCACGAAACGCACCAGGTTGCGTCAAAAGTAACAAAAAATGCGGGGCTCGTAAATCTCGCGCGGATTTCGTGGAAGCGCGAATCCTCCTCGGATTTATGTCGCTAACATGGGTCGATTAATCGCGGCGAGGACGTTGCTTTATCAACCGATAAATCGCACGGCGGAATGTTTAGATGGCTGCGATCGTAAATCCCGATCAGATGTACGTGCGAGCGGATTGCTGCGATCGGTCTCGATCGCCGCGATTGTCGAACTCTTCGACTGTCCGTGATTGCCAATTCTCCTTGCTTCTATAGAGTCTTGTGCTCTCTTATCGGAATTCTCCGATAAGCTGCATTGATGCTATACACTTGATACTATCAGTCGCATACTCCATAATTTTTCGATTGCTTCCCTCCTGCTTTCTCGCGGGATTCAACTGGCACAAAAGTAGCTTGATTTTTGTATCAATTTCAACGACCCGAAGCTCTTTTATACAAAAAGATTTGTTTCTCTAACAAAAGCTGTATCCGTTAAGCAGTAGCTATAGCGACCGGAAGGTTTCCTCAAAATTATAGTGCATCGAAATCATGAAGGTGCATCAAAATTTTGAGGATGAGTGAGATCTTCAAATCATGAAGATAAACGGCTGACTGAAATCTTGTCTGATAAATTTTCGATTGGATCCCTGCTATTTTCTCGCGAGATTCAATTGGCACGAAATTAGCTTGTTCTGCGAAGCTAATTGAATCGCCAGATGGAATTTTGAAGAAATTATTAGACGACTGCAGAGATTTTTATGCATTTAAGTCGCCCGCTGATCTGCAACATGCTAATTATAGTACTACCTAGCCAGTAATTTGAAACGCCATTTCATTAATGGCGTTTCTACAATGGCGATCTACAGTCTAGTAATTAGATAGCCATTTGCAGGAGGAAAGCAAAATTGATTTGTAGACAATTTTCTTTGTTCTTCGATCGGTTCTAATAAAATCAGTGATAGGAGAAGCTTTGATTTGAGTAATTGTACCGCAACCTGGACTGAAAATCGATCTACGATGTATCGAATGATGAATTCCTCGGCGATTCTGCGCAGATTTTCCGAGGGTTTCGCGTAAGTCGCGCGAACTTGCTAAATGGCTTTGGGTTCCCGCGATACCTGTTTCGTTGGGCCTATCTACGACGAAAAGGGGCATCCTTAAAGCTACTGTTATAAGGCCGAAAGATCGTCGAGAATGATCGTAAGAAACCACAACTCGTTCGATCGGCCGAGGAAATGATTCACAAGTTAGTACATTGACCCTCTAAATCTTGATTTTTAAATTAACCCTTTGCACCCGGACACTTCTTATTTATCTATTTATTTATTTATTACTGTAATCGTTATTGAAATAAGATTTTACATGGAATTCTTGGAATGCAGATCTCGATTTTATAGTAACGCGTTAAAATTATCCAAATTCTCAATTAATTTGATTGCTGAATACTCTGATCATGAGTGTAATTGAATTAACAATATACATGAAATACAATCGAATATAAATACAATCGATTGAAATGCAATGTTATAGAATTATATCTGTTCGAATTTCGTGAATTTATCGAATGCAAAGGGTGTTTGTGTCAATATTTCATTTCATTAGACTGTCGCCCAGTTAACAGCTTTTCGGATTACAGTATTTCATTTTAGTTCATTTTCATTTGGCTTGTTTTCAACTTAATATTCGCTTCGGTTTTTAATGTTTCTGTACGTGACGTGATCGTGATCCTCCTATTGTGTTCATCTAATTGTTATACTAGTATCACTGCTATGAAACTATAGTCTAACTAAGAAGATTATTGGAAGACTCATTAGCGCATTGACTGCCTTGTTCGTCTTGTTAATCATGCATTCGTGACACTATTTGTCGACCAGCATTAAAAATCAGTTTTGCTGTAATATATTGGAGAAAATTACAATATATTAACCCTTTGCAGTCGGAGCTATTTTTACTCGAAAATTAAACATTTCTTCCGACCAATAATAATTCAATATTATATACTTAAATGTGTAGTTATTGAGTAGATACCATCATATTGAATAATGTAAACAATATTGTGAATAATGGTACAGCAATTTTTATTGACTCTGAGTCGCCACTCGAGTGCTAAGGGTTAAGATTGCAGAATGCAAAAGGGTTGAAGCAGTAATCACTGCAAAAATTCTTGCCTTTCCAATTTAGGTTTCATTCAACTTTCTGGGGCTCGTAATTTGGCAATCAACGTGCTAGCTTTCAGGCAAAGTATGTCACTATCTATCTAAACACTATTTTCACGCAAAGAATGGAAAATAAAATAAATGTAGCTAATAGAGTCGTGTACATATGAACACAGTAGGAGAAACAATACCAAATAACGTCTTGCAGCATGGTGCAGGCACTAAATCATTCTCAACGGAATTCATCAAATCAGAAGTTATATTAAAGAAACAGTTCTTCGTTCAGATACAGTTACTTCTACAAGCCCAGAAAAATCTTTGCAGACTTCCGAAGCAACCTAATACGGTCCCCGAGGTTCCAAGCACAGACAGTTAATTAACTTCAATTAGAACATGGGAGGCGGGGGGTTAAATGGGCGACAGCGCGCGAAAGCAGAGGGTGTCGATCGATTTCCTCGAGCGTCGACCGAAGTCGCGGATTCGATCGACAGTATCGCGACACTACTCGACGTGCCGTGGACACAAGGTCAAGGGGACGAGCTTGTTCCACGGGGAACGAGCCCCTGCGATGGTATCGATCGGTTCGATTCGATTCGATTCGATTCGACTCGCAGGCTCGCGAATAGAACGCGGATGGAATTCTCGTCGGCGAACGAGCGTCGCGGAAAGGGATCAAAGTAGCGATGGGATCGAGTTCGGCGTGAGTCGATTTCAATGAACAAGCTTCACTTCATGATCTGCCATTTTTTGCCTGGGTTGTTCCAAAAGTTCGTTTGTTCGAGAATATTCCTTTACCTTCCCTCGTCGAAACTTGCAATATGAGGACTTGTTTAAAATAGGTCCATATATGGTAAACTCCAATACAGCTTATTAAAAAATTTTGAAACTCTTTCAACTCTGCTTTCTATCTCTGTTTATAACATTAACGATATACATTTCCTACGAAGTGAACTTGCGGAACAATCAGGTACATATACAGCAAGGGTGGGCACGGTAGGGGTCCCTCAAACTCCTGCTTTGACGAAGCGCGTTCTTCCTCCATGGTAACGACGGATGCTGGTGGGGGATACTGGGCGCTATGGTGGAGACGGTATTGTCTCAATTCAGACAAAAATGCCCACCCCTGATATACAGGGTTCGAATTCAATGGTTTGTTCGAATACGCTCGCGAGCTGTTCCATCCCATCGCTAGCTAGGAAATAAAGAGGCGGTTGACGGGGTTGGGGTGCTGTAAAGGGATCGAGAGATGGATACGATCCCCGGTTTCACTCCGACCTCCTTTTTCCTTTTCCTCTTTCGGATCCCTTCCAGACCGCGCGACTTCGTTCCGCCCCGGGATTTCGCTTCTGTCCGCTTCCGCGGCTCTACGCGGAATGGCGGCCGAGACGATCGGGCCGTTGATTAATTTGTGCGATCGGACGAGAGAAAGGCGGGCACACGAGCTCGGGCCTCCGGATCCGATGAGCGCAGCTTCTTTTCGGGCCGAGTTTTAATCTAAAAATGGAAGACGTAGGGTGGGGGGCTGACACGGGGCCTCGACGAACGATTCGCCGATGGAAGACGGGCCGAACCGGGCCCCCTTATTGGTCGGTTCGGTCCCAAAAGGGCCCGTAGTCTTCGATATGGTCGACGGAACGTACGCGTGGCTCGGGATCGCGGGAGATCCCTGACAAATCGTTTGGATCTCGCGATCCACAAAAGCCACTTTCACCAAAATTCGTTACGATATAGAGAATTGAAAATTATGGGAGGTTTAAGTCATCGATTTCACGATTTCGAAGTTGTTCCAGAAATACAGGCCTCCGCATCTTCCAATTATTTAAAAGACTCGGAAGCTGCGTTGTGGAAAGACGAAGCTCCGTGTCTCTTAGACAAACAATAATCGGGTAAAATGATGACTCAAACCTAACCTAAATTTCATTTCTGTACACCATATCCATTTCAGATTACGATCTCTAATATCAATTGCGTGATCCGATCGATTTCTCGCGAGAAGGCCCGACTAGAACACTACAGTGATGAACACCTGAAGAATGATAGAATACCACACTGTGCAGAGAGAACAAATTGACTAGACCAAAGAACGAGGCTCTCGTTGGTGCTCTGATAGCCCCCACCATTCTCCAAAACCTAATCTCCCAGCCTCCAGCCACACGTGTCCTTATTATCCTTAAAAACAATGGCATCCTGATACAAATCCCGTGACGAAGAGAGCAATCGCGGCTAAGAGAGCGTCAGAACTGCCCCGCAACTAGCAAACTTCCTATCTCTGTACAGTATTCTACTCGAAATTACCTAACCTCATCCATACCTAATAGATCCTGATCGTCGATGGAGAATAATAGATCGAACAGATCGCTCGGAAATAGAAAGAGCTACTAACAAATTTTGATTCCGAAGAAGCAGAAAGATCTTATCGAATTTATTCCGCCATCCTGACGTTTATACTTCGCCGACGGAAGCTTTATGATTATCTTAGCCAGCACGAAGGACGTAAAACGACAAATTTCGTAAAATTATCTGCAGGAGAAGGTTCTCGTAGAAGTTTATCGATGCCTGGTCTCGTTCCAGTTCTTACCTATAATTTTTCCGGGCGTATCTCGCCGAACCTACTTCGGAAATAGGTGCATCGATCCTCTTATTAGCTCCTTTATGCGAGTCCAATAACACATATCTTGTACCCAAAACGTGACCAAAGAGAGAAACCACCGAAAGAGTCAAGACTCTTTGCTCGGAACCGCGAAGCGTTTCGAAAAGCTGACGACTTCGAGTGTTCTTTTCTGAGAATGGCACTCGTCGTCTGGCTTCACAAAGCCCGAGGAAATGCAATAGACTTGTGATCGTTCTCGTGGAAGTCGAAAGTCTAATTACTGAACAGATTTGGTGACGAACGTCCTCATGATCCTCTTACAAGAGAACGTACCGAAGTGCTGTACGTGGGTTTCCGCGAAACTTCGGACAAATGTGGTTCCTAGTATTTTGTTATATGTATTTGGAAACTAACACAGCTTACGGAACGATTTAATAAAGATGACGAAGCAAAATTTAAAACAACGTTTCAACAGAAAAGGGCTGATATTATTTGAACAAATAGTGATATGCGAGATCTGTTTGCCCGTGTGTATTCCTCGTGAGAAACTGCACAATTTTACCCTGTAAATCGTTCCTGTAGCTGTAACAGTTTCCAAGATATTCACTAAAATACGTTTCTTACTTGAAGGGTTGCTTTCCCCCTTGATAAAAGAGACCGTATGTCAGATATTTTTCTTTCGCGTTTCACGTACAAATGTGTTGTGTTTCGCTTCGGTACGTTTCCTGGTAGCGAAAAAAAAAAAACGACCAGAATTCGTGCAGACCTCCGCGAAGCGACGGATTTCAACGGATCTCGAAGGAGAGAAGCGAATGGAGGAACAAAGTGGTGCATTCCATCGCGAGGAAACGCTTCCCAGCGGATGTGGCGGCTGTCCCGTGCATTTCGGCAAGTTGTGGCTGACTCTAGAGACAGACAGTGAACGAGGAGGGTACGTGCAGCCTGTGGCAGGAACACATTCGTCGTGCCGGTGACGGCGCACGTCGTGGCCCGAGCTCCCTCGGTACGTATGAATCTTATCATTGATTTAAAGCCGGCCAGAAACACATTTGCCAGGCGACGTCGCCGTCACGCACGCTTTTAACGGCTGCACGGGACCCCGTTCCGTCGTAAAGATCGTGTAAACGGTCGGCCGTGGCCCAGACACACGGCCCGATCACCTGCATTCATCATCGGGTGTCGATTAAAGTCGACCAATGAGTAAACTGTAAGCACAACGGCGGATGGACGTCGTCGAAATGGTTAGAACGCGCGAGAAAACGGATTGCGCGATGTGGTGGGCGGGTCTGAGTCAGCAACGAGGATTGCTAGTGGGTGCTGGGTGCGCAATCTGCGTGGAAATAGTTCCGGGAAGTCTTTTTTGGGAGTAGTGTATAATTGGGTTTCGACAAACATAGTTGAACTTCGCCAAAATAGGTCAAACTGTTGGAAACTTGAGCGAGCATGATTAAGTGAAATCGAATACGGTGATGGTTTGATCTATTCATACTGAAAGTAAAGTGGCGAATAGGTTCCACCGTTCTTGAACAGGCCTGTTCAACCCAATGGACACTTAATCAAGCTTATGGGAACTTAATGAAACCTAGTCGATAGTGGTTGTATTTGGATCAGTTTATTGGTGCAGATCTAGGACAGCGAATTGATTTGCAGTGTGGTGAGAAAAAAATTGTGGAAGAGCATTAATTATTCTTCGACGAACCTGTTCAAGCCAACAGAAACTTGAGAAAGCCGACAGGAACTTAATGGAACCTGGACGAGATTGGTTAAATATAAATCAGTTCAGAACCTGATCAAACTGAGCCAAATCAATAGGAACTTCATAAACGTGATCAATGGGGATCAAACAATATTGATATCACTTACTGCGAGTCTCTTTAGCAGTAAATAAACTTCTAATATGCTTAGAACTTGAACAAACCTTCTTAAACTAGATCAAATTTTCCAGAAATGAAATAAAGAACTATTGTATGAGAACACTAAAATCTTCTGAAATGTTCTACGGACGCTTGAAATTGGCTCGGGCAGGCAGCTCAGAAATTAGTTTCGCCGATCAACAGTAGGTTTTAATGGAGTTTAGGGAACCGGCGATGCGGAGGTCCATCCCCAGGTTGCTCTATTAGCTATTAAACACAAAGTGGATATTCATGTATGTGGGATCATTGCTGCCACTAACCCACCGTGAATTAGAAACCCTAAAGCGGGTTTACACGGTGCAATACCAGTCGTAATGCCAGCGCGATCACAATGTGGAAGGGATTACCAAAGTATATCACCGCGGCTATAAACGAAAACGAGTATAGAACGAGTTGGTATATACGTATATATTTAGTCTGAAAATTGGTGGCTGGAATAGAACCAGAATTTAATCAACGCTAATACTCGGTGTCCAAGGATTTCAATTTCGTCACAATTAATTCGAAGGATATTACCACAAGGGAGAAGAGAAACGCGAGGAAAAGAGGGAGAGAGAGAAGCGATGGTAGAAAACCAGCAACGAAATTTCGAGTTAATCGACGATTAGCATGTGGCGGAGTCGAGGCGGGTTGGGGTGTTAGTTGGTCCACTGAAAAATAGCGATCGCGGGAGAGTAGAGATAGGGAGAGGAACGACGTTTAATGGGGTTTCGATGGGGTCTCGTCCTCGATCTGTCAGCCGCCCAGACCATTTATCACTTCTCATTTTCCCTCGTTAACGTCGCCTCTGGCTACGTGGAAGTTGATTTACGAGTCGATATACGTCGCTCGGAACGCGGCGGCTGCAGTCGATACGCATCGGGTTTCCCGACACCGGAAACCGTTGCCACTTTTCAACTGGTCCAGAAGCCTGCGTCAACCGTTTCGACGATTCCATCCGTCATCGAACGCCTCAATCGATCCCACGCTTTCATCGAAAAAGCGAAAACGGCTGAACCTCTCCAAAGAGACGCTCGCCAGATGGCGAATTTAAGTTGAAGCTGCTCCGAAATTGGACACGTACAATATCATTTTTTGGACCTCTCAGATACTTTTCTAGGTCACCTTTTATCTGAGCTTATTGCAATTTTTCCATTCCGGTGTTTCTGTACAAATGGTACTTGCCTCTTATTCATGCGCATTCGAATGTATGTGTTATCCAGTTATGATTATTACGGATAATTTCTCTTTTTAATTCATCGTCTGGCGAGCTTATCTTTACAAAAATTGAGAGAATTAGGAAAGAACTTTTCAATATTCCCCCAAATTATCCTAAAACTTCTGATAATCCAAACGAACGAAAATCCGACATATTTTTAGCTTCATTAACAGCTCCATTAACGGAGCTCTAAAATACAAACGCTTTTAGCGAAACGAAATTTTAGCTCGATTCCAATTCTCCGAAAATAATCCACGAGAAATAGTTCGTATAAAAGCGCGGACTCTATCCGCAAGATGCGACGTCAATCCACTGTTGCCAGCGCACGATACACTACCCTACCGTGAAACAACATCCGAAACGACAAACTACAAATTGGTCTCTCGGACAGATCGAGGAGTTGGATTTTTTCGAAAGGAATTCCTCTCTCCGGGCGAGATGCGATCGTACGCTTTGCGTGCCGTTTTTATTTTCCCTCGGTTCGTCTTCCATTTCCCACAGCGAAGAAGAGATCGCAGAAATTTTTACGGCTGCTATCCCGGACGACGGGTTTATCCGGCTCTTATCAAACCGGGCCGAACGATCCGCGCGTTACGCGGACTGATAAAACGGCGAGCGTATCACTGGGTTCGAATTTCGAAGCCTGCTTCGGGAGAATAGACTGGTTCTCGGAACGTTCAGTCATCACAGAGAAATTTCTAAAATGTCGAAAATAATACGATTTTTTAGAAGAAAGTTTCTCAGTGTTGCAAACTACACTGTTTTCTGAACGTGGTAATAACCAAGGAGAAGTCAATCGGTAACACAGACTAAAATTGCTTTTCCTGAAGTACGACGAGTTGATACTTAAAAATAGTTTTTAGATATTGAAAATAAGGAGCCTATATCTCATAAAAATTGTATGGACAGATTTTAGGAAAAGATTGTAGCTCTCTTGAGCGTGGTATATTGATCGAGAAAAATGCAATATTCACCCTAAACGAAGGATTTCTTTAGTTTTTAATTATCCTGTCTCTGAATAAAGAATGACGCAGCCCAGAACCACCTAACAAAGAAACGTATCAGCCTGTTCCCGAGTCAGAATTTTCAAAACAATGTCGAGGAGCAACTTCCCCCGTGGCAGCATGAAATTGAATTTCAGGCGACCGACTCTATTCAGCGAGTCTCTTCCGATATTGCAATACTTCGTCTTTGAGAAAGCGTAGTTCGACAATTTATTCCATACACTAGCATTCTTGCGAGCCTCCGATAAGTGGAAACGGTGAATATTGAACAGTGTCCCGTATAACCTGGAGCTGTTCGATATCACCGGGCTTCAAACTCGAACTGACAAAGCGAGTGGTGGCTAAATTTTATTGGAGCAGTTCCGACCAGTTTCCCCGTGTAAATTAACTAAATTATTAATCCTGGGAAACTGGAGCTTGAGGAACGTTATTGCGTTTGAATGGTAGCGGGAGAGTCCCGCAAGATCGTTAACGCTTCGGACTAACGTCTCATCGGGTTTATCTCGCGTTCGGTTAGTATACCGGGGAACAAGAGCCTATCTGTGTAGGCTAATTATTACGACTTTGAAACGGAGAAGCTGGGAAAGGGTTTCTAAGGGTCGTGGTTCCGTCAGAACCGAAGACGGAGGCCGCGGCGGTGCGGTGGCTCTTCGGATTTAATCGAATCCCGGAAATTAGTCTCGAAGCGGCGCGGCGGTTGGGTAATCTATTCGCAGCGTGCGCGACCGAGATATCCAAGAATGGCTGACGTCTGGACAGAAATCGTAGACAGAGGGCAATTGACGAGAACCGATAGATCGTACACCTGCTTCATTGGCAAGATTAAACTTCTATTACCGACGAAGAATTAAATCTAAACGCCTAATGCCTGAGAGAGCACAGAGAGTGCAATAAGAATAAATAGTCTTCGAGAGGCTCCGTTTCCTCGTAGCTCCGCCACGAAACTCCTTTGAACAGGTTAACACTCTCGCGATTACACCCGAGATCGAAACTAGCATGGGTCTGCGCTCGCTGTAGAGAAAATCCTCAACGGTACTATCTATTGGCACAGCTTATACTGAGGAGACTGGATTATGCTCCTGAGTCCTCGTGTCCCGAAGTGGTTTCAGATTCGGCTCCCTCACGAGGACACGGGACTTCAAACCCAGGCTCCTTACCAATTAAAAGATAGAAGAGGATCCGTCAAAGATTCCTCAACCCAACTGAGAGACTTAGAGTTTGACTCTAAATCCAGACCTTCGCAGGTCTCTCATACTTAGGCCTCCCTGATAGTAAAAGTCGGCAGGGGTCAGAATTTCTCGATTCTTTCAACTGGATTCTGCCACTCTGGGACACTCAGGGCACAAGATTTCAAGCTTCAGGCCTTCGCAGGTCTCCCACAGTTGGACCCTCTTAAATTCTTGAACTTAATCAATCTACCAGAGAGAATCATTGGATTCATCCAAAGATCTTCGACCTGAAACACCTGGATCACCTCAAGCTTCAGGCCTCCGCAGGTCTACCAAACGCAGGACCATCTTAAACCAGCAATCAACCTAGCACAGAATCATTGGATACATCCAAGGTTCTTTGACCTGAAACACCTGGATCACCTCAGGCCTCTGCAGGTCTGCCAAATTTAGGCTTCACTTAAACTGGAAACAAATCTCAGTGCAGAATCTTCAGATTCTTCTAAGGTTCGTTCACCTAAGTGAAACACTTAGATCCCTATATTGTAAACTTCAGGTCTCTCTTAATCTAGAAACCAGCCTCAGTCCCCTGAACTCTTAATGTCTTCGAAGATTGTCAAGATATCTAAACTACTAAATGTCTTCTTAAAATTTAGAACTCGGTAAAACTGACAACTAGTCCTAGCTCTGATTCCTCAGTTCTTCGGAACTTTCTCGAATCACACTGAGACATCTAGATCCTTTCACCTGAAATTTTAGGCCCTTCTCCAACTGAAAAACCAAGCTCAGTCTTGATTCCCCAATTCCCTTAAGAATTCGTTAGCCTAACTGAGACTCTTAGGGCTCTGCAAACCTATTAGGTGTCAGACCCTCTTCGAAGTGGAAGCTAATGCAGAATCTGCAGATCCTCGAAGATCCTTTGTACAAATTGAACACTTAAACCTCTTCATTCTCAACCATAGGCCTGTGTGAACCTGGAAGCCAGTCTCAGTCCTGAATTCTTAGCACCCTCAATATTCCATCAACTAAATTGAGACACCTAGACCTCTGAACATTATTTGAATCTTTACAACCCACCGACTGAGAACCGGTCTCAGCCTGGACTCTTTGCTTCCTTCAAAGTATCTCCAGTCTGCCTGTAGATACCCAAACCCCTGTACCCCAAACTGCAGAACCTCTGCCTCAATCCTCGACAAGAACCCATTCCGAAATTCCTAGGACAAGAATCTCCAGACCCACAGGAGTCTCAGAAACAGTCTCCTAGGCCGTCCAAGACAGACAACCACCTTGCTGTGCTCATAGACGTATTCAAGTAGACTTAGCAAAGGAAGCACAGCCCGATTCGAAGATAGAGATCGTAACTCACCAGGACTCACCGCGTACCGACGATAATCCCGATCGTGGATAAACGAAACCGTTCTCCTAGTAAAGAGAGGGTTAAGGAGGTAAGGGGGATCAACGATCTTGTAAAGAGATCCTTGGCCCGAGCCCGACTCACACCCTTGTCTCGTTGTAGGGGCTGGACGAGGTGCTGGTGCCCTGGCGACGTTGCCGGTCATTGTCGCCAGGCACGTTGAACGCGACGTTCGGCACGGTGGCCGGGTCGATCGGCTGATAATGGGACTGGACCGGTTGTCCGCTCGGCTGCGATTGGTGAGAGTGGGAGGAAGACGAGGGTGGGCCCTCGCTTATCGAGGTCGTCGAGGCGAGAATACGGCGACCGCGTACCTGGTAACGTTGGGGGTAGCAGCGGCCGCAGCAGGCGTGCAGCAGGCCGCCCCTCGAGGCAGTGCTGTGCGCGGGAGAGGTCAGGGGCGACGGCGAGCCCGGCCTTTTCGGGGCACCGTTGAACGGCACCTCCATCTCCACAAACTCACGATCCTGAAACACAGAAATCCCAACGTCAGCGCTGAACTTTCTCGTTGGTATCCCACCTCCAGATAGACGTCGATACACAATCAACTATTGCAACATGTTCGCAACATTTGCTACAAGGAAACATATTCTCAAGTCACACGAACTGATTTTGGACATTCTGATTTTTTTAACCACGTCGTAGAAGGGCTGTTTGCGTTTTCTCTCATTGTGATGGCACGAAAAATATTTTACATTCAATTTTTATTGTGTCACGAGACGCGAATATCCTGGGAAAATTATCTTTTTCATCATTTATTTTCGACAGTGAATACTTCATTGAACTCTGAAATGTGTTGTGAAGCTCAACGCCAAGGTCATTTTCACTCGTTGCAATTATACTCCAGAACCTAGACACTTTGTTCGATTTAATATATGTTCAGTGTACCGATTTCTTTTGGATTTGCGTCTACTGCATTCATTTCACTGTAGATTTACGTAATTTCTCGATGCACGCAGTTTTCGTGATCTGTAAATTATTCTGATCGTGGCTGCCACAAGTGCATAAAATCGAGGCGGCAGGAAATTGTTTTCCGGCGGAACGCGGGTGTTCTTAGCCGCGTCTGACAAGGCACGGTCTGGATCTACTGCGGTGCAGCCTGCCGAACCGACAACTTTGATTAAAAGTAAAGATTCTTTAATTAAATTCAAGCTTGTTTATCGATCCAGCCGCTTCTCGCAGCCCCGTAAGTACGTTCACGGTAATTGAAGAATGGAAAGCGGTGGAGGCGCTTCACGATTTAGAACCAGGAAATTCGAGAGTTCCCATCACCGACGTCGCATATCGGTCTGGAAAGCGTCATTTTATTACCCAACTATCCATTTTGCAAGTGCTAGTTTAAATTTAACTTACTTCGCAGAGTTTTTGGGTTATCCCAACCGATACGAAAACATTGTCTTCAGAAAATTGGCTATAACTTTTTATTTGTTAACGCTACCATATACTTTCTGCAGCGAAAATGTAACTGGCGACTATACCTTTCCAACGGTATACATTTTTTTGCGCAATTTTCATCCTATGAAATTTTATAGCTAAAAAACATAACGTGTCTCAACCTTCACGACAGTCCTAATATTTAAAATTCATAACAACTTGATCTCGTGTTACGAGCCGAGGGTCAGGCAGCTATGCGTGAACCGAGGATAGTTCGAGCTGAGAGATTTGGGTCGAGGTAGGAAAGGTACACGTAGGACTGCCGATGTCTCTTTCACCATCGGGTCGCCTCGTATGGAACACGGGAGTGGGCTAGCCGATGTCTATCTCACCACCGGGTCGCCTCGTGTGTGGAATATGGAAAAGTGGACTAGCCGATGTCTATTTCGCCACCGGGTCGCCTCGAGGGAACAAGGGAGTGGACTAGTCGATGTCTATCTTACCACCGGGTCGCCACCATAAAGGGTGCGGCATAAGTTAGTTCCTACGATTTTTCAGCACCTTCGGAAGGTCGGACAGAAAAGTATTTCTTACCAAAGTTAATCAGTATTTAACCGACAAGAAATTGCAATTTTTTAAATTTAAAAAAAATCGATTTTCAACAAAAAATGAAGGTCGCTGTCATATCTTTAAATGGAAATGAGTATTTTTAACTTCATAATATTGTAGGCGACGTCGAAACGAATTCAACGACCTGCTACACGATGACTTTCAGATGACCTTGAAATTTAATTTGATTATTAATTAATCACATGTACATAATAATTAATTGCATGTACATAAAAATTAAATGAAATTTCAAGGCCATCTGAATTCGTTTCGTGTTCCAACGTACACATATCTTCGGAAGGGTCAAGAGTCACCAAGGGCAGCGTCCGCATGCGTAACACTCGGAGCAGATTTTGAAAAGTAAAAGGTTAAGAGATTTCCTAAATAAAAGAAAAAGGAAATGTGTGCTAAACACTGGAGAACTTCCTCTTTATGAAAGTTTAGACGACTATTCATGAAGGAAAGAAAGCAATTGTACAGGCTCGAACAATTACGAAACCAAGAATTGTCAACTTCTAAAGTTGATCTGCCTGTAGAAGTCTGTGTAGGTGTCGGGGCAGTCTACATCGTACTTCGCCGCATCGGGAACAGATTAAACATGGATAAGGAGTCGTGAATTCCACTCGGTCTTGTTCGACCGTGTTGTGGTCAAGACAGCCGGGCCAGCATCGAGTTCTCCTTGAAAAATGCGACAGACACTCGAATTTTATAGGCGATCGGACTTTGGCATGGTCCCGGAGCTCGCCTCTCGAACACGAAGCAGCGAACTTTGAACGTTAACGCTACAACTTGTGGATTTATCGCTTCCAACCCAGAATCGACGACGTCCGTTCAATTACCACAGCACCGATCGGGCAAGACAATTTTTCAAATAGTTCGATTGTCTTCGCGAAATTTTATTTCCCTTGCAACTCGATCCTTAAGCGTAGAATTCAAGAACCTTGCAATCGCATTGTTTTGCGTTTGCGGATCTAATGAGTGCGTCCACAACTTCCCTTGTAAGTGTATCAGTATGCATTCGTGAACCCAACAAATGCATCAAGAACTTCCCCTGCAATTGCATTTTTATGCGCTCGTGAACCCAACAAATGCATCAAGAATTTCCCCTGCAGTTGCATTTTTATGCGCTCGTGAACCCAACAAATGCACCAAGAACTTTGCAATTGCATGTTTTGTATAATTATTTGTAGATCTTTATGTATTTTTAGACATTTAAGAGACTTCGGGAAAGCACATATAAAGTGCTGCGGTAAAGACGAAATAAAACTGTCATTAATTTTAGTTACTACAGCCATTTCCTAGTATTTTGAAATTTGGTCGTACCATAAACTGATAATTGGTTCGTAGAAACGAGGAAACTGTCAGTAGCGGTCCACCGAATACTCCACGATTGTCCAAACGAATTATAAAGGATTTCAGCTAGAAATACCACAGTGGATGATCTAATTATGACTGGTAATAACTGATTGTCGCAATAAAGAAGCAAAGTTTCAATAGCAAGCGATCGTATAAATAGAATCGGGCAAATAGATCTATTACCAGTGGCCATTTCGCGGATCCGCGAGCGCTCGAATGGAAATTCCAACTAGAAATATGACAGTTATCGTTGGATATAAAAGGGGACGAGTTCGAAACGTTCCACGGGGCCACGGGAAATTGTTCTGGGAGCGAGAGCCGAGAGACCCGAACCAGCCCCGGTGTTAGCCGAGTAAAGTTTCGACCGTCAGTGCAATCCCCATCGACCCAGCGGAAACTTGTTTCTCCTACCGAATTACGCGGCCAATGGGGAAAACGATGATGGTTTCGCATCGGACCAGCCCGTCTCTCCACCATCCTGCATCAAGATTTCGCCTATCACGTCACCCTAATAATTGCGAAACGCTCGATGCTCAAACGTAACGTCACTTAGAAACAACGCGCGCTCACACTCTGTCGGTGAAAATTTCAAAATATTGCAAGTACGCGAAATTCAGTAAAAATTTACGTTATCGCCACCTTATCAACAGGATCGCAGTCTTGCTTGTCTTGCGCTAGTGTTACTCTAAATTATTTTATATCTGAAGTGATGTTACACTGGGATCTTGTTAAAAAATTAAAAGAGAACTACTTTTAGTTAAAAAGCACAATGAAGCACGGCGATTAAAAGAAGAAAAGCATGGTAATCCGGCAGATAATCCACAGAAAGCACGCCAAAGAGAGCGAGAAGGAGCCGAGGGAGAGCTGACAGGAATAATCAGAGAAAGTGACGAGACAAGATCGTTAACACTAATCCAGGGCAAAGTGGTTGACTAATCCGCGTCTCTGGCTGCACGCTGAGAGCCGGGTCGCCTCTCAAAGGCCAAAGACGAGATGAAATCTATCCTATAAGTGCTGAGCCAGGTATAGCCGTGTCTCGGAGCGCTTCGGAACCCTTCCCCAGCGGTTTTCCACGAGAGACGGTTGCTCCGTCCATCGCGTCGCACCGAATCGAAAACTGGAGCTCGAAGCAGCTCGGCTAGAGATCGTCGGATCTACCCAGCATCCCTCTCGGCACCTTGGGATATCGTTGCTCAAATTGCTAGTAGACTTTCAGCGTTTCGGTGTGCTCATTCCTATCCTCATGGTCCACGAAACCCGTTCGAATCGTCTGATTTTTCCTCCGAAAATTCCATTTGCCTCCACCACGATAACAAAAAAATCAGCGAAACGTATCCAGCGTTTTTATCTCTCTATTGCGCTTCCTCTCTCTCTCTCTCTCCCTCTCTGTTTCCCTCGTTCTAGCTCTTTGTCGTTTCGTTCTTTTTTCCCTGTTCTTTGTTTAAGCCCGTCCGGGTCCCTTCGGGAGCCCTGAAATATCGAAATCTCGGATCTCCGGCTCGACGATTGAATTCCAGGCATTGAGAGACACGCCGGAAACAGATGGCGCCCCGGTCCCCGCCTATCCAGAGACTCGGTGACCCGAGGAGATATTTAAATTTCATGAATCCGGTATAATCCGGCACGCGACCCGGAAAATTCCGATTATTTTACATGGACCCGCCGACGAGAGTTGTTTATCCTGGGAACGACGAGCTGCGTCCGTGAGTCCGCTGGGGAATCGAGAACCTGCTGAAATTTCGCTCGATTTGCGACTTTCCTAGTACTTGTCTTTCGGGCTTTCGTTCCTCGTTCGTTCAAGACATGCTACGTATCATGCCGGGGATACATGTATGGATATTTTGAAATAAAACTAAAATAAAGAAAAATAAATCCTCGAATATCATATTGTGAAATTTATATTTGGAAATTTTTCTCGAGAAACAGAAGAGGTCGATCAAAATCTTCTCATTCGGATATTGTTGCGTATAGTTTAGATAGTAGCGACGTTGCAGCTGCAATTAACAGTAAAAATCTTTGGGTAGACCTCTCAGGGCGAATACGAATACTTGTAATAAGAATACAAAATATTCAATTTGGATTTTCTTTCACAAAATGGTGTTACCGGAACCACTCCGGAACGTCTTTCTTTGGACGGACTATCCCCACCTCTAACACAGTTTTTGAAAAAAAACCAAGGAATGAATAAAAATGCGGTCCTTAGATACAGCAAAAATATTTTTTTGTTAGTTTAGGATCATACTCCCAGCTTTCTTCCGTTGAACGGATCTTTTTGCGGTGTTGAACATAATTTTCCCATTTCGTATCCACTGTATTTGAGATTTGAGTCGGATATCATCTCGTACATACTCGAAAGAAGTGCTCGGGTTTTTGGGAATGCACGGGAAACTTTGCTCGTAATTCCCACGCGAAAGTTTCATACGGGAAACTTTGTATTCGACCGTACCATCGGACTCTGTTTTGCTAGAGAGATCAATAATTTTTAAAAATCCTACGTACATCTCCTTAAGCTTGTCTTTATCGGGCCGACGCGACGCGACGGCGGAGGCCAGCCAAGCGTGGAAATAAAACGAGCGAGTAAAAAGGGGCTGGTATATCCGCCGACAAAGGACAGCCCTTCACTTGCCCCATTATTTTCCCTCTTGCGAGAATCCCGTTCGTACGTCCTCGATGGCACGCGTAATTGTAAAAATGGGCTCTCTTCGATCGACGGATGGG
The DNA here is from genome assembly GCA_028455605.1 of Lasioglossum malachurum. Taxonomy (NCBI): domain Eukaryota; kingdom Metazoa; phylum Arthropoda; class Insecta; order Hymenoptera; family Halictidae; genus Lasioglossum; species Lasioglossum malachurum. The sequence continues at coordinate 14,478,640 of CM052313.1, read as the reverse complement.
CTGCAGCCAGAACCGGGACAGTTCTTTAGAGTTCATCATGATTTCCAGGATTCCCTTCATCTTATCCTTCTTACCAAATCATTCCCCTAACCATTCATCAACTCTCAGAGCCACGAAATAAATTCAGGGACTGTCGTAAATGTTGGACACGTTTTGTTTTTAGCTTATAAAATTACATAGGACAAGAATTACGCAAAAAATAATATACTGTTGGAAAGGTATAATTTCCAGCTACATTTTCACTGCAGAAGGTATAATGATAGCATCAACAAATAGAAACTTATAGTCAAATGTACGAAGATGATGTTTTCGTAGAAAAAAATGTTGCCATATAAGTTGGGATTACCCAAATACTCTGAAAAGTAAATTTTGAAATAAGGCAAAACGCCTTATATTCAATGTTTATTGAGTTTTTATTTCTTATACGCGCGCGCGGCACAAGTGTCCCAACCTTTACAAAAAACGCAATTCGAAACACACAGAAAAAGACAAATTCACATCGCAATAAGAGCACAAAATTCATTTTGCATATTTAAACTACACACACATTATATTTCCATCAAATTATTGTACATATATTTAAGCAATCAGGAAATTTATAGTTGGAGACACACACACGAATTAACACTAAACCTACCAACACCGGTCAAAATGACCGGTTCCAGGTTTGTTATAATATTTAAAAAAAAATAATAAAACTGATTTCATAAGTAACGATTGTATAGATGTATTCAGTAGTGCACGTATTACAATATGATCCGTAAAAATGGGGGAACATGCATCAGTTACTTTTAAGGTTCGGTAGGTTTAGTGTTAATGGAACACAGTAAAACTTTGTAGGACATATTTTTAGCCTTTTCTTGGCACACAGCTACACTAAACACATTATAAACAGAAATAAAGGTGACAATCATGACATTGGTGTTTCCAGTGCGTTAATGTGGAAAAAAACCACTGTGCCAACTTATACGCTGTCCCAACCTTTGCGACAGTCCCTTAATAATATTCGTCGCAACGATATTTCGAGAACGTTTGGCCATTACGAATTTAATCAAAACGTCTCGTTGACAAGAGTTGATGATGGAGCCAACCAGTAGATACATCTAAACTATTCAAACACTGATGTCTAGCCTGCGGATTTTAAACATTCATGGCAAAAAACGGAAATGTAAAGACATGAGAAGAATTGAGTATCGTTATATTATTCTCGACTATAATTAAAATAAATTAAAACACGAAATGCATTTATATATACATATAGTTGACTTCTGTTCTTTGATATTGACTCGGAGAATTTTTACTTAAATCTTCTTAACCCTCATCCGTTATTTCTAGGTAGCCTAAAACTTCGAGACTTTTATTCTTTTAAGCCTTTGCACTGCTTTGTCGAGTGTGACTCGACATCAGAGAAAGAAAAATGTAAATAAAATGAGTTTATATATGTATTTGGTTCTTCCTTTATTTATTTAATTCTCTTATTTTTTAGTTAAAACAACTATAAGTTCCACAAATATAAATTACAAGAAAGTTTGAGAGCTGTATTTAATATAATTAGTAAACAAAATTGTTTAAAATAGATAAGAGTCAAAAGGAACTATCCTTTGAAGTAAATTTCAAATAAAACGCTTAAAATAGTAGGGAGTTGGCAACGAAATTAAAAAATAATACGGAGTGCAAACGGTTAATGCGAAATACATAACTGGAAACCCTAAGATGTAAATGTTAACTCATCAAATGATGAGTCCGTGAAATGAGGGGCGGATGATAGTTAATCATTGTATTCTATTAAATTGCCCATTTTTGCCATAAACAGATCAAATCTACAAGTTATTACACAGAGATTAAAAATTAAATACCTAAGCACAAGATAGCTATACTGAACAAAGAGCAACATTAAACGTGAAATTACAGAAAGATTAAAACGGGAGCACAATAAAAGCATTCGTATGAATAGCGCACAAACGACAGCAATTAAGAACAGCTTAAGGGCAGAGATGAGCGAAACAGATGGGCGAACAGCGTGCAGAGAATATTGGGAATCGAGATGATCAGAATTCGGAGGAAGATTCTTAGCTAGCCACGTGCGCGCGGCCGAAGCATTTTTCCTCTCGAGCACCGATATTAATTAGGCTCTCCCGTCAGGTTCTGCTGAAGTTCCGTGTTCCGTCTTTCGTTGGCTTGGGTTCTTTTAACGAGTTTGCTTTTAGCAGGACCCTGGCTAGCTGTTGTGCGGGGATATGCTCTCTAGGTCCGGGTGAAATCGAGCCTGGCAACGGGAAAAGATTGATCGGCCTTTGCCCTGCTATTTCCGAATCGGGCGAGAGCCTTTGTCCATTGATCAAAGTGGAGAGCGGATCCTCATCCCCAGGGCCCACGACAAAGAACCGTCCAAGTTCTGCTTCGAAACAAAGTTCCCCGTAGACTCGCGAGCCCGCTCTTCCCGTGGGCTGTCGTCGACGTTATCGACGACACCGTCACGTCCCCTCGACGATCAATAGACTCGATTCCGCGAACTACGCGATCTATCGTACCGGCCATCCCTTGCAATAAGCCTACAAAAATAAGTTGTAAAATGCAACTTTTACTGTTTTTTCTACGATTCCGATCAATTGCAATTTTAGAAAAATTTTTTCGCATCCTGTAGCAAACTAATTGCTCTAGCTTTCCCAAAAAGTTCAAATCGTGTAGTACAATACTTAAAAAGTTATCCTCTTTTTTTAGAGCGTCCGATTATTAATCCTTTGCACTCGGTTGTGCCCTCTGAGGCACCACTAAAAATTGCTGTACCGTTATTCAAAATATTGTTTACTATTAATTACTAAACATTTAGGTATTGTACGAGGTATTACACCAATTTCATATCTCCATATAATTCCAAAAATCATAGGGAATGGAAATATTCTAGATCGGAAGAAATGTTTAATTTTTCAGTTAAAATTGCTCCGAGCGCAAAGGGTTAATCCGAGTCACTGTAAATAAAATCCGCAGTCCAGTATGTTCTTTTTTCAAACATTTCTATAAAAATTTCCATAAAGATCTATGATTTTACAAATCCATTCGCTGGTTCGTTCTATCGCTTTGTTGGTTTCATTGTGTCAACGACCGTTTATGTAGATAGTTTTTATTTTTACTAGCCGTTCGATTGGCTGTCAGATTAGCATGCGGTGCAGAAACAGTGACAGCCAGACGTAGTTCCGTGTAAAAAGAAATCGCAGAGAACGACTTCTATAAACAGACCGACGCCCGGCTATTTCGGTACGGCGGATTGTAAAGGTGGTTATAAACGCACTGACCTCTCCAAGATAGTGACGCGTGACATGACACCGTTTCGGAGGGCCACCAATTGCGCCTTCTATTTAGCGCAGCCATTGATCTAGCCCCAACCGTTTAAATATAAGTTAAACAAATTCCTCGCGCAGCGCCGTTCACCTCGACGCGGAACCGCACGCAAGAATCCTTCGGAACGCAAACGAGTAGCTTTCCAACAGAATTAACACGCCTGAAGTCAGAACATTTTAAATCCTCGATCTGGAAGCTACTATGTAAAATGTAGCATAGAATATTTTTAAAAAATCGCTTTTTACGTTGAAAAGTCAAATTTAATCATTTATAACCCAAAAAGTATCTGAGATATCAAAAATATCCTACGTTGTACTTTAGAGAGTACCATCTAGTTCGAGAATGAAAGAAAATTGTTCATTTCAGATGTTCATTTCAGGTGTGCAACCATCCAGTAAAAGGCTGTTTAAAAAAAAAAACAGCGAATAGCTCTGGCATTTTTTAATATTTTTTTGTGGAAAAAATGGAGAATAAGATTAAGAGTTATGTTGACATCACTGTAGACAGAATTTTTGACTTGTTAATTATCCTTAGAAAATTTTTCTAAGAATATAACACAGATTTTTGTCAAGGTGGACATGGACCTCTTGAAGAGATAGAAGAGGGACGATGTTTTATATGGTGGCGAGTGGATTTTGGTTTACCTCGACGAGCTGCAGCATTTTTCCTGTAAACGTGGACGGCTCCAAGGCTTCGTCTCGGCAATCTGAGGAAATAGGATGGGGAACATGTTCGGTTTAGGTAGCCGGGCGACTATAAAATTGCGAGAAGCGTCCCGGGGTCAGGTCGAATGGCGTAGCGAGTTATTTATGGGGCACAGGGATGGCCCAGCTGGATTTACGAACTCTGATCGCTGCCACTATTAAGCTGGGAATGCATATCCATCCTGGCTGAGGCTCGCGGCCGCTGCATTTCTAAAATGGTGTCGCCGTCGGACGCGTCCATCTTCGCCGGTCCTTGTCGTTTATAACCGCTCTTCAGGCCCTCGAAATAAAAGCCAGATGAGGACTGCGAATCCGTGCGCCACACGTGCTCGAGTCAGCTCTTTCTCGAAAGTATTTTCTCGGGAAAATAGCGTAAACAAGATATCTCATTTAACACTAAACCTACCACCACCTGTCAAAATCACCGGTTCCAAATTTTCTATTTTACAATTATTGTAATAATAAAAATGATTTTATAGATATTTTTAGTGTAGAGCACGTATTATAAATAAAATAAATCTTGTCATTTTTATAAGGGAACATAAAAAAAAGATCTTTGAACCTCTAAGGGAAAATTAATCTTCACTCTGGATACATACAATTCTAATGTTAACTCTGTTCTGGGGTGCAATCACACCCCTGCATGGTTTCAGTGCAAAATGTAAAGAAGAAACTTTGACTGCGTGAGTATTTGTGAAATTTTATCGATTTTCATGACGGTAGGTGTGTATGGAAAGATTAAAAAATTTAATTTAAATACATGAAATTCTCTATAAATAAAAGAATCTTATAATCTCAATCTTTTTGATCATATGTGAAATATGTCATAGATAGAATTCCTAAGAGAACTTTGGAAATTTTCGGGGGTGTGGTTACATCCCTATACGCAGAGTGAAGGTTAAGGCTCGGTAGGTTTAGTGTTAACTCTGTCCTCGTGCAACTTCTGTATTCCATTTTTCTACTATAAATGCTTAAAAATCGCAGGTTAATAATGCAAAGCCAGCATTAATGGCAGACACTGGCATCAGTAGTGTAAGTCAATATTTGTCTGTTTGGATTGACACCTCTTTGTGCAAAATAAAAATTCTGTGCATTAATTGCAAAACACAGGAGTCAGGAGTTAAAACGTTGAAAATAACATGTAGATACTCTTAAATTCCTTGAATCTTTCTACTATTTTAAATTGCACCTACACACTTTTATCGTAAATGCATAAAATCTGCAGTTTAGTCATTACAAAAATAATCGTAATGTAATTTTAGCGTGGCTTAGAATATGCAGGCGACTGTAATGAATCTTCTATCCAGAATTTCATAAATTTTGCCTGTGAATGAAGGAAATAGTCGCGAGATTCGAGGATTGAAAAAGGGCGTGCGGCGTGAAAGATTTACACAGAGAATCTCGAGGAATCTCGAAGTAGAAAAACTGGGAATAGGTGGAGGATAAATGGGGCCGGCGCGCGACGCGAGAATTAAAAACCGCCGCGGCGATCCGCCGGCGTGGAAATTCACAGCCGGTGGGACGCGCGTGAAAACTGCGGGGAAAAATCTGCCTGTTTGAATATCCGCAGCCACGCGGCGACGGCGCCGAAAAACGTGTGGCACGAATGGCCTCTCGTGAATTTAATATCGTCCAGCTGGAAATAAACGTGCCAAAAAGGGGCGGCTGGCAAGAAAAAGACCGGAACATTGGCGAGAAGAAGACAGAAACCTTCTATCTCCCCACTATTCTACTTCGTCTCGCTCCTAGGATCAGAAGATCTAAGAATAGATTTTCTAGGATCAGGCTGAGCCTCCAACACGATCTAGCATTTGATACTGATCTGATCTATTCAGTAGAGATAGAGATATATACTACCATTAAAACAGAAATGTTAGAGGGAGATGTGTGCGTAACGCAAATGCTTATTTCCATGCGTCATTTAATAAAAATCAAAAATAGGAGAAATAACAAAAAGTCAACTAAAAGACTCTTCGTTGTAAAAATAAAATAAAAGTGCTATTAGTTCTTGTTGATGTACACGTTTCCTACTATTTGACAAATCTGCACAAGCCATAAATGCATAAAGATCCGCAGCAGTCTACTAATCACATACTCCACGAGAGAGCTATTATTTTTCTCCGCGAAAGAGCTAGTAATTTCCTCCGCGGGAAAGCTAGTCCCCTTTATTTATTTAAAGCTATCTATCTGCATCTTTTTGTAGGTAAACTAGCCATTTCCTCCACGAAAGAGATAGCAACTTGCTCCGCACGAAATCTACTCGTTCATACGCGTCACATGGTCCACAGGAAAACATTGCTTTTCTCCGCGGAAGAGCTAGTAATTTCCTACACGAGAGAGCTATTCATCCACTTTTTGGAAAAAACCATCTACTGCTTTCCTTTTTGGATGAATTAGCACCGCGCTCCACAGAACAGCTATCCAGAACCAAGTCGATCGATCCTGCACCATGATCGAGCGCCCAACGTCTCAAAAGGGCCAGTCAGTCGAAAGATCGCATTCGGCGCGTCGGCTACGGTATCTAGAAACTAAAACGGCGACGACAACGCGAAACAAGTTCTCTCTCGCAGGCAAAAGCCCGCGAACGGACACGCAAAGTGTTTCCGAGGCGGGCACAAGAGCCGGGAGTCGCGAGAACACTTTCTTCCGCGACGCTTGCCTTCGCTGCTGTGCCACGCGAATCGGAAAATCCGATGGGGCTGGTCTATTCCGAGCTCTCTTTAACGCCGTTTCCCGGCTATAATTAGTCGGCGAGTATGACGTCTCGCCCCGACAACTTCGATTCCGATGAGATTCGATCGAGGCCGACCACGACCCGGAAGAAATCAATACGGCCGACACGAAGATACCGATTGGCCGCGTCTGATGCTCGCGAGCTGCGCAACCAACGCGAGTCCTCATGGAGCCGAGATCGTCCCAGAATCCCTCCTCAACCACGAAAAACAACGCCGACCATCCCCAGACTGTTCCATGGACGATCGACCAACGGGAATCTTCCGGGACCCGTGATCATCTGCCGTCTATTCGTTGCTTCGAAGTAACGATTTCTTCATACTTTGGAGATACAGTGTTCCCGCGATTGATGTGACTTTTGGGTATGCGGATGATGTGACTTTTTTATTCCCACTACTACGGAGATCCCCCTTGGGCGGTCGATCACGCTACAAAAAAACTATACGCGTGGAAAACCACGCGTGGCAGAAGTGAAACTTCTTGCAGTGTAGTAATGTTTAGAAGTAAATTAAGATTGGAAATGCTACGTAATCCTAATGAAGCGACAAGATCAGGAACTACTAATACAAAAAGAAATAATGAAGCGACGACAAGATCAGGAATATATATATATGACAGCTCCCAGCGATATTCCTCCACTTTTTTGAGCTTTGACCGTTCGCTTTTTCATGTCGCGAATTCCGTGACGCGAATTAGGCTTACACCCTGCCAAAAGAGGTTTCACTTCAAAATTAAGGTATTACGGTGTTTAAATTGGAGTTTTATGATACTCGATGTATCATTCTCAGGTATGGAATAGTGGAATAGCATTAGTACAATACAACAATTTCCCTCTCAGCACCATTGTTTACCCAGCATCGTCGTTTACACTTGGAAAAGTTACCCGAGAAATCAATGTTCGGCACACGTAAAAAACGTAGTACCATTTCGTTTCGACTCATAATGTTCTCCGTAGGAGGCTGTCCTTTTTCTTCACGAAAGAGGAATAATTTCTTCCACGCGGAAGCGTCACCTTAATATTTTGGAGATAATTATCCACTGTTCCCCTTTGTGGGTGGACTAATAATGTGCTCTTGGATTCCTCTTAAGTCACGAAAAACAACACCGACCATCCCCTCTGCTAGCCGAAACTGTTCCACAGAAGATCGAACAACGAGAATCTTCAGGGATCCGTGATTGACTGCTGTCTAAACACTTCGGCCGCTGGACCGGGTCCTCAGTATAAATTCGACGAGATTAGAACGTCCGTTTAGCGAGCCTCTAGAAGAAAGTACTTCTGTCGTCAAAGTACATACTGTTCCCCAGAAGCCGTTCTGTTCTCGTCCGAGAATAAATAAATCGGACGGAGATGCGGATTTTTGTCTGCGAGGCGCTTCGCATCCCATCAAATACTTTGTCTATCCGAGAAATAGATCTACGATCTACACTCGGTTCCCTCAGCTTTGTCAAGACTGTTACGGTTTTCTTGCGAACAGTTGCGAGGTGTAGCTGCCAACGTCAATGAGACGATCAAAGCTAGTTTGAGTCTTGCTGCACCGGAGCACTGTGTATCACACTTTTCCTTTTCTCGATAAAATAAATCGGGTAGGTAAAATAACAGACTTCATTAGATCAATAAATCGTAACAACGTTGTGGATCAGTGAGTTGAGAAGGATTTTTGTCTACGAGACAGTTCGTATCGCATAAAATGCTTTATCTGGCTGAGAAATAGCTTTACGATCGCGGGCCTCGGAGTTTTGGCAGGACTGTGTTGGGTTTTTTGTGCGTGCAGTTGCGAAGTGTGCTGTGCATCACATTTTTCTTTTCCGTAATAAAATATATCGAGTTACAAAAACAATCTGAGTTTTTTCGAGCCACATTGTAGATAGACGGGAGCTTGACAGGAAGTTTTGTCAGCGAGCCACTTCTTATCGCAGAAAATACTTCGTCTGAGAGATAGAAGTTTTGGCAAGACCGTGTTACGATTTTCTTGTTAGCGAAGTTTCGCTGGCAACGTCAATTCGAAGATCAAAGTTGGTTTGATTCGTGCGAGACATCGTTGCAAGAGCAACCTTGTACGTATAAGACAAGAACAGGCGTGGGAGAGATCCGAAGCTATGTGAGCACTGGAGTAATGCGAATAGCGGGTCGCAGTGCTCACCATTCTTTGGTCCAGTAGGAGCTGGATCAGGTCTCAATTTTGAGTCCTGGACTGTTATGTTTTTTTAGTAGTCGAGCTCCACACTTTCCCCCCGACCGTCATCTTTACGGGGGATGTTAGTGCGTAAATGCATTTTTTCCTAACATTCCTTAAACTTAAATAAAAAAAAAGAAAAAGAGCAGCCTTGTACGTATGCACTGTGTACCACAGTTTTTCTAATCAAATAAATCTGGAACAGACAAACAAGCTCAGTTTGCTCGTCGTTTACGGATCCATTTGAATAAATAAATTCGAGCAACGTTGTCGACAGACAACCTGAGAACCGCCCGAAGAATCGAAAAGTGTACGCTGGCAGCGTGCGCGATAAGTGGATTCAGACAGCCAGAGTCAGACGGGCGTTAGAAGACTTAAAGAGCGTTCCAAGATCACTCTATTCGACTGCAACCATATCCGAGACGGCATTCGACGTTCACACGATTCGCCAAGTGGAAACGCGACACACAACTTTCTACGGATAAAGTGTAAACGTGTCGAGTTATTGTGCAATGAAGTTGGCACGGCCGCGCGAAATTCCACGACGAAGCTGACCGCCTCGAGAAACGAGAGGAAAAGTTATGGCCGCCGAAGCTGTCAACTGATGGAACGCAATTTTCAGTGAAAGGGAACGTATGTCGCATCGGTCACTGGAGATTCGATTCGCTGGCCGGCCGAGTGCAGAACAAGACCGACATAATAAGAAACATGCTACGATTGCAGAGCCTGCTAGAATTCAAAGGTTTGCGCGAACTATGACAAACATGATCTTCAAACATGAGAAAAATTAAACTGCACTTGAACAAGAATTATATATCTAAATATACCAATTATGAATCAAGGAGGTTTTGAAGCTGATCGATTTACGAAGGGAGAGAACGAACCTGGTTTCGTTATAATTCTTGTTCAAGTGCAGTTTAATTTTTCTCAGGTTCGAAGATCATGTTTGTCTCTGTCCACTTAGGTCTACTTAGGTAGAATGGGTAGGCAAAGATCAAACACTCTTACGTCTTCCAAAATCTATCCTCCCAGAAACAAAACGTTATTCACCGATCCCGATCTATAATACTTACGCACGAAAGAATCGTAGGAAAAGCGTATCTTTCTGATATAACAGATTGCAGAGCCTGCTAGAACGCAAAGGTTTGCGCGAACCATGACAAACATGATTTTCGAACCGCAGGAAAATTAAACTACAATTGAACACCAATCGTAATGGAACTAGGTTCGTTCTCGCCCTTCATAAATCCTCGATTCGTAATTGGTTTATCTAAGTAGAATGGGTAAGCAAAGATCAGACACTCTTACGTCCAACACTACCTCTTTCCAAAATCGATCCTCCCAGAAACAAAACGTTATTCACCGATCCCGATCTATAATACTTACGCACAAGAAAAATTGCTGCGATTTCGTAGAATCGTAGGAACATTTGCATAGATATCTTTCAAAGCTGGAACAGGGTTTCAGTCTCATATCTACGATCTCGTGAGAGTATCGTATTTCACCTAGGCAACGAGGGAATTCTGTGGGAAGCGGTAGCGTATTACCAATTACTGAAGAACGAGGTCGTTTGGGACTCGATGGAAGGCGACGAAAGTTCGACGAGAAAATCGTCCAGTTACTTTCGCGAAACGTTAAGACAGAAGCAAGGAATGCTCACGACGGAAAGTTCCGATTGTTCGATCCGAAAGGAGAAGAATGGCCCCGGAATGCCGGTGTCGGAGTCAGTGTTTCATCAGCCGGCAGTTGTTCCAGCGTAATTAAACTGTTCCACGGGAAACATCTGACGCGTGGCCGCCGCTCCGCCTCGATTTAATCATTCCTGACGTCAAACCGTGAGCCAGATCGTATCCCGTCAAGTTTCCAGCTTGATCAGGCATTCTTCACGCCCCCTGGCAGCCCTCCCGCCTCAACAGAAATGTGCTCGAAGTTAGTTTAAATCGGTCCAGAAAGTTCCACATCGAGGGCTCGTTGCGGGATTCCCGCTGGATTACATTAATCAATCTTCCTCCGGGCTCAACGATTACCGCAAACAGTCCCAAACAGAAGGGAGCCGATGCTCAGGCCTCGAAACCGCCAGCGGAAAATCCGCCTGTCTATTCCACGGGTCTGGAGTCAATTAATTCCCCGGGACGCGCGCCAGGTGCGAGACGTTAAATGGAAACTTCTTTAGGCGCATCGCGTAAACACAATTTTTGCTGGGCAGTGAATGAGTTTGATCGGTCACGCCCCGAGGTGAAACGCTATTCGGGTAAACAGATAGGTGTGCGTCATGCCATAGTTTATTTACCGCTAATTGTAAAAAAAGCAGCGCTCTTCTATAATTTAAAATAACACTTCTTAATGGAAGATCCTATATAAGACATGAGCACTGGAGATTCACGCACGAAGATTCACGGTTGAATCGCAAAGTGAATTTATTGCAGAAGGTTTCCACCTTTAGCGAGGTAACGAGAGAGTCAGCACCCTTGAAAAGGGTAATACACGGTCGAAACCGTGACCTCTGGTCTATAATTATCGATCGTGGGCGCGATGTATCTCGCGATTAGGCGTCCGCTTGTAATAAAAACGCGGTCGGAGAAACGGTTTGCAAAGCGAGAAGTCAAAAAACCAGATTATTTATGGAACGATCTGATATTTAACACGATGACGGCCGTTTCACTCGCGCTCGCGTGACAGAATTATTTGTCTAGACTTAAAAATGAATTTTCGCGTGATAGATCGAGTATGTCAATTTTGTTGAGAACTTACGAAACACAGGAACCAATTAACATCACAAAGCCTTGCTCCTTAATGTTCGTTTTATTCAATAAACTACTTCGATCTTATCTAATCTTTGTGCTATGAAAAACCATGGTGTTAAGAATGTAACAAATGGATTTTCCATTCATGGTAAATGTAAAATGATGTGATACGAAAGGAAGATTCATATTCAAAAAGATTAGAGCATTTTCCCAATTCGAGTTTTGAGAAACTAAGGCGTGAAAACAGGAAATTTTGTAAAGTTCTGTAGTCTGGTAATAAATGTAATGCAAATGTGTTCTTTACAGTTAGAGTGATTAAAACATCTTGATCCCCAAAAATGTCGTAGGAGAGAGAAAAACGGAAATGTATATTTTTTGTATGGATACATTTATATAAATGCTTAAATATTGATTATAAACGAATCAAATTTAATTTTATCTAATCAGAAATGCATAACACATTCATATTTGTCAGACTTTGTTAAAATCCTCATTACGAGTCTGACTCGTTAAAATACGGCAAGGAATTAAGAAATAACAGTTTAGAATATGAGACTAAATATTGTGATGAAAAATAAAACAAATGAAAGGAAGTTAAGAGATAACTGGAAAACGGCTAAAATAAACGCCGCGCGAACAAAGAGACAAGGGAAAATGGTTGAAACAAACGTCGCGATCAAAGGGAAGCTGCATAGGAATAAAACCAACGAAAAAAAACTGAAGCATCAGAGGAAAACAACGATCTAATATTCACCGCGTTGAGTTTGCTTGCGATTTGCGAAACGTAAGAAGTTGTTGACACCATAAATCCCACCTTCTTGGCATTTATTTTGTAAAATGCTTTGATCCAGTGTTCATGATTCCTGAGATCGCGATGGTCCAGTACAGATGAACCCGTTAAAAAAGTTAAGAAATGTAGAAACGATAAAATGGGAATAAACCTTGAAAATGCAATGGAAAGCATAAAATAAAAAACCGACGAATAGAGAAGTCGAGGAAATTGAAGAAACTAAAGGGCCGCGTGAAGACACAAATGGACGGTGAAGTGACGTAAGGAACGCAGATGTTACGCGATATAAATTCGTAATTGAGTTCGCAGTTCTGCAGACAGCGTCGGGAGGAGGTTCGGACGTCCGCAGGAAGTAGGGGGCGAAGACGGGGACATGCGAACGTGCTCAAAAAGCATCAGAAAAGGCGGCAGGAAGTGGAACGAGGCGGCCCGGGGCGGTGTACGGGATTTTTCTTGACGACTCGACAAAGCCAGCCGGAATCGCATTCGTTTCTGGGTTAAGTACACCTGCCACGCCGGGGAAACTGCGGACAGAAGGGCGAGACTAGCCTCAAACAAGCCGCCGACTGTTCAAAAGGGACGAACGTGATTGGAAGCTGATAATGGAGGAGACCAGATGTCCGGGGAGGGTAAGGCCGGTCCCCCACGGCAAACGAAAACAACGTTGGAATTCCGTGGCAGCCTTTCTGAGTCCTGACAGGAATAACTGATGGGGCTGGAATTAATATCCTTTGTACGAACATCTTGTTTCCGGACGGTCCAGATTCCACGGAGAGCGCAATAGTGTCCGACCGACCTCCGGTCTGATCTTCTCGCGGAAAAATTCCGCCTGGCATTTCGAATTCGGGGACGAGTTAACCCGGCATCCTATACGCCGTCTTTCAATTTTCGTTGGTATTTGTCATTGAATTCGCCTCCTTCACTGCGGATTTTATGATCTCATGACAAACATCGATGGGTACAATTTAAACCGATACGAAGATTAAAAGAACTTGAAAGCATCTGTATGTTATTTGGTACTTGCTAATGTTAGTAAAGGAAGAATGAATTTGTGGTTCTTGTGCCTAGCAGTACACTAAGAGAATTATAAATCTACATAGAGATTCGCAGTCTAACCTTTCGACAAGGATATTGTCAAGTTCCAACGAATTGCAAGATTCTACAGCAGCAGAATGTTCCAATCAATTCGCGTCCCCAGTTTCTCTTTGGTTTGATCAACATGAAATATTGCGCAGACCCAAACAAGGATGGGGATCAGCTGTAGCAAAATTTCCCAATCGATTGGTGGGTGCGCGCTGCAGCGAATTCAAAAGGAAAAGCGTCCCGAACGAGTGCGGGGAGTCGAGCGTCCCCGTTTCGCCGGCTCGGCGACGAAATCCTCCTTTGTGGACGAAGAGGCGCACGGTTCATTAAGCCCCGCGCGAGCCTCGTTTAATTTCGCGGCGTCACTCCGGGAAACGTCATGTTATCTGAGCCCGGTTCATTCTCGGGCGAGAAGCAACGTCGCCGCTTAAAATCCTGGAGCCCGGGTTCTCGCCGCGCGGGCTGCGGCGTAATTTGAATAAACCCCCTCTGTTCGCGTCTAATTTTAGCAAGCCGCTCTCTCTCTCTCTCTCTCTCTCTCGCGCTGAGGGATGCCGTGTGCCACCCACCGAGACCAGCACACCTACACGAACAGAATAAACCCCTTGTGCGTCGCTCTACTGTCACAGGTACACCTCCACAGGTGCACACCCTCCGGAACACCTGTGTCCGTGTGCCGGCTTCTCGCGATAAATCCGTGCTCCCATGATTTTCCCGCGATCTTCTCGCGACACGCTAATCACCGAGCTCGCCGAATTTTGGTTCAATCTGCTTAAATCTCACAATATATTTCTTTTACATCTTCATAAATAGACTGCAGATTTTTGTGCAAAATAAAAATTGTCTGCAGCAATTACTAGCCACAGGAACCAAATAAAAAATTCTTTCTTCCTTTAACTATCTAATTAAGCTGAAACTAATACATCGATGTCCTTAAATCGTTTCAATATGCCCACTGCTTTAAATTGTACGTGTCTACTTTTCTCATAAATTCATAAAATCCACAGTCTACTCGTAAAAGTGTAAAATCGAAAATATCCTTTTAAGCCTTCAGGGACGACCTCAGCACACTGTACTGACTCCAACGAATATTTGAAAATTTATTCATTACACTTGGTCAAATTATTGATAACAGAGTTGGGCAAAGTTTAATCAACGATTGACGAATAAATTACTACTTCAATCGTTAAGCAATTAATCTGCTAGTTTAGCCGTTAATTGCGGTTAACGATTCACTGTCTTTCTTAAAATATTCCTACGATTTTTGTAAAGAAATTCACCCCAATCATTTTGAAGGTTAAACTTGTTCGCGACGAGTTTTTACGAAAAAGTTTTAAGCTTTGCTCTCGCGGGTGACGTTATCCGTCAGATTCACGGAGTGACGGATTTTTCGATTGCCGTAGAACGGTGTCGAAATGATCGGACAGATGAATTGCAATATTCGTGACGCAGGACTGTTGCCCGACGTGAAACGTTGACGTCTCGCCAAGCGATCTTGATTGTTAAGTCTACCGTTTTAAACCGTAGCAAAGCCGAAACTCGGTTGTCGAAAGCTCTGATAAATAGGTCAGCCTCGCGTTCCGTGAATTGAAGCCGCGCGTCTCGGTGGCCACTCGAGCCTGAATTTCCACGGAAATCGTGTTAATTGCAAGTTCTCGGTCAAGGATGCATCGATTAAACGACCGGGGGCTATCCGTTTCGGGGAGTGCACTGCGCCTTTCACGAAAGTGAGATCACGTTCGATCTATCCCCCGGACGTTTCATTGAAATTCAACACATTCCATAATCAATTCGGATGCCGCGCGTTCTGAAAACGTGTCGCTCCAGCTCGAGAGTCTCTTCAACTCTCGAACTTCACGAGCGGAAAAATATATTGAAAACGCGCATCACTGTCCTGTTAACACACAGTTTACGGAGCGCTAAAATTAACTATTTCATATCAGTAATCGGAAATGACCGGTTCTACATATTTTATTTTACATTTATTCAAATTATAAAGATCGTCTCTCGGGAAATGATTTTAGAATCAATTTTTATAAAGCAACAGATGTCGATTATTTCCAGTTCTCGATATTTTCGTCGTTAAAATAGAACTGTTTTCCTCTTCTATACTGATGGAAATTTTTCTGATCCTATATTTTCATGAATTTTGAGAACAAGACGAATTTAAGAAGAAAAGAGATTGTCCTTTGACGAAGTCTACAGGACTGAATTTTGGGGGAAGGAACTGGATGACTCACCGTGGTCTTCTCTAAACAACGAAGCAGATGGTGATGCTGCAATTCGAAAATATCCTCCTCCTTGTAAGAGTCCTCCAGCGAAAGGCCGCTTTCCTGTGCGGCCAGCCGGGCCTCTGCCGCCTTCTTTTTGCTCACGAAGGCTGCTCCGCTTGATGCTTTCGCGATCCTGATGCGCGCTAATCTGGCTTTCTGTAACAGAAAGCACAATTCACAATTATTAAACAACCAAAAATAAAAGAAACCTAGGAGATAACAAATTACTTAAATTATTCCTAGGTGTTAGTCTTTCATTTCAATTATAATCTGCTTCATTCAGGGGACAGAACGTGAAAATCATCTCCGGACGGGTTAGAGAATCTCGCACGAACCATTGTTGACGTCAGAGGATCAGAACATTTTTTAAAGACGACAAGTAAGGAATATTTTAAGAAAATTCCCACGCGCCACTATATACGTTCCTATATAATGCGTTTCTTTCAGTGAATAACATGTGAAAATCTGACTACTAGACGCCCGAAAGATCCCCGGCACCGGAGAATTCCATGAACCTCCTAAAAACCCGCACGAAAACGGTACGAGACACTAGCAACTACAGCGGCAACCATTTTTAAACCAGCCGTGTCGAACAAACGAGGTATCTACGTAAATGTCTCCTGAGAAAGACGCCTAACGGTGTAGAAAAGTTCGTGAAAACTGAATTCGGCTGTTGGAAGCGAACCAGGTGCGAGGAGCGCGGGAAGCGTAAAGAAAGTTACGCTCGAACGAAAACCCGAGAGCCCGGTGGATAGATGAAGAAAGGGGATGAGAGAGAAAAGGAGGCCGAGTCAAAGCGATGCTAGAGAGGAGACCGCGTGTCTTTCCAGGCTTGGCGAAATTGTTTCGCGAGGTAACAATAGCGAGGATGGCGCGAGAACCGCGTCGCGTCGGGGGCGACGAAAATCGCGGGGCTGCTGGCGGCGACGACGACGCTGGAAACGCATCAGCTCGGCGCGGAGACGCGAATTCGAGCGGAACAAGTCATTAGACTAACAACGACACATTGTCCGCTTGTTTCTCTCCTTTTTCCCTCTCCGAGGCTCATCGGAGCTTCCTACCCCACGGTCAATTAAGCTTTTAGAGGCGATTTTCCTCGGGAAATTACCGCGCGCCCATTCAGAAGCCGCGTACACGCGACGCCGATTCCACGCTCGGAGCGCGTCCAGGCTCGTTTCCGGAACGATTATGCTCGAACCACCGGATTTTCGCCTTCTTCGTCGCCTCCGACTTTTCAGCATCGGCGAAACAGCTGGGAACCTGACAGCCGTTATTGCCAACGTTAACTACACACCACTAATTCGCGATACTCTCGTTAGTAACTAATTATTCTTTCCCATGCAACAACCTAACGTGTTGAACGACCCTAGGAATGACTTTATAGTACGGTTGACCATCTGGGAGGTTTCCAGTAATTTCTTTCTTAGCATCGAGCCATTGTTATTTCTTTAGTAGACCGTGCTGCAATCAATATGTGGCATATACAGTAATCGCTCCTTCGTTATCCTGAATCGTGGGCACGATCGTTGTCCAGTGCCTACCCACTCCACTGCCTGTCGACGAGAGGATTAGGCCTGCGTGGATCTGGTCGCCAGATGTGTCCCAGGACTGTCCAGACCCGCGCAGAACGGAGAACAATAGGAAAGGAATATGGCAAAGAAAAAAGGAGTTTTCGAAAGCCAGATAGTTGACTGCTTTTGACTGCGAATTCTTTTCTTTGTCATTTGCCTGCCAGGTCTAAACATCGGATAAAAACACAAACGGCCCAATCATCTCCATCCTACAGTTGGGGAGGGGACCTACTGTCCAGAGAAAGTTAACTAGTGGTAAGGGAACGGGGCTAGAGGGACCCAAAGGCAATCCGAATGGTCGGTTTTCTTTCCCCGTTCCCGTCCGGCTAGTTTACACTCTTTCTCTGGACAGTATGTAAGCGAGCAGTTACCTTCTCAAGAAGGTAGATCAATAAGAAATTTCGTAAACGACAGTCGTACACACGCCGCGCCGTACACATCAGACTAGCATAGCTCACAGTCCACATCAGTGGTGGTCCTTCGATTATAGACAGCACCAAGTGCAATATTCAAAGGGCTCTACTGAAACATCGGTCCAGTCCTTAACATAATGTCATCCATTTAAAATCTTCGCCTTGTGAAATGAGTTGAAGGACATTGTTCTCCGATTTCGTTTCACCAATTTACAACAGATCAAATATCGCCAACATTCAACTGAGAATCTAACGATACTCCAGCCAAGAATAAGGAATAGGATGTTTGTAAACTCGGGAAACAGCGAAGAATGAGTTTCTCATCGAGACAATATCCCCGAGCGTAGACGAATTCAATCTTCGTCGAAGTTTCGCGGCACAGTAGCTCTTAGCACGATTTAAAGCAGCTTTGCATCCGCGATGCGAGTCTTAAGGACCCGCGCCGGATTGCGGGTGACAGTCACGCCAGCAGGAATAAATTTGTCAACGAGTCCCCTACGAGCAAATCCTGCGACAAGAATTTCCTCGTTTGTCGGTAGACGATTCCACAGCGTTCGTAATGAGATACGATGATAACTCCGTGTGGCAGAGGATGAAGGATGAGGATGACTATAGGATGAAGAAAAACTTTTCTCTCTCGGCTCGTCTGCATCCGGAAGAAGGCTTTCTTTCTTTGACCGGGCCTCGCGGGAGTCCCGAAGACACCATTGCGTAATTGTGAAATAACGCGAGATAAAGCTGTTCGTTAAAAGAACTTTACACCACGCCACTGTGAGATTCCCTAGCGACAATTCTCTGGACGATTTCCCTCCTCTAAGAAAAATCTGCGGTACGTGCTTGACTTACTTTTGCGGCCTCATCTTTTGTTACTTATTTTATCTAGAGGCCGAGTTCTTTCTATTTTTGAGGAGGAGATTTGTACCGAGATGCGCGGATATTAAACTGAGTAGCTGAACCAGTTTTCTGATCTGTGTCAGCTTCAGAATTTTGATACATTCAACAGTATGTGAAGAACCCTTTGCATCCCCTAAGGTCCTGGAGAAATATTAAACACGCGTTTTTTTTTATTTGGAAACTCTGGGAATGTGTACTCCTAACAGCCTTTGCACTTTCCGGAACCCTGAGAATTGTGGCCCTTTGCATTTCCTTAATATTCAAGGGATTACTCGGATATCATTTCTCATTTATCCTAGGAATTCAGGATTCCTTACGATACCTGTAATCTTGGTCCTTAGCATCGTAAGCCCTTAGGGAATACTGATCCTTTTTTTGCACTCACAAATCCTTGGAAATGTTGATCGCTTACATTCTTGAAAGACCTTGGAAATATTCTCTACCATTCCGGGGGAATTGAGAATACACCTGGGAAAATTGCGTGTGCCCTTTCACTCAACCTAGTGACCTCATAATAATAATGTCTCTCAGCCACTGACAGCTTCAAATTCTCCAACCGAGATTAGATCTTCCAACAATCTCCAATCTAACTCGCACCTTTCATTTCACTATTCTCGATGACTTCTAAACAATTATTGCGAATTTTCTTAAACAATAATAAAGACGGAATAAACACTCGAGACTATAAATGTACCCGAGAAACCGGAATATCAGTGGATTCGAACGCTGGTCGTTCTGGTAAAAAGCTCAGTACTCTTCCTCTTTTCTTTGTGAATAAATGGTACCTCAACAAACATAACAAAAAAATAAATATTCTTTCTTACATCTGTTACAAAGTTGATTGCACGTATACAATGCTCCTAGGTAAACTTTCTTAGTTCTTTATTGCGTCAGTATTAATATATTTCAATAGTAATTAGTTAGCTCTTTACAACACAGACTCGGAGACATTATCTTTCAAAAATTCTGATTTTTCCCATCGTTGTGTGGTTTGTATTCCACCAGATGGGGGCTGCGTAGGTGATTATTGGTCTTATTAAAAGCATGTATAGTATTGTTCTTGCTTTAGGGAAGAGATGTTTGTTGTGAAGGAGCCTGCTGTTCGCTTTGAAGGCTGAGCATGCTCTCCCATCGACACCGTCGAGGTCTCTCCACTGGCTATACTTCGTTACACTTATTTCTCTCGGCGAGGGCTTGCGCTAAAAGTATCTTAAGTAGAACAACTCCTGTTTAAACGGACAGACACATCCTGGGGAGCGTTTCATCCTGAATTTTCTTATCCCGGTAACGCTGCAGCTGCAAGAAAATTCGTTCCACGAGCCGGCGGGTATTCTTTGCTGGACAGCCGGGCGGTATTTCGCGTCAATGTAATTTACGGGCGCGGTGTTGTAACATTTATCTCCGGCGAACAGTCGCTCCTCGGTGCGGCATTGCACGGGGCTTGTTGCTCGGGGCACATAAAGAACGTGAGTTGAACGACGTCGTAGCGGCGGTGCAACGCGACGAGACTACCGCGGATCCATCATTAACGCGTTATTTCCCTTTAACGTGTAATGCACACGACTTCGGCGAACCCCGCAAAACCCGTAGGGACTCGCGCGACCGCCACAGTGGGCGGCCGATCTGGCAGTTCGTTTGGTTAAAAATGACTTGTCTCGTATCGGTATTTAATGCATCTTCATTGCTTTCTAATTGTTTTAGCAATGCCAAAAATGTCGATATTAATGAAATTTAATAAACATTATAATTGGAACAATAAGGATTTAAAACATTTTAAGAATTTGATTTTCGATCGAGAAAATTACCTATTTAATATTTCTAAAAGAAATTGTTTTTAATTAAGAACATTCTTTCACCATGAAAATGCATATACCTCATACCTTAAATAAATAATTCTTAATGGACTAACGAAAGTTGTCGAAGTCATTTCCCTTTGACATGGAATATCTTTTGAGTTCCAAATAGTTCCGCATTTTTTCAAATTGGAATATTTTCAGTATACTTTTCCTTGTACGATGCCTCCAAAATCAACGTGATTTGAACACCATTATGGATTATTGTTTATTTTAAAACTGAACATGATTTTTCAGGCAGTTCTGATAGAGACAAAAAAAGTTTTAAACGAAAGTCACATATTCTACAAAAAAAAGACAAGTCTGTTGAAAAGATCAATATGTATTATTTTTAACTGCATAGTATTGTAGCTGATATCAAAACGAATCCAATGGCCTATGTTCGTTGTTAAACGCTTAAACTTCGAAATATGTAGTGCTAAAATCTTAATAAACTGATAGATCGACCGCCCGAACCACTCTGAACCGTCAAGAACCGACCGTCACTAGGCTACTCTAACAGACCGTGTCGAATAAAACGATCGGACGTCACGAAAACCTCAACCATACGACCGTTTCCTTCATCACGCTCGCACTGATTTTCGCAGGCGATAATCCTCGTTGACGAAATTAACTCCTGCTTCTTTCCCCACCTTTCTCCGGTACACATCGATAATAAAACTGTACACGGCCCGTATCGAGACCGATAGCAATCTGAATCGTCCCGCGGCGAGTTGTGATAACAGCCGCGCCGGGTTTGCCCATATTCCACCTTATCGAGACTCGTGGATCTCGCTGTAAAATTTCCTCGAGCAAAGTGCGAAACAACCCTCTTGAATTTTAGAGCATAGCAAAGATTCAACAACGTCCTACTTACTGTGACGCCTGGAGAATTGAGCAGTGTACAAGAATTTATTTTCGGCTAGGCATTTTTCTATTGATTGATACACTTGTTTAGAGTGGAAAGAAATTTTTTAAATAATTTTGAAATGATTTGTTTTATAGATATATGTTCCTATATATTATAGTAATTATAGAATGATAAGAAAATCGTACAGGGATTTTGTACTGCCGTTGTAGAGAGGAGATTTTATTCTTTAAATCCATGGTAATTGAACTCACGAGAAAAAATTTGTCAAGTCTGTAGACGTGTTTGAATGTACCCGCACCAAAAGTAACAGTTATTCTAAAATTTTTTACGATAAAAAAAAATCATTAATAAAAAGTTGATTATCATTGAAATTTAAAATAATGTACACAAAATATAAAGAAAAAAATTCGAAGAACAAAATTATTAAAAAATATCGATTTTTATACTTTTTGTTTACAAATAACAGTTATTAGTGTTCAAAAAATTGAATCCTCCTCGATAACTGTTACCGATGAAGAAAAACTGTTTCGATTGCTCAAAGCAGCTATCGATGACAGAAGTTCATTTCGATCGCTCATAACAGTTATCGATGAGGGAAGTTCATTTCGATTACGCATAATAATAGTTATCAATAAGAGAAACTTATTTCTCTGTCGCTCGTAACAGTTATCGATAAGAAAAATTTATTTCGATCGCTCATGACAGATATCGATGATCGAATTTCTTTTCACTTGTTCATAATACGATTTTCGTCGATGAAATACTTGTTTTCATTTTGGTTATAACAGTTACGGTGCCTGGAATTTACAAACTCGTCGAGAAATCATATTCTTCTTTTTGATTTTTTCGGTCGCCATGTAGTGGAAAGGGGACAGCGCAGAAAAACAACCTAGGGGTGTGAAAATAGTCTTTAGTCTGTCAAATAAGCCTAGGTATGCATTGTAGTACGATCTTTCTTCACCGAGTTTCAAAGCTTGAGTATCAAAAGTTTCTCATGTACGTGAGCTTTGATCGTCCAGGTAGCTAATTTTCATTTTTTACACAGCAACCTTGTGTGCCAGAAAAAAAAACAATTTAGAGGAGTGAAAGTAGACTCTGCACCCTGTAAAACAAGCCTGGGAACAAAAATGTCCCTATTGTTATTCCTCCCGAATGACTTCCCACCGCCAAGAGATATCTAAATACTCTCAACTTCGTTCGATCAGTGCATCTGCACATCTTCAACAAACAAGTGCAGCTCTCCGATGTCTCAATAAAGTAATGCCACAACATTTCACCTTTCCGCAAGGCCAGAATTTCCGAAATTCCTTTCATCCTTCCGCAAAAACAAACAGATTCCTCGGAGCATGTTCTCGCGTGCGCAAAATAAACTTCGGAAGTGCAAAGGGGAAACAGTGTGGCGGTCGATGGAGATCCGTAGCGTGGTGGATAGGCCGTGGGTGCATATAGTTTCTCGAGGGCGCGACTATGTTGCGAAACGCGGCGCGGCGCGAGACACGTTGCAACGAGGTCGGTGGCGGTGCAGTTCGCGGTAAAAGCCGCGGAAAGTGCAGGCGGTGGTCGAAACTGCATCCGAGGACAGCTTCCTGACATTTCGCAGCCGCGGTCGGCCGCGTAAACATCCGCGAGCATGAGAACGCGCGCGGCGCGTGACACCTCACAGATACGTGGGTGCGCGTGCGCGCGCGAAAATATACGATTCGCCGGATATAAATATGGTAAACACCGAGGCGGTTTCCTAGCGGCCCCGATGTATTCGCCGCTCTATAATTAGAGGCCGGCGAGCCGTGTCGGTCGACGCGAAAGGCGATCTACCGTAATTCACCCATCGGCCGACGCACTGGTTGCCACCGGAAAGAGGAAACGCGCGCGAATGTTTGCAAATCGCGAGTCAAATCAATCATCGCGCCGACGCGTTCCGTCGCTTCGCTACGAGAATGGGACGTGAAACAGAACCTCCTTCCTGCGAGAAGAAAGTCTTGGCAGACGCGCAGCGGTGCACTCTGCTTTTTCGGGGTGCAAATCTGTACCTAACAGGGTAAATGTACGTATTACTGCGGGTGTACGTTTACAACAAGTTTAAAATACGTAAAAATAAGTATTTTTCCCTGAATTTTGTACAATTCAATGAGAATAATGTATTCTTGTCGGCGAGGCAAGCAAAATTGTCAATCATTCTCATATTTGACTTGAAGAAACATTCTTCATGAATGGTAAAAATAAAACCATCTTTTTTCTCAATGGATAGGGCAATGTTTTATTATTATCTAGATACCTACTGCGATACAGTAGACATATAAAAAGAAACTCTTCTCTTGTCTTTTTAACCCTTTCGGTCACGAATTATTTATTCCTGGAAAAAAAGTTATGGCTTTGCTAAGCAGTTCTTTGAATATATAAATGTTACAATCCATTTCGTATGTCCTTATATGAGAACGCCATTTTCAAAAGAGTTAATAAAAGAATTAAGCCCTCAGCATTACGTACATTAAAGTGAAGGAGCAGCTCAGGATTTATTTAAATTAATACCTAGATACGTGTAGTTTGCTTCCGTACGCTCGTACATTTCGAATTCTAATCCGCAGTAATTGGTACACGGTTCTTATACCGTCCTCAGTAATACGTACAAAATGTTATCAATTTTAATGTTTAATATTTTCTTATGTTATATTAGGTTCTGAGAACCACGAATTTTTTTTTGTATTCAGGACATCATTTTTCCATAAAATGCTTACACATATTATTGTTTCATGATGAACTAGGAATAATATTGAAATGAAGCACGATCGAAGCATGATACCGCAGTAATCGGTACAGTTGCCCCATTGACAGACAGTTTTTTTAGATGATAAAACATTTGATTTCCTTCATGCAGCAAACGAAATCTGTCGCGAAACGGTACCGGACACAACTAATTCGTAACTATCAAAGGACCACCGCGGAACCAGGACGCTGTCACAACTAGGATATCAAATACCGCAACCACGTGACAACGAAGGTCCGGCGAGGAGCAAAACACGAATCGTTTGGCTTGGTTACAACAGTTATCATACGGACGAACAGAAGTCAAAGACAAGAGGATCGACCGATCTCGGAGCAAAAAGGGAAAACTGCATCGGAATGGTTGGTGCAGTGTGTTCTATTAAAAGAGGGCCGCGCTGGATATACTAACGAAAGATGGATTCTTTCCAGAAGATAAGCAAAAACCGCGTGGGTTCCGTTCCAAGGGCATTGTTTTCAGCTCTTAGCGGCTTTTGTAATCGCGATTTTCCTTCGCCGGCCAAGGAAACAACGACTAACGAAATGCTTCGAATTGTAATGACTGGACTGCGGATTTTATCTGCGAACAAAGCTCTGACTAATTAAAAAATGTTACAGACGACTATTTATCTGAGGTACGTTGTTTGAAACCTGTTGAGATAATCAACCTCTCGACTGGATGTCTTTTCAATGAAAAATGTCGTTTATGCGAAGAATTGTCGGGAAGACGAACAGAATCGACACAGCAGACATTATGTTGCAATTAAGAAATTTCATTCATTGTCAGTATCATTTTACCATTTCCTTCACTTTTACGCATTATTCTAGCAGTTCCGTTTTGAACAGCTTCATGTTGTTATCTGAATGAAAGTTCATTTTGTCATTTTTGTGAAAAAGAAGCAAAAAATTATAGAATCTTGTAAATATTGACAAAAGAGTCGATGATCCGCATGAAGTCCGATAAGAAAATCAACGTCAATCTCAAAGTAGTAGGTTCAACGGTATATTAATAAAAATTGGTGAATAAAAATGGGTCGAAGAAACATTTTCGATAAAATATGTGTTTGATCGTATGCAATCTACTTTCTGGTTGCCCTTACTTCGTTTTTGATATTCTTCAAAATGTCGATATTTACCGTTTTTCAAACTTTGGGCTTAATGTGCAACCTGAAGGCATCATCGCACAGCTTTGGCATTCTGATTCTGTCATTAGTGCGTCGAATCGCAACTTTTCCCGTTAGAACATAGTAACATCCGGAGCTGATCGAAGGTGTAGCATCGAGATTAATCGAGATAGATCAAAAGGGAAAGGTAAACAGCGGTGTATTTGTTTTTTAACGGCGAACACTGTGACCCGTTGTTAGAACGAGGAGTACGGTGCGGTTCGCGGAGCATTTGCCGGACGAAAAGCTGCTCGTTGCAGGGAGAACGAGGGCAGCGACGATGGCAGAAGGATGACTGAGCGCATCGGTCATTCGGTGGACGAAGGGAACCGGAAACGAGCAACGACGCGGAAGGTCCCGTGTCATCGGTCACCGGATGATCGATCGCGGAGGGCTACCCTCGCGACTCACGCAAACCGGAAACGGGAAACTGAAATTTCCTGGCGACCGGCCAGCGATCTTTCGCGAGCACCGGCAAAAAACCTGCGAACAGGTTGTGGGGGGATTAATGGGCTCGCAGAAAGAAATTGATTATTTTTATACTGGTTCCTTAAGGAATAGGATCTTCGTAATGTGCTCATGAAGCAATATCCCGGAATTCGCAAAATTGAGTTCCAGATATCTCAAGTTGGTGAATATTGATAAAAGGGGACCCAGCTCCAATGATCTTCATCTTCACATATGTTAGCAAGATCAACATTCCGAACAAGATTATTGTCGGAGATAATTGTAAAAAGCCTTCGTTAAATTTAGATTTCAAGTACACTTTAGATCTGGGAGAGAGATCTAGGATGTGCTGTTCTTACTCGAGAGACGATCGTAACGAGTCGTAGCCATAGAAACAACTAAAATGAAGACCGAAAAAATAGAATTGGTTCGTCAATTTCGTAAACCTAATTTTTAAGTTTTAAATATTTATCAAAGAAATTTTATTTACATAACTTAAATTGACCGCCAATTTTTTGATAATTGTTATCCAGAGACCATAAAATAATAATAGTTTTTTAAATTTAATTTAAAAAAAATCATTTATCAAAGGTCATATTTCATTACGAGGAAGGCTGCAATTATTCGGTTATCGATGATAGACATTATTTTTAACTGATAAATAACCATTATAAATGTCAAGAATTCTTTTTGATCATAAGGAACTGTTATCGATGATGGAAATAATTTTTGGCTGTTAGAATTAGTAACCATTGTCGAGGACAGAAATTTTTTAAGGGCTACTAATTATGCGAGAGTCAGAATAGGTCCAAGTCAAAATCACATGTTTGAGGATATATCCGAATAGCACATTGATGTGGAAAACGAAAGTAACGACTCGCGAGCTTCGAAAATTTTCTTTTCATCCCTCTAATAAAATCGTAGTAGTTACAGTAAAATAATAAGCGATTGTAGGCAGTGCTAATGCTCGACACTGAATATGTGTATATAATATCTCTGAATTTCTAAAGTCGATGATGATCTAGGTATCTACAGTATAAAAAGGTAAAATAAATGAACTAGTTGCGCAGGATTAAGGTAGTAGTGCGAAAATTATTAAAAATTCATTACTTTTATTATAGTTCTTTAAATAAAAGACTCTCGCACCACACTCCTGAATCGGCAAAATTGACAACGATCTAGCCATCGCAAGTTTCAAAAGAGAAAACGAATTATAAAGTTGAACCGGATTAAGTTGGTGTACTCTACAAGTTCTAAAATAGTTAGCTACCCTGATAGCCGTGGCAGACATTAATTATTTTATATTTTTTCTATGAACACGCTCATAGACATTATAGAGGGTCTTGCAATATATTTCGCAATATATTCGGGCGGAGGGGATTACGTTTCGGAAACTATGGAGTTTCCGTCGGACTAATTAGTATTATAGAATCAAGGCCCGTCCTCGCAGCGCGTCGATGGCTAATTAATTCGATACGAGACAACAGGTAGTAGCTGTCGTCCAGCAAGCCGGATAAAAACCGGCATTCATAATCGAATTAATTAGTGGCGATGTCGATTAATTCCCTACGCGAATCCGATCCTTCCGTGTATCTGCCAACGATGTATATCAGGGAACATTATAGGCGTATAATCTCCGAAACCCTGCCAGCTTTCGGAACCTTTTCGAATATAATACAACTTGTTACGGAGCTTGCGGAGGCTTCGGCACGTCTCCAATCTTTTTCTATTCGAATGGAAATCGTGAAAGCAATTTATCTTCGTCGAACCACAGCCTTCTCTCGGCGTATTTCTGCAATATTTTTGACTCATCTCCGAATTTTTTCCCGTGAAACGAGAAAGCCTGTCATTAAGATACTTTAGCACACTCTTTTATCTATACTTCAGCTATGTACATGAATTTTTATTCTCAGAAAAAATCAAAATTGCTGAGGCTACAAGCGCTCAAGTGGCAGACATGACTGCTTGCCCACGTGAGCGGTGTGGATTGATATTTCAGTCTACTTTTGGAATTTTTTGCCGTGAAACTAGAGAAGCATTTATTACCATACTTCAATACACACTTTCGTCTATGTTTCGGCGATATTCACAAATTTTTATTCCCAGGTAACATGAAAATTGAGTTCGCTGTAAGCGATCACCGTCACCCATCGAAAATGTAGTTTACACGCACACCTGTCTGCCTTTCTACAATAATCACAAACGTTTGGCGTAACAAACATGCAAAACGGTGTTGGGAATAACAAAGTACACACAGGCTATCGACCAGCATGCTACCAGCAACAAGAGGAACCGCTCGATCCAGCGATAGCATGGAACCGCACGCAAAGAAACCACTCGGACCTAACTCTTCCAGACACTTGCACCCCTTATCTCCATAAACTCTGCACTTCCGTCTCCTCGAGCGTGGTTTCCCGGCTTGAATCCAAGACCGAGATTCCTGGCAGGGGTGCCATACCCTCTTCGCCCCTTCCCATCCGTTTTTACCGTTGTGCAAGGGGTAGAAAATCGAGAAATGCCATCGGTGCAGGGACACGAGCTCGGTGTCGGAAGTATCGCGTGGCTCTCGACGATTAATCCAAAGAAGATGAGGGAACGCGGATGCCGCGGGACCGATAACAGAGAGAAATAGAAAGGGAGCGAAGGGAGGGCGGAAAGGGCGCACGGAATCTAACGAGTTTTCGGGTTAGCCGACGACTAAGTTAATTAAGCGAACGTCGACAAATAACGCGCGGGTCACGGACGGCTGAAAAGGGGCGCGGCCTTTCCCGTTCTCCGAGAAAGGGCCGCCGGGATGGAGTGCGCAAGACCTACTTTCCGGCGAGCATTGAAAATTAAAATAGTAAAGTGCCGCACTGAAAATATTCTCCGGTTCACCGAGAAAACTCGCCGTTTCGCACCGTTTCACTCCGCGTCGCGCCGCGCCGAAGTAAAGCCCGCTCTGCCGGGTATTTACGCCAACGGTCGACCATTTCCATAAAATGGCTCGAATTAATGCGAACATTTTCGTGACATTACGTGAGTTAATGCTGGTTCTGTATTGTGGTGAGATGACAAGAAGGTTCCTGGCGGCAGTGTCGCCAGATGAGGGGAGGGAGCACGAACCGAGGGGGAAAAGTCTCCCTCTCTCTGCCAGTACCAGACGTACGTACGACAGAGACGAAACGCGTCACGTGACCGGGTCGCGGCGGAAACGTCAGTCTTCTTCGTATTCAAGTGAATATCATTTTTACCATTTTTTTATTATTTTTCTTAGGAAAAAATACATTTACGCACTGACATCCCACCTAAAGATGACGGCCGGGGAAGAACTCTGAAATGTACCGGGTCCATACCGGAGTCGAGCAAAAAATTAATCAATGATTGACGAATAAATTTCTACTTCAATCGTGAATCGCAATTAACAATTAAGCTCCTACTTTAGACGTTAATTGCGGTTAAAGATAACATTCTTTCCAATTGTGATCGTCAATCGGATAATTGATTAATGATTAACTGCTAAAATTTCGAAATGAAATACGGAATCAAAAATGTATGAATACTGAAAAAAAATGTAAACTGAGTTTCTCTGTTGAGATATATTTCTGTCAATTCTCCATCTCCGCTCTCTGTCTCTCTCTCCCTCCTTATTACAATTTATGTATTACAATTTATTTATTTACATATAAACAGTTATTACAATTATTACAATTACGATTAACATCATCAATCGATTAAATCAGTCTCCGATTTTTCGATGATTTTTTGTTTTAATCAACGATCGACACGATTAACTTCATCAGTCGATTTTTCAATGATTACCTTTTTTAATCGTACACATTAATCAATCATGGTTAAAATTTTAATTGATTAATGCCCAACTCTGGTCCCTAGCCACTGAAAAAATCTAATGTTCCAGGACACTAATGAGACCTTTTTGCACCCCCTGCGGTACCAAGGACATAAGTACTGCGACCGGTTATTCGCATTACTCCAGTACTCTTCCTGTGGATCTCGTCCACTCCTGTTCTTGTCTTCCAGAGTACGTGAATTGACCTGTACTTTCTGAAAAAAGGATTCTACCTGCGCCTGCTATTAAAATAGTAATTTTATTCAGTACTATCGTTGGTAATTATCAGCAGAGAATGAAACCTGGATGAAGCCAGGCAGAAGAAAATCGCATGCAAACACGCAGCTGGTAATCGAGTTCTCCCTGTGCATTACCGGTGGGTCTCGTGGGTTCCTCGTACAGAAGGATGGCAAAGGGCCCGCGGGTCAAAGGGAATCTTTAAGCGACACGATGGCGAATTCTGTGACGGCTAAGCATTACTCCATCGCGATTACTGTGTATACGGATCTGGTTATGAACCACTGGAACGCTATCTTGCGATTGTAGAGCAGTATAACAAGACAGATTACATTGCTACACTGATTCTGTGTTTCGGTTAATCATTGGTTTCTTTCCGTGCGATTAACGTTGTACCATGTTAGGGGTGTTACTGTAATCTGTTGGTGATCTAGACTTTTTGCTATTTTTCCTAGTTGCGTTCAAATTCTAGAAAGTAGATGATAAAGAATGAAAGTATATCGTATCTAGATTGCGGATCTATAACCGATATAAAAATTGTACAAGGCGATTATAAGAATCCGAAGTTAAATGAAAATGTATTTTCTCATTTAAACATCTTAAGCAGTCGAAAACAATGTAAAACCATCCTGAAACACTTCTAATATATTTTTACTTTTGTATTTGGCCTATTCACTTTTGTCATAAATGCGTAAAATCCGTAGTCCGAGTGTCTAATAAATTTACACCACGTTTAATTAGAAAATATTTAAACATCGGTCAGACAGTCAGAATGGTGTGTTGACCCAAGGTTTAAAACACAGAAATATGTATTTAGTTCTTTTTATCGGCGTATTGGTCCTTCATATTGTTTGAGATCCGGTAAACTTGGATTTATGTATTTTTAGTAAAAATCATTGAGACGGGGTTTTGTCGTTCGGAATATTGACAGTCTCTGTCATCAAATTTTTTGAACGTGACGTCTTGTTAGAATGCTTTCCCATCTTTAACTGAAGTTCGAAGCGTCTCCGACGCTTTCTCGGTATTATTCGCGGCTCTGCCAGTGAAAATTGTTATCGGTCGTGTATTCCCGCCGTACACGCGAGTCCCGTTTGAATTGTTCGATTCAGAGGTGTTTGGAACAGGGGGTGCGCCGTATAGATACGCTTCAGGGAGCAACTTCGTTCTCCCGCTTCTACACGCGATATTGTGCCACGGTGAATACGTTTTCGAACCTCTGCTACTTCCGGTCCTTCCCCAGCGTCGCTCTGCCGGACGCTGATAAATTTCGCGGCCCTCTTTCCACGCGGAAATCATTAATACATCATTGACCCTTACACAAAGTGACAGGTAAAGTGATAGATCCATCAGAATTGTCGACATGTATTTACCAACAACTTATCTGAAGCGAAGTCGCCAGATCAGGAGAAATCACTTAAATTTCAGGGAAAAAGTTACCCACTCTCTGCCAGTACCGAACACGTCACAAGACAAGGTGAAGGTAGAGTGGGGAGACAAGTCTTAATCTGGCAATTTTGTTTGAACCTCGTAGTGGTAGTTGTTACGGATAAAGGACAGATTCCGTTCGGCTTTCTCACAGGAATCTCTTCAAGATCGTCTCTGGCAGGAAGCGTCCTAGATAACCTTTCGTATCATAGTTGAACCTTTTAACGAGGACCGAGCTCTGACCCGATTTATTTGGAAGTGACGAAAACGATAGTCTATTAATTGTAGGGGTATATAAACCCTTGCATTTTTACTCTCGGGGGTAGTACTCCCGTAGTCACGAATCGTGTCACGTGGTGCTGCATCTCGTAGAGTCAACTTCAGTGAGATCGGGCTAAAGTTCCCCTTCAAGTTCCGGAGGTTCGTCCGCGTACCTTAACTAACAGATTGAGACCATATTCCCAGGGCCCAGGGTAACAACCCTTCGCCGGTCACTCGTGCTCCCTGGCTCGTAACATACTCAAAAAATGACACAATGTAATAACGGGGCCCTCAAAAATTTTTAGGAGCAAAGAGGGCGCTCGAAAATTGCCGGTTTTTAAAATTATATGTTAACAATCACAACGAGATGCTCTCTGAAACTGTAAAAATATAAACTTAGTATTTCATAACTTCTATAAGAAATCGGCATTCCAAAATTTGGATCATTCTTTAAAATTCGGTTTCGAAGCTAAACGTTCTGATGAAATTCATAGATGTGCACTCTAATAGCTAAAATATGCTTGATTTTTCAGAATTTCCAATTGAAGAGGATAAGAGGTCAAAATACTTTGACCTCCTTATCCGGTTATACACTTTCGACACACTTTATCGTCTCTGATTTTCCTGATTCTTCCGATTCGTTGCAGCCCTCGTTCCCCAAAAATCTCCTAGTCAAAAGGTGCCGATTAAAAGCGCCTTGTTCCCATGAAAGAACACGCACTCACAATGCTAAGGGCCGAGAGACAGGCCCTTTCACGTCCGGAGCTTTCACTTATCTGAAATAGCCGATATCGCAAACAGCCGGGCTTTGTTCGAGCCACTTGTCCACGAGGTAAGCCAGAGCGAAGAAAGGTCCTCGGCGGATATCCGGAAGTTTCATTAAATAATTGGACGAGCGCTCGGTGCTTTCATTTCCATTGAAACGCGTTCGGGCCGAAACCATCGCGTCGGCGAAGTCGATTTCCACGGCGGCGTAAAGAGTTCCAATTAAAAGTCTCTTTAACGGGAGGGAGGAAAAGAGAGAAAAAAGAGAACAAGCAAGTTAATCCGCTCGGAGGAATCCCAAGCTCTTGGGCCGGCATTGTTCCGGGAGGAACATTTATCGCAGCGCGTAATATCCCGAATATCGGCTCGAACAAAGGTAATCGACTGGCGTACAGATCAAAAGAATCCGGCGGGCTGTCGTCGAGGGTGCGCGGCGCGGCGTTTTGTTCCCCGCAGCCGAAAATAAAAAGAACGACGACGACGACGTAAAAACGAGAAAAAGCGAACGGTCGTTGTTGCCGGCCGCGACTCGATAATTCCATTGTGCTCGGCCGGCCGAGCATTGTGCGCGAAGAATAACAGGAAACCGAGAACCGACTCCGACGGAATTCTGCAGAAACTGTGCCTCAGATGACTCAGGATTGCCGCCTGCCACGCTAATTTATCGGCGTGTATCGTCGGCTACGCATCGCCTGTCACAATGTACCTTTCGCTCGACCAAATCGGAAATATTGATGTTTTTCCGCCTCCCCCAGGTGCGAGCACCCGATTCGAACGTTATAAATGGAACATTAATTACTCGACGGGGCGGTATTTAGCGCGACTGCGACTCATGTGGCCGGCACACACTGTTGCAATTTACCCGGGACCGGAAATTTCGGAACATCTGTTCGGAATTATGGCGCGCGCACACTAGAATCGACTTATGTCGCCACGAACGCCAGCCGTCCTCCCATTTGAATATTCGATCGTCCCGGCGACGTGACACGATTTCCACCAATCGGATTCGTCGCGTACTAATTAGCTGCGATTAGTTTAACGTTGCTTCACGACTCCGTCATCAGTCGTGCGGCTCGGGGATCGTTTGCTGCAGGTTTTGCCCCGTGACCTTACAGCGCGTCCATTTTCATCGAACCCCGGAGCCGGTTCGCATTAGTATTCGGGAAATGTATTTTTCGGTTATTTTTTTAAAGAAGGGTTGAATTCTGGGAGATGGATAGAACTGGAATTACATAAGTTGAATTACAACCATTCCGAAAGAGGTCAGATTCGATCGGAGAACCCTTGAATTCCAAACTGGACTCTGCAACCTAATTACTACAATACTTCTGATTGGTTAGGGTTAGCACACGTCAGTGTACACACATAATTAGGCACAGATTAGATCCTACAATCCCAATAACGGCTTTTATATCCAATATAATTCTACTTCAGTAAAGTAGTTCTAGAACTACTAAAGAGTAAAGTCGCGATCTAGCTCCCTGAGGATCTCCACGATCACTGTCCCTTCGCCTACCCTTTCCACTGGGGGGCATCTCCGCGGGGGCCAAGAAGCTGGACGCTTTCTGTTGTTGCGCCTTCGGTCTGTACGTGATCTCTGTCCCTGCTCGAAACAGATCGGCCGCACAGACCACTGTGCGGCTCCGCGATTCGACGACAATCGAGCACTTACGGAAAGCTACTCGTACACCTTTGTCATCAGAAAACTTGTTTCATCGTCGAAACGAGACAAAGTACAAGAACTTTGAAAACAGTTTGATGCAAGCATTGACTCGTATTACCCAGAAGAGATTGCAGATGAAGAAACGGCACGCGCGAAGCGATTTCTAAAATGATCTTCGTATAAATGCTGCGTAACGTTTCGAAGGGAAGTTTACGATCGCTGGAAACCGATGGTTCGCGGAAAATTTTGAACGGGCCCGGCTCACAGTGGCGATAAATCCCGCGACTTCGCGAAAAGACGTGAATTTTGTATAAACGTCGGTCGGTCGAGCCGACGATAAACCCGACGGATCTCCACCGTAATTCGAGGATTTATATAAACCGGCCACCGAAAATTCACGGTGGCGAACTGCGCGGTCGCATTTTTCTCGCTGCAAACACACCGCGCCGGGCTATAATCGTTAAGCCGGGCTGTAACGCCGCTCATAACACGGCCGATGATCCGAAAACGGCCCCCAAATAGCGCTCGCTAATTATAAGCCGTTAATTAACGTTATAACCGGTTAGCCCTATTATGATCCTCCCGCCGCTCCGTAAATCCTTCGCGATCCCCCATGATTCTCCTCCCGGACAAGTAGCAAATTATCCATTCTCCTTATTTTTCCATTAGACGCATCAATTTCTCTCTCTCTCTCTCTCTCTCTCTCTCTCTCTCTTCCGCTTTAAAATCTATAACAAATAAATAGTAGGAAATTGTTGGAGGATGAGACTTCTGCAATATAAAAATTTCCCATCCGAATTGCAACGAACCGAATTAAATGAAAAATTTATTTTTCTTCTTAATATGTTTAATTGTTTAATAGGTTGGAAATAGTATATCATTTTGTAATTCTTCCAAATTTGTACCGTTTTAAATTACAGCTACTTTTGTTTGTCATAAAAGTGTAAAATCCGCAGTCTAAATATTATTTTATAACAAATATATGTAGTAGGAAATTGTTGGATGGGATGAGACTTTTGCCATATAAAAATTTCCCATCTGAATTGCAACGAACAGAAGTAAATGAAAAACTTAGTTTTCTTCTTAATATGTTTAACAGCTAGAAAATAGTATATCATTTTTTAATTCTTCCAATTTTGTACTGTTTTAAATTAGTTTTTTTAAAAACTGTTTTAAACAGCTGCTTATGTTTGTCATAAAAGTGTAAAATCCGCAGTCTGAATATTATTTTTCCGAATGTGTAAAAATTAGAAAATTGGCTAAAACAATGTTTGGATAGTAAAACACGCTTAAAATGTTTCATCTTTGCGCGTACTTCATAATAAATAGACGCTAGTAAATTGTTGACGGGCAAACCACAGACTTAAACAAGATTTCAAAAATAATTTTCCGAGCCTCGCGCGCGCGCGCGTTCCAATACTCCAAGTAATTTTATATCGTTCGGACAAATTGTTTAGCTCAGAATAATGCCTCGCAATAAATAAATCCTAGAGATTTATCAGAGAGCGTACAAACACCGGCGAAGTTTCGAAAATAATTTCTCTCATTGACTGAGGATTCAAAAAACCTGACGAAATATCACGTGGAAGTAAAAACAAGCTTCCCCGATCCTCCCATTCATTTCACACTGTCCAATAAATCAGTCTATTCTGCATTCTCAAGAATCACTGGGAACGCTGCACAGACTGCAGGGCTCTGATGCGGCGCGACGAGGAGATTGCAGCCGGTCAACTTTCGTTCGAAAAAATTGTTTTCAGTCAGGGTTCATAAATTGTGTGGGAAAAGTCATGCATCGATATCTGTTTCGTTTCTGCACGTGCAAAATCTGCGAAAATGAATTATTTGGCGGGGAGCGGCGGCAGGGAGGGTGAAGCACTCCCCCTAAATTTTCGGATTCTTCGGGCCGGTCCGCATTCCGAGCGACGCGGTCACGTAAATCGACGTTTTAACGGCGCAATAACGGAACGACAGCGAGTCGGCAGTAATTTAAGCGGTAGTATCTGGCCCGATTTGATTTATCGAACGCACGCGGCCAGCGAAACGTACGCGGACGTGTTTTACGAGCTGCGAAACCCGTTGACAGGCGTCCTCGAACCCCTGCGATGGGATCACCGATCGTTTCCTTTTTATTCTGCCGCCTGGTCGCGGCGCGCCCATCGAGGTAGTTATTTTTAAAAGCCCCCGATCCTTTTGTCTCTTTTCCTCTTTTCCTCTACCGCTTCGTTCGTGTTTTTTTGCCTTTTCCTCTAATTTTTTTCCTTTTTCCCGGAGAGAATCGAAGCGCCGAGCAACGGCGTTCATTAAGATCGATTATCGGGAATCCGGGCGACTGGCAAACTCGTTTTAAATAATTGAGCTCGGTGTTTCACAGATTTCTCTTTCGACGCCTCGAGCCAGTCTTGTTTCCCAAGAATATCTCCTCCCCTCCCCTCCTGTCCGGCAACTTTATCTTCCACCTTTTCTCCGCTCTCGTTCCCTGTCCTTCTTTTCTTTCTTTTCTTTTTAATTGAACTCTGCGAATCGATGATGCCCAGTTCCGTTTCCATTTGACACGCAAATCCGATTGTCTCGTTTCTACCTCGCCATCGAACGATTTTTAGAAATATTTCTTGGGAGGATCGTTAATCGTATCGGAGTGAATGAAGGCGTTCCAAAATTGCTGTAACGATTTTTCTTAGATTTATTCGCCGTTCTGTTTAGTTAGTCGACGTTCTGTGGGACCGTTCATACTGCGATTATATCCTTTCTTGTACTCATATAATAATGCCATCACTAGACAGCGGATCTTTATACAAAGTAAAAATTTTCGACCTGAATTGCAACAAACTCGAGTGAAATGGAAGTTTATTTTCTTTCTTAATATATTTGATAGGCAGAAAATAATATAACAATATTTTTAAGTTCTTCTGTTTTTACTGTTTGAAGTTGCACTTACACATTATTATCATGAATGCATCAAAATCTCGAAACAAACGATTTTCTTGTAGTTAGATCGTCTTAAAACCTAATCCTCTCAAAAGTAACATGTCTTCTCGTACAATTTTGTCATATTCATTAAAAATTAAAACTTCAACCATTCTCGCATACGTATTTGTAATAATATTTGAAAGAATCTCCACAGGTCAAAGATACCCCAGTAAACTGTATTCATTGAACTGTTTTCGTTTGCTGGCTGCATCCTCGACCATCGAGTACGAAGTAAACAATTTTCCCTTCATCTGAAGAGACTGTCTCTTTGTACATACGAAATAAGAAACGTAAAAATTGGAAAGTCCTTTGCAAGAAAATCCAGCAACCTTTTGCTCGCGAATGAGAATTCCGCGCGGATGCAATGATATTGCGGATAAAAAGCAACCTTTAAAATTATCGATAATTCTCTGGCAGGACTGTTGTTTCAGTGAAGGTTCACCGAGACTTTTTGCGGCGGGTGATGCAACCCGCGAGCTGATAAATTCCCGTGGAGCCGGAATAGAAGAAAACGCCCCCATAAGCCTGCGCGGCGCGTCGGCGGCAGCGCGAGAATTCGTAAGAAAAATAATTGAACGTGTAAAAACCGGTTCGCCTGGTACATTGTTCGCGGTACATTGAACAGATTGTTCTTAGAGGAAAGCTTCCTTCCCGATACCGATAAATTTCACGGGGGAAGTGAAAAATATTTGATCCTCGCTCCGCTCGCGTAATACCCTATACTTTACGATTACTTCGCCCCCTCGCTAGGCCGCTGTTGCAACAAACAGTCCGGACGTTCGACGTTCTCGACGCCTCAAACTGGTCCAGTCGCCCAATCTAGCTGATCATTTGGTAAAACAGCAACTTGCCCAAATCGATGCCCAAATAAATGTCCATGACCTTCGAAAATGATGAAATTAAGAAGATTTATTAAAAAATTGTGATTAGAACACAAGGATTTAATAATTAACATTTTATGAATCCCATTTGTCACCGAAAAAATTACCTCTTTTCTTATTGATACCTTGGAGAATTTATTTAATATTACGTGTCCCTCTTTCTTGCAAATGAATAGCATTTGTCTATATTTAAAGTACAGTAAATCCTCTATAGTCGCAAAATGGTCGTACACGATGAATGCAAAAAAAAATATTCCCTCCACTGTAGTAATCTAACCGAACTCCTGCACTGAAACATTTTTTGCTACAAGTAACAATAGCGAGAAAATCAAAATGTCAAAATCGGCTGAGACACCCTGTATATGATCGTCGTTTGATAATCAGTAACAAACGGTGATGGAGGGGAGGGGCGAGGAAAACGTTTGTCAGAATCCTCATCCTTCCTTCGCGCAATTAAAAAGATTCAAAGAATTAAAAAGAATTAGTTGACAGAGCACAGTGGATGGCTTTAAAGATGAGTCGGTAGGAAGTGTAGGAGTATAAATATTATATGGACGGAGAGAGGAAAGAAAGTACAGTAATGTCTCGCAGACGCAAAAAGGCTGTACACGCAGGCAAAATTATATTTCTGTTTTTTATAATTAGTATTATGTTTCTCGTACAGTTTTAAATAAGATATTTTTAATTGTATTTATAAAATCCATTACTTAAAAAATGATTGGTTATTGCGTTTATTGAAAACCTGAACCTGATTTATCAAACACTTCCGACGATCAGAGAAAAAATGTTTTAAACAAAACTCAATCAACATTCAGTAGTCTACCAATTTCAATCCAAAAAATGAAAAAAAAATTTTAATGCATAAATAATTAGTCACCTTGAGTTTTTAAAAGTCGATATGTATGTTTTACTTCATAATATTATAGCTGATATCAAAACGAACCCAACGATCTAAACTACTATACCTTTAAACTTTCAAATATAGCTAAAATATTAATGAACAGCCAGAGTTGGGCAAAAATTTATATTGAAATGAAATCAAACAACTCTGTGAACAGCTAGATCGGGCGAGTGGACCAGTGTGCACCTGCTACTGTTTCGCTTTGTAGAACTTTAAAGGCGCTGCTCTTTCCGCTCGACGAGGATGTGGTGTTTAATCAACAACGACTTAATGATTCCATATTCCAGACACCGGACGTAAAGTCAAGATCCTGTCGAATATATTCACCGAGTGATTCAGCGGCTGACTTCAACGGCCACTTCTACTACTTGGATTGTATACATATGTATAATGTCCGCGGGAGAATTCTCATGAGGTCCGTCGCTTTGTGATTTGTGAAAGAATGCTTTGCCAACGCGAGGTGGAGGAAATTTAGGGTCGTAGGAGAGAAGCTTCTCTATTAATAGATTTTTATTAGTTGAGATTTTATTAACCCTTCGCAATTTAATAAGGGTCTGTCGTAAAGATTAGAACACATTTCGTTTTTTAGATATAAAATTTCATAGGATGAGAATTACGCAACAAAAATGTACCGTTGGAAAGATATAGTTACCAGCTACATTTTCGCTCCAGAAAGTATAATGATAGCGTTAACGGATACAAAGTTATAGTCAATTTTCTGAGGACAATGTTTTCGGCAGAAAAAAATATTGAGTATTTATTTCTTAGATCATGATTTAAGATAATAACCGGCTTAATGCCGATTAATTTTGCAAGCAAAATAACTTGCAGGTGTATTAGCGCATTTCAAGTGTACAGCTCTCTTGCAGTTGTTGTATTCAATGGAATTCGAGCGACTCAACTTCTTTTTGGCATGTTCTTGATACAGTATCATATCTAACTTAAAAAGTAGTTAAAGGTGTCCGGGTTTCAGACGGAAAAGTTCGGGGTTTTTATACCGTTCGTCCTGGGTTCGCGATTTTACTCCCTACTCCCGCCAGGCGCGCATTAGAATAATTGCGCGCGGTATTTAAAGTCTGTACTCAACAAGTTACATCGTCAAATATGTCGGTATCCAATCAATTACTAAACATTTCGGTATCGGATGAGGAATTATACCAATTTCATATCTATAAAATTTAAAAAATCATAGGGAATGGGAATATTCTAGGTCGGTAGAAATGTATAATTTTCGAGTTAAAATTGCTCGGGATGCAAAGGGTTAAATTGGAAGGTGACAAATTCACGGGTGGTTTCCGAGCGTGTGCAAGAATGTGCGGATTGTTTATCGAATTAGGGTCCGACGAGAGCGCGCGGCCGCGGCCGGCGGGCATGTACACGCGAATGGGTTCCCGGTAGCGATTGATCCGGCCAAGCGGTCTTTATTGACGCTGCTAGCGCGTAAACTGTTTGAAAGTGCGGCCGTGTTTAGCGCGTTCAAGAATAGCGTGACGCCGGTGACGCGGTCGTTCCGCCGCGTCTCGGCCGGTGCACTGGCCGTGTTCGTAGCCTGGAAAGAACACACCGTATTAAACCACGAACACCGTGGCCCGTTGACGTCAGTGGCCACCGCGAGCCTCTGATACTGTTCTGTTTACGACCGGGATCGCTGGAGAAACCGAGACGGAATAACAGAAGACGACGGAAAGAAACGCCGATCGAAACTGTGAGAGACGCAGAGATACGGTAGAAATAGACGGAGAAACACGCGGTGAAAACACTGGCTGGAATGGAGAAAGAGATATAGACAGATTAAAATGGAGAGATATATAGGGTGGTCAATAACTGGCGGTAGAAACGGAAAGGGGATGTCTCTACGTGAAAATATAAGTCGAAAATGTAAAATAAAGTTATCATTATTATTACTATATTGGGGATATAATCATTAACTATATAAATTTTATGTTCGGCATCTGTTTTTAAATATTAATAAAGTACAGAATGATATGCCATCAATTGTACAATTCCAGAATGAAAATTTTCGGATTCATTGCAGTCACAGTTATGTACATTTACAATGAATCACAACTAGGATTTTATTCATTTATGACAGAAATAAGTGGGTAGATTGAGATGTGAGGGCATTTAACATTTAAGAATCCCATTGTATTTTCACTTCGTTAGGATTTTTAAAAAATTAAACAAACAATTTTTATTTTCTACAAGTATCGCTAGTCATAATTAAATAGTTAATAATATTCGCAACCGAATCAGTTTACGTTACAATACAGTACTTGATCATGTAAACAACCAATAAAATTATTTGTAAGTAATATAATTGTAATAAAATTGAGAAGGAAAATAATGCTGGGAAGTTCGAGGAGGCTCAGATTTTCCTAGATAAATGGAAGTATCGTTCGTTTGACCGAGATCGATGCCTGTGCTCGACCAACATTGTTTAGACAGGTTATGCGCGATACTATGTACGACAAGATCGTGTAACGAACTAATTATATCGCTCGATATAGCATATGGTTAATCAATATAAGTGCGGAACCGAAATAGCCCTAGTTAACGAACAGATGAAAGGTCGATATCCTCTCGAGCTCTAGCGGGTATCAGTTCCATTGATCGGTTTGCATGAATCACTCTATAGGAGTGACTAGCGATGCGAGATTGATACATTACGCTGCATTAGCTGCATGGCTAATATAGCTCTCAATAGGGAAAAGAGACTAATCTATCCTCAAACTACGGGGTTCATCCGACAGAAAACCTAGGAGGTTTGCGATTCTCTCGTCGAGCCCCTCTATGGTACACACACACATATTCCATGATAATACCTAGACTGCTTCTTCATAAAGTAAAATGTACTATGGCAGAAGTGAACCTCTGTTTACATCGCAGTTGCAAATCATTCCTAGTGATTTTTGTGTCGCAGTAATGAGCTGCTCCTTCACTTTAATGTACGTAATGCTGAGGGCTTAATTTTTCTATTGAGAAGGCTATAGAAATTTCTTTTCATATTTTTATTGTGCCAAAGTAGGTATCTAATTAATTATAGAACTTCCGTCTATGCAATTTAAAGCAATATAAAAAATGTATAATCATGTGAACAACAGTCTCTTTACCTTTTATGAAGAATGCTTTTTCAAATACTGAGACAAAAATATGAGAATGATTGACAATTTTGTTTGCCTCGCCAACGAGGATACATTCTCATTGAATTGTACAAATTTATTCAGGGGGAAATATTTATTTTTACGTATTTTATTCATATTGCGAAAAAATACCGGGGTAAAATCTACACCCGCAGTAATAGATACATTTATCCTATTCGCTGAAATCTGAAACGAAATTCTTTGGTGACGTTACTGGAGGTAAATTGTTGGTTGGCAATTCAGATTTCGAATTCAGCGATTCATTAAGGAGTTATCGCACCATGGCTTTTGAAGAATTAGAGAGTCATAGAAATTCGAAAATTTTCCTGGTGCAAGCTAAAAGCTCGCAAGCGTCGTCGCTCGAAAGGGGAAACACTCGAAGAGCAGGAGCGTCCCGTCAAGCTGGATCGTTAAATAGGTTAATCACTGGTTACGCGAAGTAAATCTTCGTCAGACAGGGTCCGCCGTAAATATTCGCCGGCGGGTTGTTCCCCGTGGCTCCTCGGATGTCAAAGAGTCTGCCAATAATTATTCAGCCGGGCCCGAAGGGAGAATTTGCTCCGCGGGCTCACGCAATCCTGCCAAATGGGACGCGAATGCCTGTTTTGTCTTGAAATTTGTCAATCGTTTGTCGGGTGTCGAGATCCACTTGCTGTCAAACAAAAAGCAAAATAGGCTGCAGATCGGATCGATGATGGCTATTTGCCATGTCCAACTGTTTATACCGAACAACAATAATTTTATCCACTGCTTGAGCATAATATTGTATATATATATAAAAATTCCGCGTTTGAGATACATATTTTTTATGCCCATTCGATATTTGCGTCGAATGAGAATTTCTGAAGACAGATTGTTTATAATTGGTAGTGTTGAAAGGAGTTCCTGTTGCAGAAGAAGGCCGTTACGGATGAGCGGAAGTCATCCACGATAATTAATTAAAGGAAAGAAGCTCCGGGGACTCGAGGCTAGAATTTTAATAAATTTAACGGCCGATAAGGTCGATTAGCGTATCGAGCGTCGATTAAATCTGCACGAGGGCTGAACGGCATAAGAGCAAGCGATACCGGCGATGAATAATTCGCAGTGAACGCGATCGCCAGACAAAACTTCTCCGTTGAATCGTTTACGAACTCAGCGTTAATAGAAAACAATCGGCGATCTTGTGTGCTCGAGTGTGGAATCGTTAATACATTAAAAATTAAGGATATTTGCAAAATAATAAGATAAACAACAGAAAAATATACTATGAAGTGTCCGATTTTAGAATGCATCTCTTAGAAAACTATTCAATCAAGAATAGCTATTACAGTTTATACGTGTTTTATTATATAAAACTTTGAGGTATAAAGCTAATCCTTAACACTAAATGTACCAGGACCGGGTCTAGGTTTTTTATTTCACAATTAATGCAATATAAAGATGTTTTCATATATAAGAAATGATATAACAAATATCTTTTTATTATCTTTAAAAATGGGGCATTTCA
Organism: Lasioglossum malachurum; assembly: GCA_028455605.1. Taxonomy (NCBI): domain Eukaryota; kingdom Metazoa; phylum Arthropoda; class Insecta; order Hymenoptera; family Halictidae; genus Lasioglossum; species Lasioglossum malachurum. The sequence continues at coordinate 14,435,291 of CM052313.1, read as the reverse complement.
TATGCAACAACCTAATCGAATATAAAGAAAAGAAAAAAAGTACTGTCGATACCTTGCACTCCTAATCTCTCGATTTCCAGTCAACTTGGTACACTCTGAGTTTGCTCGGAGACGTTCCTCGATCTCTCCGAGAAGGATGATCGTCTGAACAAGCATGAGCAATCGCTATGTTTTTTTACTGTCTACCACGTTCACCGCAAGCGATTTTCACGGCTATCTTTTCGACAAAGGCCTCCGGGCCATCACGGAGTCAAGCAAACAAACGAAATGTTTAAGGGTGGGTCTCGGCGGCCCGTATCTTCTCGTTATTTCTTTTTTCTTTCCCCGCTGTGGCTTCTCAACCCTTCCCTTTCGTCCCCCTATCTTGCCAGAAAACATCCGAGGCGGTGGCACGAAAGAAAAGAGACCTTAAAGGGAGCAAGCGTGCCGAGAGTACGCGCTAAGAATAGACAGATACGTGGTGAAGAGGGAAAATCCTCAGACTGAAGCGAGTGCCGCGGTTCCACGTGAAACAGTCAGGTGGAATGAGCCTACGCAAATTTCGGACTCTCGTTCGCTATAAAAAAATTCGCTCTTCGACCGTCTTGCGACCTTGCTATTCGTTTATTCCTTTAAATAGAAGATTAGCTGCGATGTATTTGTGGAAGAACGATGGGAATCGAATTATTATCGGAGATGCAGAAATAGGTCTTTGGGGGAAATGTTGATGTAGGGCATTCGGGTATGTATTTCTATAGATCTTTAATAATTTAGACCTATACTTGTTAAAATGTTACGAAATCATCCAGGATTTTCAATATTAAATGCGATACACAAATAAGTCCCCCCCCCCCGATGTTAAAATAAGAATTTTATAACTACCTTTAATATATAAAAATTCAGAAAAAATTCGTCTGTCAAAACCATCAATGTGAAAAATCGTATTTTACTGAAATTCAGACATTTTAGATGTGTATAATCAATCATCAACATCTGTATAGTCTAGTAATTAAATTCGCGATCCTTTAATAATGACCATGGAGCACAGACTGCAATCATTACACTACAGTGTTCAAACTTTTGATAGGCAAACAACATTTTCATTCGATTTTATTCAGCAAATGTATGTAAAATTATAACAAGATTTCGATACCTGTGAATTAATTTATAAAAATCTACGTTAGTATAATCATTCACGGTCACGTTAAATCTTTATTTGGAAACAGGGTTTTATTAAATGTGTCTGATTCCAACAAAAAGTAGAATCGATCAGTCACGATCAGACACACTTACAAACTTTTTGGAACCAGGAGAAACGTTTCCCCTCGATATTGTATAATTTTTATTACAGCTTCCAAATGGCCAGACTACCGCTTCCACGGATTTTCTGCTTGGATTTTATTAAATGTGTCTTATTTGAACAAAAAGTAGAATCGTTCGGTCACGATCAGACACACTCACAAACTTTCTGGAACCAGGAAAAACGTGTCCCATCGATATTATATAATTTTTGTTACAGCTTCCAAATGGCCAGACTACCGCTTCCACTGATTCCAACAAAAAGGTCGGTCAGGATTTGACACGTTTTCAAACCTTCTGAAACCAGGAGAAACGCATCCATTGATATTGTAATTTTTATCACAGCTGCCGAATGGTCACTCTGACGGGTCCACTGATTTTCCACTTGGTGCATTGTCGTTCGACAAAAGCGTGATCGAAAACGGGAGGCGAATTGTCGCGTAAAAGTTCGATTTGCTCGGGCACACAGCGTGCGGGGAAACTCCATTGCGCATTTTCGATGCGTTTTCCCATGGAGAATCGCGTCGGCTCGTCGGTCGTGCCGTCAATAACGGAGTGTACGCCGTGTGTGTACGTTTCCAGTGTTTGCCGTTTCCACGGAGTTACACGAACTTGTAACCAGAGAGTGAACACAGAGAGGGACGGAGAGGGAGACAGAGAAGTCGAGGTTCGCTCGAACGGTTCTGTTTGGTCGGGCCCGTTCCATAACGCAATTTCTCTCGTTCCGAGGCAAACGGAGCTTCCAAGTGGCCATTCGGTCGGCAAAGTCAATTTATCGTTCTGAATAATTTGTATCTCGCGAGAAACGGGCACGCTCTCGACGCTGACGTCTTCTGACGTCCCGCCATTTATCATTGGACACGGCACGACCATCCGCGCGAATAAAATTCTCGTAAATTCTACGACGACTCGAATAGTCCCTGTCCCGTTCTCTCCACCATTTCTCTCGCTTTTCCTTTTCACCGGGACAACTACCTCTCTCTCTCTCTCCCTCTCTCTCTCTCGCTTTCTCTCTTATCACATCGAGGAGAAAAACTTCTCTCAAGAAACAACCCTCCCTACGAAACCATTACCGATCCAAGATGAATGAGCTGCCTCGCTCAAGTCCGCCGGCCAAATTAATTCATACTTGGGAAATCCTTAGAATAAATACAGCTTTCGAAGCACGACGATTGTTATTCGAATGCCTGGGAAATTGAATAATTATTGTTCGAGTAATTTGTGGTCGTCGGGCAGAAAACATGGGCTGCGGGGCTCCGCTTTTTGTCAGAATTGAAAAGTCGGCAATGGAGGCTTTGTTTGTCACGCGTACACGTTATCGGCATAAAACATTAGTGTTCGTCATTTAAAGAAGAAAAATCACTGCTTCTTATTCTCAACTACAAATTGCTACTACAGAAATTTAATCTATATTTAAACGAACCTCTGCATATAAAGTCTCCCCCAGCAATAAAAGCTAAATTCAAAGAAAAACTAAAACGGTATCGCACAAAGCGTCTAAGTCGGAGCCAGGCAAGATCCACATTTGAACAGTATCAGCCTTCATCCGGTTCCAGTTCACAATAAAAATTATTTAAGCTCTTCATCCGGAGCTCGGAACGTTTGCGTCACGCGCCGTAATGTTCGACGTAGGCTTAATGGCCGCGCGCCATCGATAATCGTAAAGCACTTAATCGTCAAAACAAATTTCCTAAACCGCGTTCACGAGCCGGCGAGTCCAAAAATTCCATCGGGTCGATGAGAGGCCTCTGCTCGCGGGGAAAAAAGAGGAAAGCCGCTCGTCGAATAATATTCCGAACGAAAGTTCGCACAGGCTCGCTCAGTTGGCAAATTACTTTCGTGCGTGAACGTGCGCCGCGAGGCTCTTTGTGCGCTTCCTTCCCGAGCGGAACGCTGCAGAACAAAAATGCGCAACAATGCTGTTCCTGCAATCTCTCGTCCTTCCGATTGTGTTCAATTTCGAGTCGTGCCTGACGAATCATTGTATTACGCTTTTTTATACGCGAAAGAATGCATGTATGCTGATCGAAAAATTCCGTGATCGAGAATTGTACGATTATATTACGAGGGACGAAAGTATTCGTACACCCTTTAAAACAGAATAACTTTTTTATAATTGTACCAAACGACCTGATTTTTTATAATCAATTAGAAGCATTGGTTTACGAAATGATGTGCATAAAAGATTTTCCGAAAATTATAATTTACAAGGTTACGTGCAAAAATAAAAAAAGGGATTTATTAAAACTTTTTTTACCTGGGCCCTTAATGAAAATTTAAAATATATGATTTTTAGATCTATAGTAGTTACACACATGCTGAGAAAATTTCATCGAAATTGATCGAATGTGCTCAGCTGCGAAAGCATTTCACGAAACGAATCCGGAGGGTGATTCTCGTCGCGCAAATAAATATCATTCAAAGCAAAACGTCGCAGTTCCGCGGACTCCCACGTCTTTACTTCCGATCCCTCGTTGGAGACCGATTCTGCAGACGGCGAGCAAGTTCACCCGGCTAAGGGTAAACAAATATTTGAGAGGAGCTTTCATAAGTAAACAGTTCCCAGCCGCGAGCCTCTCGTCGTGAAACAAACTCCGTCTTCCGTCGGGACTGCGTCGGGCCGGGGCGAGCCCGTCGCCGCATAAATCTTGCCTGCCGGAGAAAAAAAGCCGGGTCCGTTTTCTTTTCGCCCCGTGATCGACCCCTGTTTTTTCGCGCAAACCTCTCGTTGGACGATTCTGCCCGGCAAAATTGTCCGAGAAGAAAAATTCACGAAAATGGATGTGTGATGGAAGTAGAAATTAAATGAACAGGAGGATGATCGCGCAGACTACGAATTCTTCTTCTGCTGAAGAATAAAAATGGTTTATTCGCAGCGTGGAAGAGAGTTGGTGGATGGAACGTTATAGCTCAGAAAGTAGATTGAACCGTCAGGTGTCAGACAAATAAGATACGAGTGTATGTAACGTTTAGGATGAGTATGTAACGTTTAGACTTCGCGGAACGAGACGTGTCTGTCAAGGAGCTACAGGTTAATCGAAATTTCGTGTGCGGAGACAGTATCTTCGGTCGTTCTGGGTCAGACAAGTTCAGAATTCGCAGACACACCTTGAACGGAACGTCTACTTCGGTAGTTCAGCATTCCGAGGATGAAGCACCGAGGAGATTTTATCTGTACAGACTTGAGCAATCGATCATATGGGCCTATTTCAACATTGAACATTGTTCAAGCGATTTTTACATTCTGAAAGCTCGATGAAAGTATGGTTTTCTCGGTTCTTAAAAATCGGTTTTGAAAACCGGTGTGTAAAGGAAAATTATGCAATTCGAAAACCGGTTTTCTCAGTAAACCTATATCGATTTCAGTAAACTACCATATAATGATTTTAATGTAAGCAAAAAGTACACAGCAAGTTGTATATACCGGAGAAAGGTCTGGCAACATCGTTACCTGAAATTAATTGCAAGTTATTACACGCTATAAAGACACGAATTGAAGAAAGAAGAGACAGAGAAAGAAGAATTAGTAACATTTCTCCTCTATTTACACAATTCACAGACCGTTTGACAAAACCTTCTGGTAAGTTTCTTCCATTAGCGACAAAAACTGATATTATTACGTTATTCGGACAGAGATATTATCAAGATTATATAAGATTAATCTACAGAAGATGACTGCGATGTTATAAAAAGTAACGAAGAAGAAAATCAAGACATATCCATGATGAAAAATGCTATGGAAATAGCAATAAATAAATATCTGCAGGAACCTGAAGAAGTGACTTCCTCTAGTCCTCAAACATTAAAGGAGTTTTTGGCTTTAGAGGCTTCAAATAGAAAAACAAAAACTTTAGATTCATTATTTAATGCTTTATTTTTTCTATTTCTGGTAATTTTGTGTTCAAAATAAGGACACGACTAAGCAATAAATCCATCGACGTTCTTTGCTTTTTGAAGTCATATTTTATTAAACAAAGAAAGAAGTAAAATAATAATTTACATAAATATATAAAACATTTGTTAATTTCTGTGATTTTTTAATGGTATTATTTTTGAATTATTATAACTAAATAAAATTAAAAACTTCTTTTTTAAGTTTCATGGAAAAGTTAAAATTCGAAAACCGGTTTTTGTATAAACCCTAAATGAAAGACTCCAATTAGAACCTAGTTTCACTGCTGTTGGAATTGTTGGAAACATTCTCCAGTACTTGAAGTCGATTTATCTTATCGAAAAATTATGGATAAAATTAGGTATATTTCCACAGCATTCACGAGACAATGGTGGAGTTCTCTCTCGAAGGAATCGCATAAACGGAGTTCAACCGTATAATCGTTTGGAAGCCCGGTGTTTGGGGTTTCCAGTAGATTCAGTCGTTGTAGACCAGACAACTGTCCCGAACGAGCTTCCTGTAGCATTCTAAGTGTAATAGTCCTTCGAGCAATGTGTATATTACGCTGGAACTCCACTTATTTGAACGAGACTCTAATTAATGGACTATTAAGATCCGAGTCACTTTACACTTTCCTGAACGCGATCGCTAATTGTTTAAACGAAGAATTAATAGAGTTGGTAGAACTGGGTACATTTTTATAACACCCGTGACGTAAGAAGAGAAACAGTTATAGTAGCAATGGGTAGACTGTTGTGACACTCACGACCTAGTAAAAGGAGCAGCGTTCAACCATATAATCATCTAAAAGCCTGTCATATACGACTTCGAGTGGATCCAGACTTTCCTTTTCGATCCTTTTCCTGGCTTTCCGAATCTGACGTCCAAACACACACGCAGTCTTAAGATTATAATATAAGATTATATTTACTTATTTACTTAAGATATAATATTTTTACATGTTTTTAATTAAATTTTACCAATATATTTGCGACACTTTTTTTATTAAAATGACCTCAAACAAGATACAATTAGAACATGACACAATACTTAGCATATGCTACATAGACCATGATTTATTGCAAGTGTAATCTAATTATCGCCCAATCAGGACCGATTCTGCTGTCGCGGGTCCGCAGAAACGGAGTTCCGCGGTGTAATCGTTGCAGGTCGGCGAATCGATCGACATTAATAATCTACAGCCCTCCAAGTTCGCTATCAATTATCAAACCACTTTCCTATCGCCTGGATGCATATTAGAACCCGCTGGGAACGGTTCTATCAACGTCACAAAGCATCGAGAGACCGTAGAGAGATGCTCCACTCTTCCCGAGTACAAAGCTCGAGCTCAACTTCACGCTCGTCGAACAACGCGGCGCGCAAACATTTTCGTAGACGAATTCGCAAGTTCAACCGACGACGAAAGAGTAGAACGTAGACCGCGGAAGATATACGTCACACAGCCGAAACCGTGAAACGGGACGAACACGTGGCCATGCATATGGAAATGCGACGCATCTGCATTGCAGATTCGCGCGGCCACGTTGAAAAAAGAGACCGACCCAGCGCGCAATTTCAGGGCTGCGAATTGTCGGGAAGCTGCCCTTAGCCGCCGCCTCAACAATTGCCAAGGACTTCTACACATCCTTCAACCGATTCTACGGCCGCGGCTGGCGCGACGGTGTGCTCCTACCACGTCCATCAAACTAACCTACTTTTCATTTATATTGCACTTTGCCCGGCTAATTTCGTGTCATAAATCGAGCGGCCGCGATCAAGATAGCGTCTGTCGTACGAACAATCGCCGCTCGATTTCTATGCTCTCTTCGACGAACCGGTCTCCTCCAATCGAGATACCGTCACGTAATTGCTTCTCGACACAGTTAACGCTTTATCTGCCGGCAATCTTTTAACACGCTTTTCGAAATCAAAGATCAACGGTCGACGATTTTCCAATATGTTTTTCAGAAGCGATTCCATAAATGAATTTTTGGATTTAACCCTTTCGCTACCGTGGACGAGATATCCCGTTACCATGATTTGATTTCCATAAATCATCGGACACTTACTTATCTTCAACAAAAAGGTAATTAAAGAATACAAGCTTCCAGCTTTATTTTATTGTTATTTTGATTAGATGTAGAGCTATTATACGATAATATTTGAATGCAAAATTAAATATACATTAGGTTGGAGGAAAAAAGTTTTTTCGTATTTTAAAGTCAACATTTTAATCAATTTATAAAAATATATGTTTAATATATTGAGTAAAATATGGAGTATTTAATATTGATCTTCTTCAAGCACCTTCCACCAACGACGACATGTCTTAAAAATCAATAATATAGAATAATAATAATTATCTTGATAAGTATCGACGTATTGTCAAAAACGTTCGGGCATGGGTCTGCTAATTTTTGCTCTAGATTCACCAGAAAAAAGTTTAATTAAAATCGACGAGTCCACCACAGCGACCTCTCCTTGTCAGTCATTGAAAAGCCTATTAATAAGCTTCCGGTAGATAGAGTGTTACAAGCATAGCACGTTCTTTAAACATTGCATTCACTTTTTACGCATCGAATCTCTATTAGAGCCGTTCGGCGCGAGTCAGAATAGTTACGTATTGGATAACGAGAACTTAAGTGGAGGTTAATCAACTGCGTCAATTTTACGAATTCAAACAAATCCTTTCGCACACATATTCTCCAACACCGATGACGAAACTACAATAAAAAAATTGATATTTTGAAAATGAAAAACCAGAATGTCCCCTTCACTAAAATGTCTTACTGACTCGTCTAACAAAACTAAACGCCACGGCGCGGCTGCAAGTTTGCCTGCCGAAGAAAGCAGGGGGCTAATTAAATTGCTGAGTGCTCACCGGTATCATAAAGACGTCCCCGCGTCTGTTCTAACATAAACAATAGAGTCTAATTAATAGAGGACACCGAAGTCGCACGCAAAGGGCACGTCAAGCAGGATCCCCGTGAAGCAACAACCGCCATGAATCAGATCGCTGAGACGGCCGGAAGATTCCCGACCGCGATCATGCTAGTGCCGGCACTTTATTCGGCCAGCTGCATTGGGTCTCTCTCTCCCTCTCTCTCACTCTCACTCTCTCTCTCTCTCTCTTTCTCTGTCTCTCGGCGTGCACGCTGACGGGATAGTGGTAATGAACTGAGGGTAGCCGCTGGCTGACGGCCAACCAAAACTTCTGCTAGAGGCTCGGCGAGCTGGTTGGTCTCCGACACCGGTGCGGTGATCCGCGGTCCCCGCCGCTCTACACGCTGACAGTACAAATTACGGTGTGTATTCGACTTTCTCCTGACCAACACAGGCCTGGCCGTCTATCCTGGACTAGTTTCGGACCGCCTCTGTCGCGGCCGGGACCTTCCACGTCAGACTATCTAGAACAAAAGCCGACCAGGACGAGAGAGGAGCCCGCACCTTCGCGTGGAACTCGAAAATACTGGTTGAACTTCGACTAGAAACTGGCGGGTTTTGTAATGGATTGCCTCGGGAGTCTGCGTTTCTTGGCTCGCGAAAATATGCAGGCCAGCTATCGTTCGTCTCCGCGGCAGATAGCCGAAACAACGACTTCGCGATTCAACCCCCCGCGGCGCAACTGGATCCCGCGGAATATTCTGCATGCTTCGGGAATCGTAACAGTTCGGAAAGGAGTTCCTCTCTTTTAAGCACTTTTACTGCGAACAGCGTATATGGTACATAAGTGCCGGTGAAAAAATATTTTACCATGTGATAATATATAATACGATATATAAAATTTTTCAGAGAGGTCCTTATATAATTATTAGTAACAGCAAAAAGATCAATTTTTACAATCATAGACACATAATTATACAAAAATATACAGCTCATGTAATTTTTATTATTTTTACTTTAAAAAAATCGATAAAAGTTTAAAAAGTTCGATAGTTTTTCTGCGAACAATTGAAAAACGTTAAAAGTTGATTTTTTGGGTTTTGTCTAAACAACGCAAGTCGGTATCGACGAGGAAGGGGAACCTCGTGGAAACGTGGACGTCATTATGGATCACGATAGCGAGCCACTCGACAGACAGAGAGCCAGATGAAGGGAGGACGAGAGTCTTTGATCGTCGGCTAATAAAACCGCGGCTCCCCGGTCCGATTAAAAATAACTTCGTGGCTCACCGGGAATAATTTCGATGCTGGACACCAGTCTGCCTCTCGCTCTATATATATCCATTTTTTTTCTCTTTGTTGTCGATCGCCTTTTTTTTAGATCGAGAGCTCGATACTTCGAGCCGCTGTCCCGAGTAAATAGGAAACTCATCGAGATTGCACCAATTCGCAATACAGGAAAATGGCTCCGCGAATACAATACACGGAAAAATATTTTAATCGAACGATCATTTATTCGTCGAATATCTTTTCCACTGCTGGAGGTTCGTTCCAACGTGTTTGGTATTATGTGAGAGACGATTTTTAAACTTCCGTTTAGTACGGCACAATTTAAGGGTCCACTGCACTAAGGAGTTATGCCACAAAACATTACAAACTCATATTTTAAATCGTTCTGATACCTCGTACTGTGTAGAAATTAAATGTTTTCCCAGATGCATTACCTTTGTATTCATTAGCTCACACGAGAAGCTTAAACTTTACTTCCTCACTAAAAATAGTATTAATAGGCTTCTGCTAAATAAAGTGTTTAAAGACAATCAATTGCAACTCCTGTTCGTCGCAACAGAAAGTGCTCATTCCACAAAAACAATTCACAGTGATTACATATGTATGATCCCCGTCCAATTGCTTACACTTTTCAGTTCGCAACCTAAACTGGCCAATTCGAATCGAGCAGCCATTAAATCGCGGAATACCGAGCGGAAGCGCGTTTCGAATCCTCCAATTTGCGTATCGATGTATACGCAATACGCCGCGAGGTCCTCAGCAATTATTCTCGACGAAGGCTCGAGAGATTATCGGGGGTTTCTTGACACAGATATCTCGTTCCCGTCGACAAATTGCTCTCCGGGAAATATCGGCCCGGTTCGAGACTCTCCGAATATTTTTCCGTGACTCCTTCCAATCCCCAAGACTCTGCGTCACTGTGAACTTCTCTCGAAATCGCTATTCGCTTCGTTTCTTTCCTTTACAACCAATTTTGCCTGTTTGCTTCACTTCTGCACTCTATTTGTTGTTAATCTCGCGTTTCTACTTCACTGTCCACAATATTCACAATGAATATTCACAATGCACATTCACAATGTTAAATGTAGAACATAATTCGATTTATATACAATTATGTTATACGCAGTACGTCTGGAAAATAATGGAACTTCTTTAATTTAAAGGAAACTACGGTAGGAGGAAACTGCGGAAGGGATGTATTTTGAATAAAGAGAAATAATTTCGGGAAAATAATCAATTATTTTTGTTATTTAAAAAGTTCCGTTAATTTCCAGACATACTGTGTATACAATTTAAATGATCATTTTAATTTTCGTCTGACGTCGATGTTCCTGTGTTCAAACTCGTGTAACATCGTTAAAAATTGATGAATTCCAAGAAGAAAAATAGTGGATTGTAGCCCTAGTATTCCACATACTGTCTGTATAAAATCTTCTTTTTCCACTTTGTTAAAGGGGACTTTCAGTCGCGTTTAGGCTGTTTCGTTCGCGCAGTAGAACGAGTAGCTAAGTGTGCCACGGGGACAGTGGATTACCGGCGTGTCGTTGGTTAGAATAAATCGGCCGACTTTCAAAGACATGCTCCTCGAGGCCACCTAACTTCCCCATCGATCCCATCGATCGTGGCAACCGTGACTTTTCATTCCCCGTTGGAGAATACACAGCGATCGCGCTCGACGGAAACGATTGTCCCCAAGCGAGGAAATTCAACCGTGCGAGAGAGAGAGAGAGAGAGAGAGAGAGAGAGAGAGAGAGAGAAACGGCTCGCGAAAGGGTCCAGAAAACGAAACATCAACGTTCTCTCGAGCACCGGTCTCCTCGAAGGTACACGCGAACGATACACGCTCCAGAAAAGCAATAAAGCAATCGAGGAAGTTCGATGGAGAACGTGGCCCGCTCTCGATTCGATCGCGAACTCGATGAAACGAGAAGTTTATTTCTGTTGTTCGGTTATTAATAGAGCGAAATTGCTATCGAGCTAAAATAACGCAAAGCAGTCGTCTGGATCCGTGTACACGGTGTCTCAGAAGTTCCGTGAATAAGGTTACTCGCGGATGAGTTGTCTATCTAATTGTAGAGCTTCGATTTCGATTGGTTTTGACGAATGATTTGCATAAGGCACTTAAGACGAATATGTTAAATGATCTCGAAATTTGAATAGTACATGTTAGTACATATGTATATACGAATTTTTCGTTTGTTAAGATTAGACGGTCCAGCAAGAGGAATTGTCATTCTTATGAGCAAAAATTTTGTTTCTATCTCGATGGTTGAATTTTTATTTGTAAATCTAGAGCGGAATCTTGGGCACTTTCTTTAGAATTACGTTAATAGTTCGCGAGACCTGCTTCAACTATACGGGAATTGTCTAGGAAGTCGATTCCGTGGTAAAATTAATCACGCGCTTGGCCCACCGCACAGGAACGTCTTGAATCCGCCAGGTGGTTGACCCGCATATTTTGCATGCAAGAGTATCCAGGGACGATGCATTCGTCATTCCCGGCGCAAGTGGAGAGTACGTGCATAAAAATCCCTGTTGGCGAGTTCGTAGTAAACGTGGAATTTAGGAGCGTAGATTTATGACGTCCGCGTTTATCAGGGAGCGTGTATCTTTCGGGAAAACTACTTTGGATGTATATATTTTAGGTTGCCAGAGTAGAAAGAGAGGTCTAGCAGTTTATTAGGAGACGCAGCTGGGTCTTCTATAAAGAAATATAACCCGAATTATAGTGTAGAGTTAGGTCTGAATTGGACCTTTAATTTTTCCAAACCTTTATGATTCAGTTGACGTTTGAATTCGGCTTGACAAGATTTTGGATTCAGTTTGGCTCACAGTGTAGTTCTAGATCTGAATTGGACCTTTAATTTCTTAAAATCTTTTATGATTCAGTTCGGGTTTCAATTAGGTGTATCTTGCTTCTATGTAGATCAAGTTTAGCTAATGTCGTAGAGCCACGTTTGAATTCAGAGTTTAATAGAATTCAGATTGAGTTTGCGTTAGGCTCGTCTTGTTCCAGGATCAAGTTTAGTGTAACATTGTAGAATTACGTCTGAATTTCTCTGGAACCGAATTTTGTTTGAATTGACTTTGGAGCTTCGTTCGAGCTTGCACAAGGTCCATAATGAGTCCAAGCCGAGATTAACTAGATTCAATTCACTTCTCCATTCGGTTTTGGTTATATTTAAGTTTGTTATGGCTAGAGTGTGGCTTGTGTTTGCTTTACGGTCGAGTTGAGAACAGAGGAAGCAAAGAAAGGCAGAAAATTCCTGCGTACCGCCGAAAGTTTCCCGCGGCATGGCCTTGGGGTCGATCAACCGGATCCGAAGACAACATCCAACAATATCGATATCCACTCTACCAGAATAAAGTGTCAATGTCTGTGGCGCAAATAGTGACACAGCTATTCCTGGATACACGAGCCGCGGGTGTACGCGAGCGAACGTTTGAAAACCTTTCACGGGACTGTAGATCACGAACCAACACGCTACTTCGATCGTTGTAGAAATTAACACTGACCGAACCACGAATGGTCAAATGACCGGTTTCGCATTTTTTATTTCATAGCTACAGTAATGTCCCATTCTAAGTCTATTCTCGGTTCTGTGTTGTGACATAGATCGGAACAGGGCACTACTTTCTTGTGGCTTCGTCGACCGCGCCGAACGTAGAAAAGGACAGCACGTAAACATGGACCACGCGGCCGAAGGCGCAACTAAATATAGTGTATCGGTGAGACAATACTAGTGGAATATTGAAACTTCTTTATTTTTTACTTATTTTTAATGAAAGTTTACCAATATATTTTCGATATTTCTCTGATTAGAATTACACCAAACAAGATCCATATTTACTATACATGTAAAGCAGAATTTATAATTTATTATATATTTAACATATGCTATATATGTAGCATATTTTTCAATAAACAACTTAATATCTCGAGAATATGTTCTGAAGGAATTAGACCAGAATTTTGCAAATATAACGGACCTACAGCCCGTTTGAGGTTTTTAAACGATTCATTTTAATCAGAAAAATGTGACAAATATCTTCAGAAAGGTTGTATAAGAAGAAAGTTGAAAATAAGAAAGTTAGCATCGCATTAGTATTTTAAACGACGGTTGCAGTCACGGTTGCTGTTTCTCTTTCTTTTTCACTCGCTGTCCTCTTCTATGTCCTAAACTTACTCCATACCGTCAATTTAACCACTAAATGCAGTTGAAATTATATCATGTTTAGTGTGATTTTAATCAAAGAAATGCCACAAATCAATTTGCGAAAATCCCATTAAAAAATAATGGAAAATAAATGAATTTTGTTATTGGATTAGTAGTAGTTCACACCGATAAACCCGACCCGGTATAGGATTATGCGGCATGTTTACACTGCTCGACGTCCGAGGCAGCTCGAGCTTCTTGGCCTCTCGCGGAGTATGCCCCTAGTGGAATGGGTAGACTTAGAATGGTCTGCATTACTCTATTAAAATTGCAAAGATGCTTCCGTTTGATATTACTATATAAATGTTGATATTACTTATAAAAATTGTGAAAAATAAATTCAGTCTTGTAATTTTCATAAAACAATGTATATCGGTCACATTTTGTGCTAGGTAAGTGTTAATTGAAAAATCATTTCCATGAATGAATCTACCTTAGATTTGAAGAATAAGGCTTCGTCTTTCCCAATACTCTCATAATTCATTTTGCTTTTCGGAACAGAAATAAGGAGCGAGGTCGTGCGAGGTCCTCATGGTGTACCTTATCTTACTGTGAAGTTGGAGGTTATAGTTTCGAATGAACCTGAAGAAAGATAAACTCACCCTTTGCGCCTTGCGCTTGTCGGCCCGCTGATTCTGGTGATATATGCGACTGAAATTACTGACGATAACAGGCACCGGTAAAGCGATCACAAGGACACCGCTAAGGGAGCATACACCCCCCACGATTTTTCCCGCGATCGTTTTCGGAACCATGTCACCGTACCTGAAACAGACAAGGGACATAATAGTTAGAAAAATTGCACAACACCAGTCTGTTTAATTACAGTACAATTGCATGTACGGTTCAGTGAAAGAGTGTAAACTAGCGGGACGGGAACGGGGCTAGAGGGACGCAAAGAACACCTGAGCGGCCAGACTAGAACGTAGACGCCTATTCAATTTAAATATCTGAAACCAATTGCAGAATATGTACCTGTATTTCGGCCCTTGACATGTGTCAGATTTTTGTCAGAATTTCTAAACATCATTAACACTAGGAAAAATAGCCCAAAAACTGGTTTTTCTATTTTACCCCATAACTACCCTCCCGATCGAGATACAGGGTTGAAATTTTACTCAGTACATTTTTTCTTAGTGCCCTACAGAATGTGACCCATCGTCGATATAATTCGACTCAAGGGCACTTTTGGCTATTTATTCGAGTTCTTTTGGATAAGGTATAATGAGTAAATAAGTACTTATTTGTGACGGACGAATAACTGGCCACGGAATAAAATCGCGCGCGCGTTATTAGTTGTTTACAAATTATTATATAGTAGAAATGCATAGTAGCAATATCTTGGACTTTCACTGGACAGTAGTTCAGTAATTTATCGATATGTGTACACAAGATGTGCACGATATTTGTGAATAATTTATGCCATCTACCACTTAGCGAATCAAAAATCGGAGGTGGAACGAACGTTGCCGAAAACAAGGCGTCCCGTTTTTATCAGCCCGTGCTCCAGGCACGGTTTAATTGAAAAATCCTGTACAACCTCTGGCACGTTGTTCGCATAATTTCATAGCTGTTTTACGGCCGCGAGTCCCGCAATGAATCACACGGCGCCCGCCACGATTTATACGATAATTTGCATTGTAAATTCTCGCGACGAAAAAAGCAAAGAAGCTGCGATTGTCGGAGAAAGAATAAAACTTAACGAGACCGTTTGAGAGAAATAAAAGGAAAACGAAGAGAGAGCGAGAAATGAAGAGAGGAGAAAAGCTCCGTGCGACCGGGAAACACTTTCAATTTCTTCCCTGGATCGCGTTAACCGAAATAAAAATGTTGGAACGGGGAACCCGGAAACTCGCGACGTCCCGGCCAAGATTACGAGCGTCCCTTCTTTCCGTCGCGATAAAACGCGAGGATCGTGGAGAGGCCCCACGAGTTTCTCAGCGTGGTAAATTCACTTCTCAAAGTTTCATACATTCTTCCGCGCCAGTAAATTATACCGGGGCCAGTCGTGTTTGTCGCGATTCTCCATCCTCCGCGAAATGTCTCGACCCGGTCGCTACTCGCTTCACTAATTCGATTTATCTCGCGTCGAACGACTTCTTGTTAAGTTTAATGGACTGGACACTCCTCATTGCTGAAGAACTGCTGATTTTTCTGCACGCTCGACTATTTTCTGCGCGTTTCACACACCTGGCTGTGGCTGCGCGTAATTGTTTGGTTTATGGCAGACCATGTTGCTGGTCCGCTTCGACTAGGGTTGCTAGATAGTAATATCTCGAACCCAGGACGAACGGCATGAACAACCCGGACTTTTCGGTCTAAAACGCGGACAATATATATTTAGTACGATAATTATCATTTTTTAATGCATTATAGTCCAATCTTCATCCCGATATCTTTTATGGTTCAAGAGTTATTGTGCAATGTCACCAAATTTCTCGATCCAGCCGCCTGTGTGCAGCCGTCCGCGTCTGAGGCTGTACAGTTAGGAGCAAAATTGATCACACACAGTTTAAATCAGAATAACTTTTTTATGAATGGATCAAAGGACTTCAATTTCTCTGTAAGGCTAGAGGAATTAGTTTAGTAAAAACAATAGTAAAAATTGATTTTTACAACTTTTTGAGCTGGACCAATAACGAAAATTTAAAAGATGTGTTTGGTCAACTCGTGTAAATTATACACGTTCTGAAAATTTCAATGAAACTGGTTAATTGGTTTACAACCTGGTCGAACAACCTGAACCCTTAAAGAAAATCCCTTCGGACGTCACCAGACGCACTACAAAGAAGGATAAATCCGGGAAAATCGGACCGGATGTCTCGAGGTGCATAAAGAAGCACAATTTCCGGAGATTTGCCGAAGGAGTTTAGCGATGATCAGGCCGATGTTACAGGAAGATTGGATCCGGGGCGTCGCGAAAAACAAAGATTCTGGACCGGGTCCATCGGCTGGCGATAATTCGGTCGGATCCTCGGCGTTTTTGCGCGGCCGTGTTACCGCTATCTCCTAAGTGGTCTCCCGAAGCGGAAGCGTGCGTAATATGGGAACATCGCCAGCGGGCCAATCCTGGATCCTCGTCGCGAGCCCAGCCCCGGCCCGCTTTATCGAATTATGTCGCAGTTTCGTGGGCCCTTCCGGGACGCGCACGTCGTCGCCGTCGTCGTTGTCGTCGTCCCATCTCTGTTCCCGTTCCTGCTCCTGTTCCCGTTCCCGTCCCACGGGAACAGGATGCCGGCGTGCCGTCAACTAATTCGGAATACATCGCTGGAACACGTCGACCCGGTTCCACGGATTTTCCTAGCCGCGCCGAACATTTCCCCGGCCGACGATCATGCTCTGCCCTTCCCGATCCCCCAATTAACCCACTTGCTCGGGCAGCAGTCAACCCCTTCGCGATCGATTCGATTGATACGCCCGAAATTTTAGGCGAGACCCTGCACTTGCGAGACCCTTCTGATTTTGCTTCGATCATTCCAGGAAAAGTGTAACCGGTTGCAGTAAGTCTCATAACTGATGGCACACACTTTAAATCAGAATAACTCCAGTTCTTCTCCAAGCTAGATGGATTTGTTTACTAGGCGAGACATGTAATGAAAATTTCATCGTAATGCATCAATTAGAGTTATGAAGGATTAAAAATTGTGAGAATTACGGTTTCCCATGATTTTCAGCTTAAGTTCGATGAAATTTTCAGCATGTGTGTAATTTATATGAATCTACTAGGAGTGTGCGAGTACTCGAAATTCCGGATTCGATTCAGGTCAGGAACATTTATTACTATTTTTCTCGTAATTCACATTAACCGCAATTTTAAATGGTAAGTTTTGTCAGTTTATATTCGCCAGCATTTCATGGGGGAGATTTTGTTTGTATGAGAGCGATAAACCCCTTCAGCAGTCTAATTAACCCATTTGTCTACCGAGACAGATGTCTAATCACTCAATTTCGATCGATACCATTGATACCTCGCTAATTCCGGAAGAGCTTCTCGGGCTGACCATGGCGGTCCCATTCTACTGAGCAGCTCTGAGATGACCTATATATACATACATAGAGAGGTCCATCCCTATCCTTGTTCTTGCTAAATCTTACAGCTTCGTGAACACCAATCAATTAAATCCGCTATTATTGCACTAGAATGCTTCATTTGTAATTACCCATTTCAATATCCCATTAGCCCTTTAATTATAAACCAGCTATGAAAGCGCCCAAGCGTTCTTACGAATCCAATAATTTACTGAGTATTTCTCGAATCGTCCAATGATGGCAGCAATTTATTCATTCGAGACATTAATTCATATAAAAATTGCATTTTCACCAGTTCCAATCGTTCGTAGTTCACACGAACATTGACCAATTCCGGACATTTCGGAAATGAATCCACAAGACATATTTTTTACATTTTCACTGGAGGCTCAGGTAAAAACTTTCTAAAAGACAACTACTTTTTTCCTTGCAATTTCGATGCAATTTTCCGAAAATTTGAATTACAAGTCATTTAATAAACTAATCTTTTTTTATTCAGAGATGAACCGATTCGTTCGGTCCATGTTTAAGAATAATTACTCTGATTGAAAGGGTGAATTACAAAATGTACAAAATATTACAATGGATTGCAATGTTTAGTAAACGCTTGGCAGCGAGGACTAAATAATTCGAGATGTTGAAATTGATCATGGAGCGATCATTCCTTCACAAAGAAGTTAGGTTCCAGTCTTCAGGTTCGTCAGTTTAAACTTCGCAGGAGATTCTTGAATAGTCATACATCTGTTAGAGGAATTCCTTAGTCATGCCGCAAATTGTTGGTAATGAGGCGTTGCGGCGCACAATGGTCCGGGCGGCCGATCTCTAGCAGTTCATTAAGATTTTAGCACTATTTGGAAGTTTAAGGGTATAACAATGTAAGTCGTTTGATTCGTTTCGACATCAGCTGCAATGTTATGGTCTCCGAAAACCTTTACTTACGAAATCATGTTCTCAGGTTTTGTTCATGTAAGAAAAATAATCCTATGTCAATCTTTGATCATGATTACTCTACAATATTAAACACAGTCAACCTGGAAAGATTGTTAATTTGATTAATAATAACATTGATTGTCCCTCTCTCCTTGTGCAAATCAATTTCTATGTATCTGAACGTGTTTTGAGATCTAGTGCAGAATTTCAACCACTTAAATCCAAATCCACATATGGAATAATAAATCCTATAAATCGCATTATTGCAAACTCTAATACACGCAGTGCGCGGATAAAAAAGAGTATCCTACTATATTAATAGTATATTAATAGTATTGATTTTTTTAATGGGTCGTTACACACATTCAAAAGGAAATTATTCACGATTATCCGATAATACCATACCTGTATTCCAACAGTTTGTGCATGTCCCCTCTTAGTTAATTTACGTTAATTCTTTTCTATTCTATTGTAAACATTTGTGTAAGAGGGCTACGGTCCGTTTATAATAATATTCATAAAAAATGTTCATTTTTAAATATTTGATATAATTAATAGTTTTTATTAAATGTCATTAATATCGACATTTTCGGCATTGCTAAATATGATATGAGACAAGTCATTTTTTATCAAATGAGCTGCTAGATCGGCTACCCGAACCACTGTGCGTCAGAGGAATTCCTTAGTCCTGCCGCAAACTGTTGGTAACGAGGCGGCGCGGAGCGGCGGCCTTACCGGCGGCAGCCAATTAGCGCCACGTTTCTCTTTTTAATAATGCAACGGCCTAGATATGCGGCCTGCACGGTGCGCCGGGTGTAATTACGCGGAAACCGCCGCGCCGGCCACTAATGCGTGCCGGTGCAAACACGTTGCGACCGCGAGAATCTATGCCCCTTGTCGCGCCCTATCGCCCGGGCTCGGTTTCAATGATTCCTGCCTTTCATGCAAACCCCTCGTATTTTTCCCTCGACGAATGCTTGTCTCTGATACCACCCGTGCACCGATCGCGTCGCCGATTCCACCTGCCTATTCTTTTTCTACCTTTGCACGCTCCTCTCTCTCTCTCTCTGCGATTATCTGTCGCTTTTATGCGCGCTACGGATGCTTCGAATATCCCTTTGCTAAGTCGGAATAGAAATTTCGATGGCCTGTCTCTGGCAATTAGCGGTAGATGATCTACAATTCTTCGCCGTGTTCGTTTCGTGATTAAACGAGTCGATCTCCATGCAGGAATTTTTCTGTGTCACGTACGGAAATAAGAGTCTGATAAGAATCTCTAGTCTTGTAATTATTTTCGGAAAGTAGGTCTTACAATTTTAACCCTGTGGTTACTGATAATTTTTATACAATCTTTTTTGTGGTTTATTTATACTTTCGTTAATGCAAATGTGCGAAATTCTCCTTTTTCTGATAATACTATCGAGACAAAGAAATTTTATTAAATCACAGCGATTCATTTGACAAAAGTTTTACAGTGGAAGGCCAAAATTTACTACAGTAAATCTTACACTTAGTTCACGATCTTCGAACCTGCAATATTGTATTGAACAAAGTTACTTGTTAAGTATTAAACAGTAACATCTAGGTGCAGTAGCGGACAAAGGTATAGGATGCTCTAAAAAAGACGATCGTTTCCAACAAACAAAAAGAACAAGGCAAAGATTATCAAATATTTTCACGACACTTAACGTGTCTGACCATAAACTAACCTAATTCTTCATGTCAGGGTATAAATCTTTTTTTATTACATTTGGCTAGCCACAGGTTGTTCCTGTTCTACTTATTCGACCACAGACCATCTTAATCTACTTGCCCATCTACACTGTATTTATTCTACCTGCTTGCTCGTATAGCATTTACTCTGCTAGCTTGCACTATTTATTTCATTTACTTGTTGTGATACATACTGTATATTTTACTTACAGGCTAATATGCTGTTCATTCTACTTGCCTGACAATACACTGTTCATTCTACTCGTCTAGCCATCGATTTCCGTAACACAGTCTCCAATCTACTCGTCTGACTATACACCTTCGCAATCTACGTTCCCATTCACGAACCGACATAATCTAGTTATTTGATTACGGATAGTCTCTAGTTTACATGTCTGACCCTAGAACGTCTTGTTCTACTTATTATCCATTCACGAGCAATTGCCAGTTGATTCACCTTAGGCTGTCCTTGTTCCATTTGTTCGACTAAAAACGTAAAAAAAGTGTAGAATAGACACATTCGCTGCTAATTTGCAACCTCAGGAAGTTTATTCAAGATCAAAGTAATTCGTTAAGTGACACCCCGAAACTGGAAGGTAAATCCTCAGCTATTAGTCTGGCTCTTAGGCGCCACTAAATAGCTATGCCATTGTACAAAATATTATTTACATTATTAGATTTATTTGTACTTAACGATATTTATGAAAAATGTAATAAATGACATTTTTATATTTTGCACGCCTTTTTACACTTTTTTTAAAATAAAATGCTATTAGTTAGCAATAATGTCGCCTCTTCGGATCACTTCTTTTATTTTCCCAGATCACTTCAGTTAATAATGGGTTAATAAATTACTAAACATTTACGTATCGTATGAGATATTATATTAACAATAAACCTACCACCACCGGTCCAAATGACCGGTTCCAGATTTTTTATTTCACAATTATTGAAATAATGAAAATGAGTTCATAAGGAATGATTGTATAGATATCTTTAGTAGAGCACGCATTACAATAGGGACCGCACAAAGTCTAAATAAAATCGATCTCGTCATTTTTATAAGGGAACATGTACCAGTTACTTTTAAGGCTCGGCAAGAGAGAGAGTTTAGTGTTAATTTCATATCTATAAAATTATATAAAATCGAAATATTCTAGGTCGGAAGAAATATTTGGTTCCGGAGTTAAAACCAATGCGAGTGCAAAGGGCTAATTTTGTTTATTCGAATATTTCGCAGTAGAGATGAATCCACGCAGCAGATCAAAAAATAATATGTCACCCAAACTTATTTGATTTTGTGCAAACAGAGTTCTAATAATTCGATCATCCGCTGTAGAACCGAATCCCCGAAGCAACATTTAACCCGCGCAATCTACTGATCAAACAGAAAGCGAACTAAACGCAACTGACACAGCGTTCAACTTGTTAAACAACTGAGGTGATGTCTATTAACAAACGCAAATCAAGCCCGTCGGTCGGAATTGAATTTATTCAACTGTTCGATGCAATCAGCCGTTGCTCTACAATAAATAAAAAGAGAAGTACGAACGACGACTATTTCGCAGACACCATTGGATCGGAAACACCACGAATGGCGTCGGTAGGGGGGCTAGAGGTCGAGAGAGCAGTCCGATAGATAACGTATCGAGTTTGCCGGGTTACACGCGTAATTTTATGGGGGGACGGACCCGCGGTGGTCGAAATTGAAACGTATGGGGGTGGCAGCTTGGGAATTCTCAGCGGGCTACGTCGTTTTTTCCGACGGAAAAACACGCGTATATTTCTTTCCGACTTTTTACGGTTTATCGAACATCCCCGGAGCATGGGGTAGCTCTAACGTGTCCCGTGCGTGCTCTAGCACGGCCATTTTGCAAGCAAAATATAGGTAGATGGAGCCGCTCGAATTATTTAAAGGTGGGAAAGGTCTCGAGGTGTTAGGGTTAATAATGAAGGGGAAAAGGGGAGGGGGATCCTCGAAGACATCGTAAACAGGGATTCTCGAACAGCAGGATCAAATTTTTAGGGGAGGGTGGCTGATGGAAGGACTTTCATGGGATACGCCGGAATTATGTGTTCATGGGACACGCGCGAATATCCGGTCGGGGAGGAGACGTCGCGAGGATATTTCCTTTTTAAGGCGACTTGTAGCGATCGTTGATCTAGTTTGCGGTTTATGGGGTGACGTGTAACTTATGCAGCGGCTATACGGTCTACGGTGGTGTAAAACCTCTGGGCGATGAAGTAGGTGAGGGTAGGGAAACTCTTTTTATGGGGCTGTGTCTTGAGAAATTGGCCTGGCTGTTCAAGTAATTTGCGAGACGTCTAATATCGTATTTCTAACTTCGTAGCACTCGATTGTATCGTTCTATTTAGGAGTAACTATTATTTTGTTACACGTACGGGTAAAATGGTTGAAAGTATGGCGCAGTCACAGCCTTTGACGCTTGGTTTCCTCCGTGACAAAAGCGATTCGCGTCGGAATTTCACGCCAGGCGTTCTGAAATCGGGGTAAGTGTATCCCGCCGTCGCGTTTCCACGGTTAGGGCGGATTGAAGAGCGAGGAACTGGCGGAGCGATTAGGGACGCCAGGTTTGAATAAAGGATTTCCACGGGAGTCGATCACGCACGGTTTCCCGCGGTTTGTCTTGCACACCTGTTTGAGAAATATGAATGAGCCTGGCTGTTCCCTGGGAACAAGAACACCTGGACGCGAACGATACGGTCGATCGTATCCTCCGTTGGAAAACGGCCACACACAGTTTTGCGAATCATTTGAACCGACGCGGTCGGACAACCGGTCCTTGTCCCTCGTTATTTTCGATGCCGGAAATATGGGTCCTCTCTCTCTCTCTCTTTTACTATCTATCCCTAGCGTTCTTTCTCATCTCGTCCAACCCTAGCGACACCGATCAGTCCTTCCGATTCATCCTCCTTTCATTTAAAACAGTGCGCCGTTCATTTTCCCCTCTACGATCGCTCCAGGACTATTGATCACTTTTCAATCGAGCCTCTTCTCCAGCGAAATAAATTTTTTGTCCTTCGGACCTCGGCTTCGCTTGACGTTGGATATATAAATTGGCTAGTTTACATTAATTTGTGAAAATAACGAGACTATATTCGTGGCAATTTTTAGCAGTTTTTAATGTAGCATTAAAATTGTCTTTAATGTAGCAAGAGTTTTGTTTGAACATTTATTGTTTTAATGTAAACACGTCAGTTTGTGCAACTGGTTTCAATGTTAGGTGCATAAATTTGTTCTCAGCCCTTCTTTCGCGAATTTTTGGATTATTTTCAAACAATCAGGATACATTCCATTAGCCAAAATAATCTTAATCATTTTCTATGCACTTTTATCATTTTTAAAATCAACTGAATTAGTTCGTTCAAAGAAATGAAGATACTAGAGTTTTAGGTATATCACAAGAATGTATCTGCAAATGCATCTTGACAATCTCAATAATTATATATTGTCGACGGTACGCTATCATAATTCTGTATAGAATTGTCACTTGACACTGTAATCTACGATGCTACAGTTATACGCTGCACGTAGTTCACATTTCAAGACAATAGTACCAATAAACATAAATTTCATAATCGGTAATCATGATAACATATACCTTCGAAGTGCTAAAGCGAAGCTATTGAGTTATGCATCGAGCAACTATGTATAGCTGGCTATAATGTCTCAAGGTTGATATATTTTGTTTACTAATTAACTTCATGAGAATCGAAGTCGAGAAATTTGTGCGAACCTTGAAATTTTAACCCTGCACATTTTCGTAAAGAAACCAAATTTCTTAACAATTGAACACAACAACGCGAAAAACAAAATTCAACCTGTTAAAATATTATTAGAAAATTCTATACGATCATCCCATTAAATCGCAGAGAATTAGGTCCTGGGTTAGGCTTTTTACTTCGGAAATATTTTTGCAAGGGAAGAAAATTAACACAATTGAAAACAATTTCTGTCTGTTAATATCTCATTAGAAAATTTTATAAAATTATTGCATTGGATAGCAGAGAATTAGATTGCGGTTTGACTGTCCGACTGATCTGGCTTTTCACTTTCAGTGGAATAAGGTGTCATGGTCAGACATGGCGTTCCCAGCACACGTCAGGTGGTCGCGTCGTTTATGGCATAAGTGCTCGCGCTCACGTAGACTCGGTGGTTGCTATAACCACTTCGGACACGATACGTTATAATTTAATAGTCGATGAAAATTCAGCGAACTCGTATTCTGTAGTATACATAGATTCCACTTAAATATTTACCAGATTGTTGTAAGTTATCCTTACTTGGCTTAATCGCATCGATCGCGCCGCTCAAGCTGCTTGCGATTCGAGCTCAGACCCCTATTTGTTATACAAAATTAAGAAACTTAAATTAAAGTTATTCTCCGTCATTAAACTGTAATAAATTTTTTCGGACAAATTATTCGATATTCAATTTTACGTAGAGTCTCTTAAGTCATTTAATTGTTATTTAATTCCTTTGCAACGCATTATAATGTTCACCCTGTATACAATCTAAAATAAGATTTTAAACAGTGTCCTTCTATATGTGCTCACATCAGAGGTAGGATTCTACAGATTTACAGTTGTTAGCATTACTCGCAAAGTCTGCATGTTCCGTACAAACGAAATTCAAGTTTGACCTTCATTTTCGTGGTCAGGGTCATTCGAAGATCATGTCACGAATTTGGGGAATTACGAGTTTTCAACGATTCGCATTCAGTATTTAGGGTTGTACGGTGGGATCAGAGGATCTATCGAAACCGAGGCATTCCGAGTTTCAGATATTCTTACACGGCGCGGCGGGAAAACCGACGAAGTTCCCCGAATCAGTATAAGAAAAATCGCAGGGAGCAGTCACGTTTCACCTCGAGGGAGGTTCCCATCGTGGCTGTTCGGTTGAAAACGGAACGATCGTAGTTGTCGCGCGTTGGCTCGGAAAAAGCAGTTCTCTTTCGCTATCTTTGTTCTCGGGAGCCGACACCCTCCGCCTATCGCTCGACGAAGAGGCCGAGGGCTTCGATAAAGAAAGCGCGGATAAAGAAATCAGGTCGGGCCTCCGTCAAACTTCCTCTTCTTTCTTTTTTATTTCATCTTTTATCCGCGAACGAACGCGACACGGTTTACGAAGTAATTATCCCCGGGGACGGGTTCTTGAAATTTTCATTAAATCGAGGCTGCCTCGATCGAGTTACTCCTATTTGTACAGGTATATCGAATTCTTTCTCGAATCGAGATCTCCCGTTGGCGAAACGATCGAGGATCCGGACCATAGAAACGCGACTTCGGGAAAGGGAAACATTCGAAACATCGAGCAGACCGTCGGAATTAGGTCGAAGATCGAGCCGAGTTTCACTAATATTTGATACGGCTCGATCCAGCGAGATCGCGACGCTTTTTCCAGAGACAGTTTTTCCAGGACAGCCAGCAGTTCTCCGTTTTTGCTCGCCCGGCAAAAACTGCACCGCACTCGAAACGGCAAAACACTGGATTTCATTGCGGAAACATCGGTTAGAGTTTTGCACGACCGTAGGGAATTAGCTGATAATCGTCTGTACAAGTTCCACACGGTTATTTCAGTATTTTGTACACAGCACGAAAACCGTGAGCCCGGAGAAGTCAATTGCTGCACGATTTTTTCGTATTTTCATCCAGCGTGTTTTCCTCTGCAGTTTTCCCTTCCAAGTGTGACAAAACGGCGACAAAAAATCGTACAGCAATTTTCAAAAGCTCGCTGCAAAGGGGAAGCTTCGAGCTTCAAAAAGTCACTGTTAGTTCAATTCTAAAAACAAATTTCCAAGTCTGCAGAAACGTTTGATAATGCAATAATTTCGACTAGACAGAATACTGTCTTCACTTTTCCACCGACTACACTATGTCGAGGTATCTTCGAAACATATAAGTGCAAGACTACGAAAGACGAAACTTCGAAGTACATTGTTCTACGACTTCTGTTTACAAAATTACGACAGATTAATAATCGCTTGATCGGTCCATCGAGAAATCAAATTTCAATTTTGTCCGACAAGAAAGAAATTGTCTTTTGACGTAAAAGCGACGCAAAACATTGCAGCCATTTTTAGCCGAGTTTCCGGTGTCTCATAGCCCCGTAAAGAACGGCAGCAGTCATCTACCAACACTGGAAACAAGATTCCCGTCGTCGCGACGCGAGCGAAACGCTTCGAAACACGATTAGTTCGAGCAGAGACAACGTTCTCAGGGGATTACTCCCGACACGAGAGTCACAGACTCGCGTAGGCACGACGGCATCCATTAAAACCCATCGTGGAAATGACTTAACGAACTTCGGAAAGACGATCGCGTCCTGCAACTCGCTCAAAGCGAGTTTGGAGGCGCCCGTCCGACCGAATTCCCTTCGATCTTTGCCCGGAAAAACTTTCAATACCCTGCGGATCCAGTTTCTAATCGAATCGATTCCATTTCGACACCTGATGTGTCGACAGTGGAGTGGGACGGTCTTGGTCGGACCAAGTATGTGGCTCCCCAACTAAACATCGGGTCGAAAATTTAAGCTTTTTCAGCGAAATAAAAATTTAATTGTATGCAAGATACAGGAGCTACGTAGTTCTATATACAGGGTGAGTCTCCTAAGACAAGCCACCTGAATAACTTCTACAATAATATATGGTATATGAAAATACTTTTTATTAAATACTTTCTATTTTTTGTGCCTACTGGTCTACGAAAGTAAGAAGGAGAACATTCTTCATGTTCAGTTCAATACATATCTTAATTCCCAGCGGAGGAATGGTGGAAGGTGTGATTAAAATCGATAGATAGTGCGCCTGATGAAATATAAAAACAAGAAATAACCGGAAGCTCGCGCAACAATACTTTTAAAAGTAGAAATAAAGATTAAAATCACAAAGATGCAGTTTAAATATCTCCTCCTTAAAGACCTCTTTTTAAAACAATCACGTCTCAAGAACAGAACTGAATTTATATCTTAATAAGATTTAACTACAGAGTGCGGGCAACTACAGCTGCAATAGACAAAAAAATCTTCCCGACTCAAACTAAATGGAGGCCATCTTGCGGCCGTTTCCACGAACACAAAGCCGAAAACTGAGGTCATTCGAGCAAGAGAAGTCCCTTCTTACGAGCGATCTTTACAAGACAGTAAAACCGCTTCAAACTTTTTACGATTCGACTCTAGTAGATCCCGAGCCCGTTTACAAGCGATTCAACGAGCATCGTCCACTTCCTCCGGCTATGATTGGTCGTTCCGTTAACTTTAACGCGTGCATTTTGCTGCGGTAATAATAGACATGCAGTTGCAGTTCGCCTGAAGCAAAACGAACTGTTTTGTCACGCTTCGAAGACGAATGAAGCTAGCGGTTCACTTGGAACGTTCATTGCGAAGGTGACTTCGTCCTTTGATCTTTATTCAGTTTTTGCGAATGAAAATGGTTAATGGATTAACCGCATCGCTAAAAGAAGATTTCAGTTCCTCTTTATATTAATGGAAAAATATATTTTTTAATTTCCTTTAATGTTCTCGCGTACAGCTTATAAAATATTTTTGTTAGAATAACAATATCTAAGTCTGTGGAGAACAAATTTCTCCCACAATTACAAGATATGGGGGTCAGATGGGAATTTATTTGTCTTCTTAATGACTTTAATTACTAAGATTGTCCTGTTTTCACTGTTTTGCATTTCAAGCACCCATTTTTCTCATAAATGCATGCAAGATAACTTTTTTAATTTTATGAAATGCACATGTGTCAGTTGTATTAATATAGAAATGTACAACGTACACCCTGGGAAATGGATCAAAAGAAGTCTGAAATGAAGAAAAAGCGTCGAAGAGAGGATTAAACGACTCGAAGTTTACCGTCTTTTATCCAAGAGTCGAGAACTGTAATTTCCCTCGACGATACTCCCGTTTTCATCGAAGAACAGAACAATAACAATCGAAAGTTATTCCCCCGCAAATTGACGAATAAATGCTCGCGATTATCCCTGCGGGGGACCGTTGACGCGTTTATTGCGCTCAGCCGGCACGGCGAGAGGAATATTTTTTCCCATTGTTGGACGCGAGACAATCGATTCTTCTTTTTACCATCCGGTCTCATTAATTGCGAGCCGAACGGTCGTCGATCCTCGATAATCTGTTTAATTCCGTCCTACTTTTTCCGAGTCCCTTCATTGTATTGTAATAGACCCATGAAAATCCACTTCACTTGGAACCATCAAAAATTTTACTCCACCCTCGAGGAGATAAGAGAATATTATTCTCGGAATAATAATTAAACAGCCAATCTTTATGCGACATCAAATTTCCGCAGAGCCGCTAAAGAATGCAATGAAAATATTAAACGCGAACAAGACCACCGTTCCATTCCACGTACAAGTACATGAAAGAATAATTAATCATCACATCGCTCTTCAAAATATTTTTTACACTTCTCAATTTGTTCATATTTAACACTATTTTATATTACTTTATAAAAGTAATGAGAATGTGTCTTCCAAATCCTTTGCCATTTTTCATATTTACACTCAAACAAATAAAGTTTTTTTAATAATTCCTCGTGAATACATCTTTACAATTTCGATAATCGAAATTTCTAGATGTAAGAATCCGTAGAATCGTCATTTTTACGGGTCCCGTGAATCTAAGGTTAATAAGTATGAGTAAAAGTTCATCGATTTCGTATGTATAAAATGAAAAAAATTCGATCATGTTTTGATCGTACCGTATTTTAATATTGCTCCCAATTTATCTTGAAATAGTAATAATTTGTGTAAGCATTTCATGAAAAAGAAGTTGATAGTCCTCAAAAGAAAAATACAGATAGCTTTTATATCCTCGAGATAAAAGAAAAATCGTCTCAAGAAGAATACGTGCTCATTGAATTGTACAAATGTTTATTCAGAACAAGATATTTATATTTAATCTCATTGTGAAAAAATACCGCAGTAAAATGTACATCCGCAGTAATAGGTACGTTTACCCTAGTATGGACACATTCTAGGTCTAGAGAAATGTTTGGTTTTCGAGTTAGCATAGTTCCGAGTGCAGAGAGTTAAAGGTGTAGACTGCTTTATCCAGGATTGCAAGGATGCGGGATTCGTGTTCTCATTTCTCTCTATTTTCTCTTCTATTAAAATGCACTAAAAAGGGGAAAATAATTTTTGTAGACATTAGTGACTATAAATGAAAGCGTGGAGCGCTAAACTATATTGACGTAATCTTCGTGGGCGCTTTTATTTATAGTCACTAATGTCTACAAAAATGAATTTCTCCTTTTTAGTGCATTTTAGTATAAGCGTGGTTTTGAAAAAGCTTTTTATATATTTTTTTATTTTCTACATTTTAGTGTCTTTTTTAAATGGAACCCAAGATATAGTAATACTGGTATGAAATAGTAAGATATAGAAATACGCGAGATAGAATGAGGGGATAACTCCGAGAGACGACGTCTCTTGATGGAATCCAGAATTATCCGAAATGGAACTGAATGAACGGAACACCACAACCACACTGAGCTCCTTCGGCGCGAAGTGGACCAGTGGAGTGGGGATGAGTCGGAGTGCGAACACGTAGTGGAGTAGAGAGCGCTGGCGGGCGGAGTGGGGATCGCTGAACGCGATGACGTACTACCGAGCGTCGCGCGGCGAGGTATGACGGTTAATATAAAAATCTTTTTTCTCCTAGACGCACAGTTTTTTTTTTTAATTTATTTATTTAATATTGTATTGCCATCCAGTTCTGAGCTATGTTTGAAGCTTCAAGTCTCTAGCTCAGGCGTGACCAGAACTAGCACGCGCCGAGGCATTCTCAAGGAATACCCGTGGAATACCCCCACTTCTCCCGGCCGCGCGTCTCGCTCCCCTTGGCGGCCTTAGTTGCTCCGAGCTCCGAGAAGTGGGGGTATTCCACGAGTATTCCTTGAGAATGCCTCCGCGCGTGCTAGTTCTGGCCATGCCTGCTCTAGCTCAGTGGTTTAAAATTCGATTACAAGATTTGACGCATACAACAACAACGACAACTCGGCAAGCTAATATAAGTGTGGTAAAAATGGGGGTTTTCAGTAGTCAAAAACTAAATTTGCATTATTCGGAAGCATACAACTGCGCATGTAGCTATTTTCATAGCTACATGCTACCGAATAATGTAAATTACGCCTCGTAAACGAAAAAATAGGACTTTTGAGGGCGATAGCGCCCTAGATCGATCTTTTATCTAGCGTTTTTGACTACTGAAAAAACCCATTTTTGTATTATCGAGAATTGAGAACCCGAATCCCGCACCCTTGCAATCCTGAAAACGAGTCTACCGCCTGAAGCTAGTGATGATCGAAGAGTGGTGTTGATTGACAGCCGAGCACAGTAGAAAGGTCCAGCCATAATCAGACACAGAGTTCAAGGAGAACGTTCTTCCCGTCGAACGGGACGGTTTGCACGCATTTGTAGCCGGGGCACGCGACAGCAACGAGTTTAGAATCTAGCGGGAACCGTGCGGATTAGAGATCTATCTTTAGAGAAGCCTTCCTTGACGGTCGCCGCGAATGCTCGTCGCCTAAACGCGCGTTAAGCTCGCCTAAAACCTCGGTCCCGTCGACGCACCGTTCATCGTAAATAACCCGTTTCGCACCGTTGATCGAACCACCCGTCGATAACTGTCCGGAAACTGGAATCCGCGAAAACATTGATCGTTTCAACGTTGCACGGGGCGCAACAATTTTCCGGAAAATTTTTAAATGATGCTTTTATTTCCAGACCGCGCGCTGCTCCGCCCATAATGGAATTCGAAACAAAAACTCTAGAACGGATATTCACGAATTTTTAGCATCGATCCGTTAAACGGTAAAAGAATATGTCTGTGAACATGTTATTTGTATTATTTTACAATCGTTGCTCGGAGATTCAAACTTCTGTTTAACAACATTCCTCGAATATAGTGTGATCAATATTTTAATCTGCATAAATACCCGCAGTCTGATCATTATAATTATCCACACCGATTCCATTGGTTTATTATTTATTACAGTAAGGTTCATATTTCGTATTGTTGTTGATCGTATCGTATTCTTTAATCGTGAACATATTAACCTGCAAACAGAGAGTTCGTTGTTCAATTATGATAAACACTAGTAACAATACAAATATGCTAAATTGAGATCGCTTTTAATCCCAAAGACAAACTTTTTTTTCAATATATAACTAAACAATTAATGCATAAACACGGATCCAGCTGTGACTGTCGTAGAAGTCGCAAAAGCATCCACTGTCGAAGTATGAAACAAGGAAATCAGGGCATCTATTTTAGTAACTACAGTCAAACACAGAGATAATTATCCAACATTCCTCATTATCATTTCGATTCGTATATTACACTCGTTAAACTGTTTGAAAGATTTTTCTGGCTCCGGACGAATTGTTTAATAAAGATGAATGGCTGGGCGATTCTTCCGGCTTAAACGATTACGATCGGTTTCTGTCATTAGTCACGAGTATCATCGCATCGTCGAATGGATACCTCGAAACAGTGAACATCCGTCTGCAACGAATTCGTAAGAGAGGTGCTCAGCGTCGATTGGTTCGATCAATTTTTCCGAAAATGGCTCCGAGGGTTCGCGAGCCTCTAATTAATCCCCTTTATTATAGCCCGAGCCGCAGCTGCGAGAGGAAAATTCGTTGGAGGACCATTCATCCACCCGATCTCTCTCATTTCTTTTTTTTTTTTTATTTGGCGCCGTTTCTTCTCGTGGTCACACTAACGACCGAATCTAATGGATTCAAATTTGTTTCCGCGAGGGTGGAAAATACATCCCTGCGAGCGATGAAAAATTGAAGACTGAAATTTGGAGAAAATAGATTTCAAACATCACTGGATACATTAAACCGCAAAAATCGTTCTCGCGTCTATTCCTAAACATTTTGAAGATCACTGAAAATTTAAATATATAAATTAAGATCAAACGATCCAAATGTTCGGAAGAAGTTACAGAAACTTGATATAGATATAGAACTTGATATAGACGTAGCAGGGAAGTCTTGTTGGGGTCCTGAGTAGACATAATTATATAATTAAGACGGATTAAAAAGTATAAAATAATTTTTCGTAGCCCCATACAGATAGTCCTGAAAATTTGTGATTGTGAATTTTTAATATCTCTGAAAACACTTGTAAGATTTAAAACGAAAAACACACCATACACTAAATTATAAATAAGAATTGCAGAAAATAAATGAGACAGAAAAATCGAAATATAAAATAATTAATCGAACTCAACAAATAATAAATAGTCGAACTAAAACACACACAGATCAATAATATCACAAAATTATCGGAAAGTAATTAATAATCCATCAGCATTGAGAACGAAAATTATAAATTCCGTAAGCAAATTCAATAGAACCATAATCACTTAAGAAAAGCAAACATGACATAGGTTATAAATAGCACCATCGTATCTTTCAATAACACCGACTGTGTGTTGACCCGTACCTTGCGGAAAAAAAAATTCGCTCACGAATGGGCCGCGTGTCTCTACTACGCTTGTTCTTTCGCCAAGAAAAGAATTTCTCCTGTGAGAGCCCCTAACTCTCTCACACGTCTCTTTTGAAAAAGACCGATCTCAAATCGCTCTTCTTACGGCGAGAGGTCCACCCCGTTCGGGCGCCAATTTTTCCTGTTCCTCGAAAGGAAAAGGAACCGATCGCGGGAAATTATGGGCGACACGTGGTCCTCCCGGGACAAACAATCACTCGCGCATTCGAATCGGAAAGATTGCACTGATCGAGAAAACCGGTAGTTTTCGAGTAAACCGAGTAGCCAAGAATATGTGAAACGGATATCGCACGCCCCGGATATTCCATTCGGGGACAACCGGCGGCGTAACGACCCACGGCCTCGCGTCCCTCGCAGGATAGCTACTCCCGGTCGTCGGTAACGCCGGCGGACACGTGGTTCGCGACACGAAATTACGGACCGACACTTACCAGACGGCGATGCTCTCGTCTCGACAGCCGACGCAAAATACTTATTAATATTCGCGAATTTAATTGCGTGTGTGTTCACGGTACGCAGTCCTTCGACCCAGTGACCCAGTTCGAGCCGGCTCGAGAACGCGGAAGCGAGACGTCCCCCTACTTCCTCAACTATCTCCTCCAATGCGACGCTCGGGCCTATCGCGCGGTTCCTCGCAGCCGAGCCGAATTTAGTGACTTCGGTCCCGGGCCTCCGGTAGTTGATCGATTCTCCGGGGCGACGTTCGATGTAACACGGCGAGATCGGTCAGGGTGGATCCGAGCCATTCAGGGGTTGCTCTCGCGGCATATTCCGGACGAGAGGTCGACGAGGTTGGGCATCCCTAATCTTCAATATCCTCGTCGATGTCTCCGGGTTGGTGAATCCGGGCTCGGTCCAATCGCCGCTGTCTTCTCGAGGTATCTCGCCAATTAGCGGCAGGAGATAGGTATTACCGGGCCTCTCACGGAATCCGGCTAGTCCTGAAAGTTCGTGTAGCGCCCAGCGGCGCGACATTCAAACGCGGTAATTCCTTTCTACTGGGACTCGGACGTCTCCAGGGAGATCGATCGCAACGGCCGTCTCGTTTCGGCACTGAGAGTGACCCGGTCTCTCGTAAAGGGTTCGGACAGACGTTGGCAAAACCTGCCACGTCACAGTTTAAAGTACCAAGTCTCTAGCTCATCGGGAAGTTAGTTCAAAATCAATTGCAAAATTTTTACGGAACAGACAAACAGACAGACAAGAAAGCGAGTTAATAAAAACGTGGTAATAATATTCTGCATCGATTATGGGAAGCAGTAGTTACATAAAAATCCCTTAATCCCTTAATAGTCTTTTTACATTGAAAACAGCATAACAATAGTTTAACTAAGATTTCTTATATTTTTCACTGTTTTATACAATACTTCACACCCAGTTGTATTCTTCATAAATGCATAAAAATCCGCGGTCTAGTCATGAGAGACCCCAGTATACAAGTGAAGGGTTAATTAGAAGGGAAGATTTTTGCGATCTGTGTGGTCGCGAGCCGGTGATGTCGCGAACGCTCTACTTTCGCGTCGAGATTATGCACAATTACTTGGTTTCCTCTTTCCGGAGGAGTCTGAGACACATTCAGCGCGTCGTTTTGAAATTTTCCCACGGCTGGACAGAGGCGTTTCCGTCGGACGCCGCATTTAGCCGCGCGGCGACAATGCCGGTCAGGAAATGTTTTCCATTGGAGGCTCTTTTAATTTTATGACACTTTCATTACACCGGCCGCGGCCGTTCCATTTGCGGCCGATGATACGGGCCGGCCTCTCTCTCCCGCAAGCGAAGCCGAGACAAGCCGAGCCGAGCCGAGCCGAGCGTGTTCGCAAACAAAGCTCGAGGAGCAAACCACACTCCGTTTTTATCGAGCCGCGCCGCGTGCCGCATTATCAAACGAGCCGTGAACGGCAACGAGATGCAAACACTTCCTTCGCGATCGATTTCTACCCCACCATCGATGCTGCGGAATATACACTCGATTCGTTGTTTTTTTACACGATTTAGTATATCCTGACTTTTATTTTACGATGTCGCTAAGAACCTAGCAGTAAGTTAACAAAAAATTGTATGCAATAACCTGTTATTAAAACAACTAGCATAAAACCCGTTGAAAAATCCACGGCTGGCTTATTTCTGGAGGTATGTCACTATTCTTGGCTATAGCAACGATTTTAGTGAATCGCTAGCACGATCTGTCCTCTCAGTTTCTATGATAGAGAACGCGCATATTTTAAACAGTATATTTTTGAGGAACTTGAATAACACTAATTTAATTTTAGCACTTGATCCTGCAGAATTTCCGAGATAAAAACATATTGGTGCATACCTTTAGGTTGCCCAAAGTTCAAATTTCTATGCCTTCTGTGTTTCGTTACTCGGATGGCGTTTCACCTCGGGGCGTGACGGATCAGACTCATTCACTGAGCCGCATTAGCCGAGCACTAAATTTTCCGAGAAATTGTTAATATTTGCACGATAATTCGAAGTCGGAAGTATTTAAATAAAAAATGGAGATAATCAAACTCATTATTTCCAGAATGAATTAGTGAAGGGGCAACGAGAGGAGAATACGAAACCTGGCTGAAAATAAAACAGCACAACTCCGTCGAGAGGTCTAACTCGGCGAATTAATGCAAACACGGTAATCGAGTCCCGGCTGTCAATATTGGACCTATAAAATTCAAGCAGAAATACCGATAAGATATTGCACGGGGCTCCGGACTGATGGTTAACGAGCTGCGAGAAGAAAGGCAGGAAGTTTGCTCTCGAAACTATCGGATTAACCGAACCGAACTCCGCCGAGTGAAATTAACTTGAATCAAACTGTCCCGGGCACGAAAACTCCCGTCGCCGAAGCGACGAATCGTTCGCTGAAAAGCGAGACAACTTTCCCCCCACAGTCTCTGACAGAATGTCCTTCCCGGTGAGTTTAGCGAGAGACACTACCGACAGCGCTTCGCGATTTAGCACAAGTTCCGGCGACTGAATTCTTTTTTCCCTCGGACATTTCTATAACGCGATTTCCGTTTCATTGGTGGGGCTATTTCGAGTGAACTTCCAACTATTAATTTTATCGAGTTCGGCGAAGTCGGTCGCACGCGACACTGTTGCAAAGTTAGCGTTTTAAAGCAGCTTCGAAATGGCACTAACATTCATTTTTGGTTTTAAACGAATCGAGACCGACACCGACAGGTTCCGACCAGTTCGGACACCTGGTTTGCAGCCTTACGAATTTCCCTGGCCCTGAAATTTAGGATTTGTACTCAGGAATGCACGATTTAATCGTCAGACATCAATTCGTAAAAACACCAACTGTGTTCCTTAAAATGATCTTACACTACAGTGCAAAAGAAAGAAGCACCCAGTATAATTATAAGATACAATAACAAACAATATCTTTATGTAGAAATTCTATTGTACAATGATTGATTTATTGCATTTAAAGTATTAGATAATCCACAGTAACACATATCCTCAGAACTATTCAATTAAACAGTGGAATCCTTTTTCAAAACTGACTGTGTTCTTATTTGATTTTTTACGCTTTTCTAGTAAATATGGCCGGGTGTGTGCTTCTCTCTTTTGCACAGCAGTGTATGTGTATTAAGCTTGAAACTTGCATACCATGTGCATTCTATAATCGGGTAAACAATCATTTATACATATATCTCATTGTCAGTAAGAAAAATTAGAATGTGGAGCAAACGTTTGTTTGCAGACGAAATCGACAATGGTTAAACGAGATTGCGGAATTGGAGTGTTCTGGTAGTTCGCAGAGGTTTTAAACGTGCTATTTGTCCTGTATCGAGGCAAGAGAGCCACGTCGACCACTGAACAATCAAATTCGATCTAGTTCCGGAACTTTTCGCGCAAACCGCGTATTTTAGCGAGCGTGACGCGTGTCCGGCTGTTTCCCGAGGTCCCGGCAGGCGTCGAAGCCAGAGACTCTGCCACCGGGATGCAACGAGGATCTATTAAAAGACGAGAATCCCTCTCTCTCTCTCTCTCTCTCTCTCCAGATCGGGGTTGGACAGTTCGAGTTGTACGAAAATAAAGCGCATTCTCACCGTGAGAGCGGAGGGAACGCGTGTCCGCCTCGTAATCGCCGCGTGACACGCACGGTGTCGCCGTGACACGCGACCAAATCGATCCCCGAGTCGACCGGGAACGAGGAAATCGGTGACAAATTAGGTCAACGGGCTAAGCGAATTCCTTAGCCGATCCCGGTGGCACCCCCGCATTAATCACGACCAGCCATATTTCCATAAATTAACGCGGAGTTGGTAATAAGGCGTGTGGACGGATCGCTTTTTAATGGTTCCCTCTTCTCTCAGTCACCATTATCTTTTGTCTGACGTGTTCATGTGGGTCGCGGTTATGAGTGGCGGAGTCATGTGTTCAGATTGAACAATGATTTTAATGTACAGTCTGCCACAGTAATATTCGGACACTCTTAAAAAGTCACTTAGGATTAGAAGGATTAGTTTTCTGGCTGACGTAAAAGAAGTTTTCCAAAAAGTTGCAATTAGAACAATGGGGAAAATTTTAATGATTTACAACTCTTTTTATCTGGCCTGTATTGAAAATTCCCGGTGATTGGAGTGTTACTATTATTTATTTAGTAGATTGAATTTTAACTGGACCTTCGAGTATTTGCTCAGGTATTTAAGGTAGTTGCTTTTCAAGAAAAAACACTATCCTTGCAGAAAATGCACTTCTGAAACTTTGTCCAGGGAATTTGGGCACACATCCACGGTCTACCAATAACTTTAGCATCGCATTAGAATCAAGCACCGTATCGTTGCAATAACAGAATAATATTTGCAATAAAAACATTGATTTTCTCGAGTAACGCTGTGTTTGTTTTGCAACCATAGCACGCAATTTTGAACAGCGGCGCGCACATTAAATCTCTTCCGCTAATCGCCCGTCCAGTTACCTCAGTAATTACGGTATAACTTCATTGTCCTTCTCTCGAAAACGCTTCTCGAACACGTGCTCTATAATTTTCTAAGCTAACTGCATATTACTGCTTCAACAAAACCGTACGATGATAATGGCTATACTAACCCTGGTCTATTTTGACACCGAGTATCAAAATAAATTAAGAGGACAGCTGTTACATTCGAAATCACAGAAAGACTAACATATCCGCTATGCTCTTAGAAATGTGTTTGAAATAATTGATTGATAAAGCTGTGAATGCTCTTAAGCACCTTCGAATTTACATGGCTGTAGAAAGGCTCAAATTTTCGAGATTTAACAGAGATTTCTTATATCAACTCCAACCTATTATATACTTTCTCAGTTGGAATGTAAATTGTAAGCATAAAGAACTTCATCTCGATGAGGAACCTTCAGAAATATGTCTGAAAAAATTGATTAATAAAGCTGTGGATGCTCATTCGAAAGCACATTCGAATTTACATAGTTGTAGAAAGGGTCGAATATTCGAGATTTAACAGAGACTTCTAATATTGACTCCAAACTATTGTACTTTCTCTGCTCCAATAAAAATTGTAAGCATAAAGAATTTCATCTCGATGTGGTACCTTCAGAAATATGTCTGAAATAATTTATTAAGAAAGCTGTGAATGCTACTGAGACTCGACGTATGAACACCAAGCTACGTTCTCAGTTCTAATGTGAGTTGGGAGCCTAAATAATTTCCTAGAGCCATTTGATGTTCGAAGTGGATTAATCCGCTTCTGGATCGGTCGACGAATTTCCGACGTAATCGCGAGAAATGGAAGACGAGACACGTAATCAGCCGCGCTTCACTCGGCACAATGAATGAATATTCGAGGGAAGCTCGCGGCCAGATAATTCCGCGAACAGATTAGGAATAATTGGGGGCGGCGGGTCTAGCGATCATCCCCCGTCGACGAACTACTATAAGCGGCAACGCGCGAGAAGTGAACTTCCTGATTAATCGGATAATAGGGACCCTGAAAGGCGGGCTCCTTCCCTGACGAGAATCCAAAGCGACGATGGAGTCTCCGAAAATCCGACAGATTTCACACCGAACACCTTTTCGTCCCTTATGAGTCAATCGACTTTGACGCTTGCAAAATTATGCGCCCTCCCAGATTTGTTTAACGCGAAACGAATGGACGCATTAATTTTTAAGTTCCTGAGCAGATTTATCCATCTTTTGAGAGCATAAACATATTTTTGTTATGTCGACATAGCGATCGTGCTGGAAATTATACTGTGATTCAATTAGAGTACTCCATGAGACCAATATACATATTTGATAGATCTATAGATTTTTGGGAATTTTTTAACGCGTAACTAGTAGACATATTCATTTTAAATTGTGTGGATATATTTGGCCATGCTTAAAAAAAATAAGAATATTTATTTATGTAACCAAACTAGGTTTACGGCATCAATAAATAAATAATTGTAAATAATTGTATTTATTTATGTTGAAATAGCGATCGTGTTCGAAATTATAATGGTTCAATTAGAGCGCTGCATGAGACGAATAAACATATCAATTTGAGGCTTTGTGGCTAGATGTATGGTTTTTGGGGAATTTTTTAATACAAAGCTAGTGAACATACTAATTTTAAACTTTGTGGATAGATTTGTCATTCTTTGGAGAACATAAAGACATTTTTTATGTCGAAATTATAACTCTGTTCAAAATGATCCTCCAATTTCGCCCTTTATGGGACTAACAAGCACATCGATTTGAAACATTTCGGCTAGATCTATCGACCTTTGGGATTGTTATGTAGAAAACACAATAGACACTTTAATATAAAACCTCCTGGTCGCAATTATCGATGATTAAACAACCTTAAAAATATTTTTGGTGCCCAAGAATAATGACCGCACCGAAAACTACGACGATTGATCCAAAGAAAGATACTCGGCGATGCTTTACGAGAGATTAGAATGGAAAAGTCGAAAAGATGTGATCATTTTGATGAGCGTGCTATTGTCTGGACCGAAACAGATTTCGAACGGTCAATCGGATCGAGCGAGAGTTTCGAAAACAGATTTTCGAAGTCGCGCTGCAAGCTACGCGGAGCTCGAGTAAATCCTTCATCAGGAAACTGATAAACAGCGATCAAGACCGCGATCGTCGTGGAAGCTATTTAGGTCATCGGTGACGAAGCAGTTGCAAAGTTAGCCGAAGGGCAGAGTAAACAGCAACCCCCTCGTCTGAAGGGTTTTACGGAAGAATGTTTACGGCGTGGCACGCGCGATTGATCGAGGAGAGCCAGCGATCCATGAACGAGCGGCTTCCATGCGGATAGTGAAGATCGAGGGAGATCCTAATTGAGACTGAGGACACACCGATCATCCTGTACACGTCTAACACAACTCAAAATTCTCGGATTCTTCTCCTGATTATAGAAACACTACTCCTGCTACAAGATTCTATTTTTTGAATAGAAGTAATAATTAGAAATATATAATATAAAATAATAGAAGTGAGCTGGTAAAACTTCGGGCTCGAAATTCTGAGAATTGAAACTGTAAAAATCCTTTTTCTCAGATAATAAAAATGTTAGCATAAACCGATTATTGTGCGCACTTCTAATAGATTTGGAAATTCTTGGATTTCTTTGTTTACTATAGCTAAATTGCTATCGTAACAATATTTTACTTGGAATTGCTTTCAGCACAACTTGTATCCGAAGTAACACGGCTCTTAAAATGAATGTAACAATGATAGATAGACTATAAGATGATATCAAAATTCTAGCAATCGGAATCGTAAAAATCCCTTCTCTCACATAATAAAAACGCGGTTTGTCTGTCACGAATTTTCAGACTTCACCGATCAATCCTCGAGTGATGCCGAAGCCAATTATTTTAGTTCGAACGTTTTCCAGGAATCGAAGAGTTCGAATACTTCCCGCGAATCAAAGAGTTCGCGTGTTTTCCGAGAATTAGTGAGTTAGAATAGTTCCCGAGCTCGTGTAGAATATTTTAAGAAGAGCCAGGCTCTGTAGAATGCAGGAATCGATCCGTAGCATGAATGTTTCATCGACGCCGTAATTTTCTTCTCTCGGAGAATTTTCACAGTCGCAATAATAAAGTATTAGGAGAGACCAAGCTCCTGAATGAATCACTGTAGGCGATAGTAAACCAGGCGCGGCGTGGCTGAGAGAACGAGAAAAACGAAAAAGAATAGCCGCGAGTCGTGCACCTGAGTCGTAGCTGTCTTGTCTTTCTTGCTCGTGATGATACAGCCTTCGCTATTTCCGACGCGAATGCAAACGCTATTTATAAATGTTCACTATTTTCACGTTCCTCCGGCGACCTTACGATTATTGTGCGGAATCGGAAGGGAGACGTAAATGCGAAACTCTGGGAGGAAAGCGTTAACCTTTGAGTCCGAAAATTTTCCGGCGTTGACGTTGATCGAGCCAGAAACGAACACGCGGTTGCATAAACGTGTCAGTAAGCGCTACATTTTGAAATACGTGTGTATGTGATTTCCTATAATTGTGGACATATTTGCAACTGTTGAAATATCAAGAGACGTTTGCTTTCCTTCGCGATTATCTCTGGGATGGCCAAAATCCAATAAAGCTGCCCCAACTGCACAACAACTAAGAATAAATCGTCCTATGACGCCGGCTTCAGTTAAAACAAAATAAATACACATTTTTGTAACGTGATCTTCATTTCTCTTTTCCAGCTTTTCACATTACAGTATCGGAGGACATTTTGTTCCTATCGTTAACTATTAGTTTCATAATTCTTCCTGCGTATCGAAATAGTACGTGGGTGAAAATTAGATCGCGAGAATCAGATGAAGAACTACGATGAACACAGAGTGAATAATAAGAATTTTTAGAGTACAGTAAAAAAAATATATATATAACATTATTTCCAACAATCCTTCTTTGTTACCTCGTAATCCCAACAGATTTTTGACAACAAAATAAAATAAAATACAGCACAACAGTGGAAAGTAGATCATTGTCAAGCTGATCACAGTAAAGCCAAGATGGATAAATATTTTTACAACCTGAGAATTTGTAAAATGAGCCCCCCCCCCCCCATTTAAGAGAGTTTGAATTAAGATATTTAAGAGTTTGAGTTTAAGTAAAAATGAATGTCCTGATACTAAGAATTTATGGTCTATCAAACGACTGACAAATGGACCTAGGCCACTTCGAAAATAAAAATTTGTATCATTCTATTAACCAGCTAATTTCCTTTTTATAAAATCTTTGTGATTTTAAGTATATTAGTTACAATTTTGCTTCAGAATGAAAAAAATAAACGGCCCAACTGATTTGCGTCTACGTTTCTTTGATTTGGCCGGTTCTTCGCACTAGAGTATTAAAATACATTTTCTTTCGTCCGTCATCGATTTGAATAAACGCAGAACAGGATAGAACCGCATTCAGTGAGTCGAAACAGTACAACACTTGCATTCCAGCAGCGAAGAAAAATAAATGAACGACTTAGCAGGAATCTAGAAATTTATAAAACCATTTCGGAATACCGTTTCATCTTTCTCCGGCTCGTTTCGTTGCGGTTTCATCAGAGTCCCGGCCCTCTCACGTCCAATTACGCGTAATAAAGACGACCTAATATAATAATCATAATTTTCCCTTTGGAGGGTGTCGGAGCCGCCTGGAAAGGATCTCGGGAAGAGGGAAAATGGGTATCCGCCGAAATAGAGTCAGAGATCGCGGCGTAATTTTTTCCCGGCCTCGGAAAATTCCCTCTCGTTTAATTTTCTTCCGTGGAAGAGGCTCCCTGCGGCTCTACGCCTTTGTACGGTTAGCAGCCGCTTTAACGACGGTGTAATAACCACGTTCGACGAGCCATAATGATCAGTAAAGGGCGGGAGACCGTCGGAAAGTTGACGGGGTCGGGTTTACGTGGCTGGGAATTCAAATGGAATCGCGAAGTCTCGTTCCCCATCCCATTCTAGCATCGATTAACCCTATTCTCTGTCTCTACCCCGTTTATCACCGGTCGCCCCCTCTCTCTCTCTCTCACACACACATACATCCACAATCCCCTGCGATCTCATCCTCGACCACGTATCACCGAATTCCGTCATAATTCCCCGAGCATTTCGCTGTCGCATAAATCGTGAGATAGATACCGCCGATCGAAAAGTTTCTGCTCGGCAGATAGCCGAACTGCGAATTTTGATCGTTCGTTTTGTACTGGAGCTCGCGCTCCAATTTGCAAGAATTTTATCGGGATCGAATAGCGAAGCACGTATTTCTCTAGGCAAATTGCTAGATTCTATTTTATTTTTGCTGATACTAAAAATTAACGATTGGAGAAAGCAGTTGACGGACTACGGTTTTTGTTAATTTTTATAGGAGCTTTTTCTTATTGCGTACAGCCTGGTCTGTTCGCACGAACTTCAATT
This sequence comes from Lasioglossum malachurum, assembly GCA_028455605.1. Classification (NCBI taxonomy): domain Eukaryota; kingdom Metazoa; phylum Arthropoda; class Insecta; order Hymenoptera; family Halictidae; genus Lasioglossum; species Lasioglossum malachurum. The sequence continues at coordinate 14,392,135 of CM052313.1, read as the reverse complement.
TCCAACGATTTTGCCATGATAGAGTAACGGAACACGCGTATCTTTCTAGGCGAATTGGTAAATTTTATTTTAGTTTCACTGTCGTCAGAAATAGATGCGATTGGAGAAAGCTGGTTTCTATTTAACAGCGGAACGAAAAATAAAAGGATTAAAAAGGGAAGCGAATAGAAGATAAAACGAACCGCTCCAGCTCCGAATAAAAATTCAGAATAAACGAAGTCCCGCTACAAAAGACACTAAATTTGATAAAAACGGGCGTTCAAGATGCAAATCTGATTGCGAGTAGAGTCCCAAGAGAGAGAAAAAGGGGAGAAACCTTTGGCCTGGTATTACAAAGTAAAATCTTTTTCCCAGAAGCAATTAATATCCAATTAATAGGAAGGAACCGAGTCTCCAGAGCACGGGAGACTCTCTTCTAGAATGCAACCGAGGCCCCAAGCTTTTAATATACATATATATATATATATATATAATTATCGATGGAACAGAAACGCGATAATCAGATTCGAAACGTGAAGAATAAAAAAAACGAGGGCACGACGAGGGAACAATCGCACGCCGCCGCGCTGTCTGGAAATTTAATTAACACGATGACTCGGCCAGCTTTCGTTCCACTGGCATGTTTAATTAATAATATGTTTAATTAATAACTAGCGCGTCGGATTCGCAGTGCCGGCTCCCCAACGTCTCGCAATTGGCCGCTCGTAATTATTGCGAGCGCAAGATTGATTGCCGATCGGAACGAGCCACTTTCTCCGGCGAAATTCCCCGGGGAGAGAATTGCTAATCGCCTAGCGCGATAAAATTCAAAATGGGGAGGCCCCTATCGTCTCAACTTGGCAAAAGTGGATAGTTCGCACACAGAAACTTTCGCAGAAATTTTCTTCCGCTCGCTGAGACACCCCTTCGACTCACCAAATTGATTTCAGGTCTCTATAGAGGAATTTTTGAACGAGCATTTTTTAATACTTGCCTTCACCAACGATTGATTATTGTTGTTACTAGACTGCAGATTTCATGCGTTTATGACAAAGACGAGTTGATGCAATTTAAGACAGTGGTAAGATTAAACAAATTAGGAGTGCCAATATACAGGGTGGACCACGAAGCGTGATCAGCTTAGTTTATTATGCTGTTAGTGGTTCGATCGGATGATTTTTTAGCTAAAATAACACGACTCAAGTAGAGCTTTAAAATGATTGTACCAAATTTGTTGTCAATCCTTTTAATCCCAGAGTTATCAAGGTCACCTTTTATAGGTAAACCTATAAAAATAAACGATACTGAGACGAATTTGCATCATGTGACAAATATTTTTTTCTGAATCTAAAACGATCGAAATAGTAATTTCTTAACCTTTTACGCCTGTGTATTGTTGCTGGACAACACCATTTTCGGCATCGATTCAATTAAGGTAAATGATATTTTTTTAATGTTTCCTTGGTTTAGATGAAGAAAAAAGAAATACATTTTATGATGCTTGCCGAATTCGTCTCAGTATCATTTCTGAAAAGCTGGTAGGAAAATTGTAGGTTGACCTATAAAAAACTGACGGTGACCTTGATTGCTCTGGAAAAAAGGGGTTGACAACAAATTTGGTATAAATGACATATCTTTCCTTGAACCATCTTAGATCAGCTAAAAAATATTCTGATCGAGAACCACTAACAGCAGAATAATCTGAGCTTATCACGCTTCGTGGTCCACCCTGTATTATTTTCAGCTTACTATTGAAAAAATAACAAAAAATTGGAGATTATCATCCTCGGAGAGAGCGGGGTCTTAATTGATAAGCAGGTAACGATAATTTAAAAGTTTACGGGGAGGGACGCAGCTTAAATTCTCAGTCGATCGATCGGCAGGTTTAGCGAAGAATCTCGGTTGATCGTAATTCTGTCGAGTCTGGTCGGTGTTCGGCGGAGAGGGGAGGGGAGATCGACTGGCCTAAGTGATTCATATTCGTTAGCATAATCGGTCGGGGCCGCCCGCCCAGGAGATTTCCGTTCCGCGGGAACTTCTTAATTACTCGAAACTTAACCAATTATCGCGGCCGGGTTAACCGCGCGTGTTAATCGCGTTGCGTGCGCGCCGGCTTAACGGCGTAACAACCGTTTAATGCACGGCAAGATGTCGTGACAGTGATCCTAGATTACGTCGCGTCGGTGTGTGCTATCGCGTGAACTTTTCTTTTCTGAATCGCGTGATTAATTCGCCCGGGCCGTACACGTGTTGCCAATCTGTTCAATCTGTTCCGAACACCTGATCGAAGAACGGTCCCGCACACCCCTTTCTGTAACCCGGCACCCTCTACATTCGATTCCAAGAGGGATCAACAAGTCTCGAGATGCCTATCCAACGCGTTACCCTTGTCCTCGCATTTTATTCTGCCTACCTCCCTTCGCAGTGAAACGCACCAGAATTTTATTTCCGAGTAATCGTTCCTTTTTTAGAAATCTCATTCGAGATTTATTGATACATTACATAGGGTTACCAGTTCAGTGAACGAGTATACAGTTGGTAGACAAAATGAAGCGGACACCCTTTAACACTAAACCTACCAAGCATTAAAGGTATCTGACAAATACTGCCTTATAAAAATGGCAACTCTAAATTTATTAAAATTATCTGTAATTTTTAATACAATAGATGCTTGGACAATGAAAATTCCATTATTTTCCATAAATGAATTTTTGTAAATTATTTAACCAGTCAAGTTAATTAAACCAGTCATCTGACCATGGTAGGTTTAGTGTTAAAAACCTTTTAAAAATTGAACCAGACTACTCGAGATTTGTTGAGATGTTAGAATTAGTTTACTAGGTAGTGTGTAGAAAATTTTTTTCGAAATTGCTGTTACACGGAATTTCGAGGACAAAAGTGAAAGTTATGATTTTTAACTTTTTCATTTGTACCTATAATGAAAATTTAAAATATGCCTTCGGCATATTTTAGATGCATGGAGTTTCATCGAAATCGGTTGACGCATTAAAAAAACGTAGGCACTGAAAGATGTAAGAATCTTTGAATTTTTTCATTTTTGCCATTTCTAATTATAACCATTGCAATTATTATTTTTAACGTACTAAAAGCCTCGTGTAAAGGAGCGAACTGTGCTTCTTTAGATGGCCGCAAGAGATGCTGATTTTGCATAAAGATTTGCAGTCCGGTAATAACCTTGCTTAAAATATGTTTCACGCAAGTATTAACACGTTGACCGATCAACCTAAGTTTTCTGCATATATTTTTTTACACCTTTTCAGTCTTTAATCTTTAAAACATTGATTGTCGAATTAGAAGAAAAGACCAACCCTCGGGCCCACATTCGACTCACTGAACATGAAATGTTCGATTCTATGGTTGAATTGATCGTTGGTTAAGGTCATCTGAAGGTCATCTTTTTTATTACACATGGACGAGTGCACAATAATTTTAGTCATAGCGAATGATCCTTAAAAATGTCATCCATGAAATATGTACATTGGATACATTACAAATAATAATATTGTGCGAATAATAAAGCAAAGTAAAATTATTCCAAGTCAGTTTGAAATCGTCTTCGCGCGATTCTCCAAATAAACAAACTTCTATTCTGCACTTTAGAGGTTTATACTTCCATGTGCAGATTCACCCTTTTTTCAGAACGCCCGCTCCATGATTTACGGGGCGCTTTATTTATGCGAGGTTTTTACACGGTATATAATGTCCCGATTTACGAGGATTTTACGCGATCTCATTTCCCATTTTTCCGTTTTTTATCTTCCATTATATTGGCGATTGCTTGTTGTATATATCGCTTTCCTTTTAAAAGCGTATTTCTCACAGCGATGCCTTTTTACACGGTTTTCTTCCGCATAAAAGATAACTGCATGGAACACTGGACAACCCGCATAAATCGAGGGACAACTTCGATACTAAATCAGAAGTACCGTGAACGTACTATGGAACTATTGTATTATAATCTCCAGACGTGATCGTTTCGCATAATTGCGGGACTCAACGAAATTAGGAACGGATAACAAAATCACGCTTATCCCGCAACAATTCTGCGATTCTAGAGAAACGGAGAAAGGGGGACGATTCGTCGCGATACTCTAATCGGCTATTAGTTTCGCAGGAAGTAATTTAACGGGTCGCGCGATTCCGGTCTGGTCCAACGAAAGCAGAATTAAGTGCAGATTTATGGGACGATAAAGCGGACAGGGGTGATCGCGCGTAATCAGCCATCGTATGATGCGGAATTAAAGCGATCTTGGTTGTTTCGGAATTAAAGCGAGCAGAAACGAGGGAAAAAGAGAAAGGGAGAGAGAACGAGAGGAAGGGGGCCACGATTTATGGCTACAGAGACTGTAAACGCCCCGAGAACCGCGCCGGAGAGTGCGTTTAATTAAATATTACCTCCGCCGATTCTACGGCCCGCGAAAAATCATGAATTCTCGCCTTGGCCTCCGGAAATTAATTAAATGTGTATCGCGCGGATATGATGTTTCATGAGCAGCAGAACAGTTTCAGGCTATTTCTGGTTTAACTTCCTGTTTGGGCAAAGGCTGGCGAATTCAAACGTTTCCCAATTTCCGCCAGAAATATTCGCGTCCTGTGTTCCATCCTTAATTTATTGGATTCGAGATTTCCCGCTTTGCTAATGTGCTGGGCTCGAACATTTCATACAATTAAATTCATTTAGATAGATATAAATTAATGACTTAATCGAACCCTTATGCACACAAACAATCAATTTCTTTCTACATATTTTTGTACCTACACCTCTGAGCTCAACCTTGATCTCCTTATTCGGCCTAATACATCTAGCTAATAATTTCAATTGCAAAAATAGAAATCAAAATAAAAAGAACATTTGAAGAATGTAAAGATGCTCTTTCTGTGTTCTACTAAAAAGATAGAACAATCTTTTCTCGTTGAAAATCATCGAGAATCGAGTCTTTCAAATTCTTCGAATCTCAGAGTCATAATTTGCTGGGTCCCCAATAAAACTGTGTGGAACATTCTTTAAAAGTGCCAGGGGGTTGACGCAGAGGAGGGGGGCTTTAGAAAATCTTGAAGCGAATGGCTCGGCGATCAAGTAACATTCGCGGACGTTTAACCGGACGTGATTTTTTCTGGATAATTACCGGCACGAAAAGCGCGGGCGGCCGCGCGCCTGCACATAAGGTAAGGTTTGCACCTGAAAGGTAACCAGTGGAAAGTTTCGGGCTAGCTCCAAGTCGACTTCACTTTGTTAGGAATGACCCAGTTGCTCGGCCGCAACGTGGGTCTCCCGATTATCGCGGAAACTTCGTGCAAACGCCGACAGAAATGTCTCTGACAGAAATTCTCGGAGCCCTGACTCGCCAAAGCCTGTTCCAGTCGAACGGGGCTATGAATTTAATTCTTCTAGTTCCCGTGCTGAACGGCCCGAATCCGCTTAATCATTTTTTGAAGAGCTTTCAATTTGTTACCTGGAAACCAACCATGGGACTGAGAATTAGACTGCAGATTTTTATGGAAAATAAAAAATGTTCGCATCGATTGCAGGACACAGGAGAGCCAAATAAAAATTATATTCTTCTTTTAATTATCCTATTAAGCCGAAACACACACTAATACATTGATGCCCTTAAACACATATAACATGTCCACTGCTTTAAATTGCACGTGTCCATTTCTGTTATATATGTATAAATTCCGTAATCTAGTAGATTTTGATTTTGTCTCGCTAGGTTGCTGTGAAGCAGAATTGATTTCTATTTGCCAGGTGGACAGGAATGAACATTGACTGTACCAGTTGAATTCCCGCATTTTGGTAGTCATTTCGGGAGTCCGAATTTCGTTTCCCAAGCTGTCGGACGGTTTTCGATAACGGTTTAACCAGCACCATCGCGTTTGCCGCGGTTTCGCCGCGCAGGAGCCCGTTTGGCCATGTTCCAAGCCGCCGAAACGCGGCAGCTCGGAACCGGAAGCGAATGTACAGCGTACTATGCGAAAGTGCGCAAGAGATTCTGTTCTCCTTGAACCACATTATAGCACTCTAATCAGTAAATTCTAATCATTCCGGTGTTTTCTAATGACTGCGCCATTCGCCACTCCCGAGAATCCATTTTCATCGAGACGTTTCAGCAAGTGAAACTATGTAAACACCACCGCATGCCACTTGTTTTTGTTCGAGGCGCGTAAAAGGATTCGAATCGATAAATTCTATCGTTTGTATGTTTTACAATGACTGCGCCATTTCCCGAGAACCCTCTTTCTTAGTTACGTTTCAGCAAGTAAAACTATACAAGCTCCCCCCTCCATTCACGCTTGCTCGAATACGTTACAAAACTCTAATCGTTAAATACTAATCGATGTTTTAAAGATTCCATGATTTTTCAATTTTTCCAAGACCTCCTTTCTCTCTCTCTCTTTTATGGTATTTCAATTTGACTAGAGTGGAGTACCTCTACTGTCAATGTTTCAATTTTTTTAAAACGAGTTTCTTCTTGATAGTGTTCTTATTTCTAGCAGCAAGTCAGCCGAAGTACTGTAAAACTCGAGTTCGATCTTCCCTCTTTTTCATCCCGTTGTTACTGAACAAACAAGTAAACTGTCCTCACAACACTTTCTACTTTATTTTTAAACTGAAGAACCCTTCCTCTCGATAATATTTCTGTTGACAGCCACTTCTACTGAGAAAATCGAGTTTGTACTTCGCTCTCCTTCATCCCCCACCCCGATCTTTTCTCCCTACCAGTGTGGATACACCTGCGTAATCATGATAACTCTTCCAGTTTTATTTTTAAAACGAAGATCCCTCCTCTTGATAATATTTCTGTTCACAATAACTTCTACTGAGAAAATCGAGTTTATGTATCGTTCGCCTTCATCTGTCCCATCCTAACTTTTCTCCCTACCTTTGAAAATATACTTGAACAGATCTCCTTTTTACCACGTTTTTATTTATTTTCAAAGTGAGCAGCCTTTCTTTTTAATAGTATTTCTGTTTGCAGCAACTTCTGCCGAGAAAATCAAGTTTGTCTCTCGCTCTCCTTCATCCCCCACTCTACATACCACCCTCTATCGTCGTGAAAAAGCTTAAATTATTTTAACAGCACTCTATGGTTTATTTCATTTATATATATTTATTTTTCTATACTAAATAATCCCTACTCTTTTCACTAATACATTCCTACATATTAATACTAAATTGAATTCGAATTTGATCCTGCACAGTCACTAATTTAGAAAACAGCACAACTTGCCACAAGTCTCAAATTCTCCTACAGACCACAAACACTGCCCCTACCGTTCTAATTAAATATGGCACCCGACCCCGTAACTTTCGAGACATCTAATTCCGCGTGTAGGGCTTTTTAAACCCAACCACCCCAGAGTGGAGGTTGGTCGACCGCGTCATTGGGAAAACTTCCATTGAAAAGTCGAGCCGTAAACTTCGAACAAACACAAGAAGCCTAGACACTGGCCATCTTTGTTTACCGACCGTGGTTCCGGGATTTATGACGGCGTTGTTTTCGACAATCTCGCTTCGCTCCTCGAGGAGGGCCGCGAACAGCTCGATCTGTATTTAACCCTCATATGCCTCCTACGTATGAGTGATCTCAACATTAGAATAATATTACAACACTTCATTCATTCCCACACTTATAACTTATTGAAGTGACAACTTTTTTAGGAACTCCGAGGTGAAATACGCTATTCTGGTAAAGTCGGAGGAGCCGAGTTTAGCCGTTCGAGCGAGAAACAGACAGGTGTGTGTAGCTCCTTGAGGATCTCCACGATCATTGTCTCTTCCCCTACCCCTTCCACTGCGGGGCATCCCCGCGAGGAGCCAGAAGTCGAGCTGCCGCGGTCGCCGAGCAATGTATATAAACATGCAGCGTAATCTGATACCGGGTCGGGTATATACGCGTGAATCACTACTAATCCAATTACAAAACTTCTTTATTTTTCATTATTTTTTTATGAGACTCGCCAACTTATTTCTGGAGAAATTATATATTGACATCTTCAATTTAAAAAATTTTTAATTTCAACTATTCAATTTTGCTATGAATGCATAACGATCCACAGCCTAATTATGAATTAAACATGTACAAAAATATGGGCCAAATTGTATCTTGTTTGGTGTCATTTTAATCAGAAAAATATCGAAAATATATTGGTAAAATTTCACATTAAAAATAAGTAAAAAATAATGAAGTTTCATTACATTACATTATTGCACGAGTATTGTCTCATCTATACGCTTTCTGTTGCATCTTCGGCCGCGTGGTTCGTATTTACATGCTGTCCTTTTCTACGTTCGGCATCCTTTGTACTTTCAGCGCGATATCGGCGCAGTCATAAAAAAATAGTTTTCCTACACGATCTCTGTCCCTGCTCGGAACAGGCGATGGGAGCTAGATCGCGGCTTTAGAAGAAGACTTTCTGTGGAAGTTTACTGTAGAAGTTTATAAATGTAGATACAGTTGGGCTTCTACATTTTCCTCTGGCCGGTTGACGAGTGTGATTGGTTAACGAAGGACACGTCGAATAATTATAATCTTTCGATCTGGGTCTCTCCAGTTCCGAAGCACGTGATCTTCGGAGCTTATTATCGTTTACGGTCGACTAAAAATAAGCGTTGGACGTGACATTTAACGGTCACTCGCTCACGAAACAAACCCGACACCCGCGGACACACATAATTGCCCTTTCTCATTAGCCTCTTTTACGGTTTACGGTTCGGTCGGCTTTCTGGCGGCAGCCATAACCCGTCGAGAAGAGATCAGAATAAATTTCAAGGGGGCGAACATATACGTTCCTCGAAGGAGATTTATTTTCGACGGTGTAATTCGTATTTTTGACGGTCGTGAATATCTTAATGGAACCTTTCAACGATCGATTTGATTCACCGTCTTAAAAACTGCGCTATTATACCGTAAAATTTTTTGAAGGTACCACGGCCAACGTGGTCAACGATCGTATGTTTCTCGGGTCTCTGAGTGCTTTCAAAAATAACGGTGGTTAATAAAAATCACCAGTCGAAAAGCTGCGAAGATCCACTGAAAAACATTAACCACCATCTGCACGCTGCAATCTTCTAATTTTGTGCACGATGCGGTTGCTGGTTGTTATTGTACGTCGCGAATGGATAAATTGAACGTTTGGTTCGCTCGAGCTTGGCTTATTTTTATCGGGGAACCTCTGTTGCTTTGATAAAAAATTGTTTACCAGACTTGTAGAGTATTAATAGGGTTTTTTGAGATGGATAACACGGAAAACATAAAAGTCATCAGACATTTTTCATTGAGAATATTCGTGGTAAGGACGATGGAGTTATTCGAAATATTGCGTGTTTTGGAATGAATAATACTTGTAGTTAGTTAGAGTTACGATTGTAGAGGAGCGTGTTGAGATGCTCTGACAAGTTTATGCAATTTTCTACGTGAAAAATGAAAGAAAGACATTCTTCTTGCCATAAAAATTTCAAGACTCGTGTTCAGACCGTGGATTTTGCGAATTTATCACGAAAACGAATCCATGCGATTTGAAATAGAAAAACTTTTTAAATCTAAGAATGCCAATGGACTGCCTTGACCTTATCAAAAATATTCAAGATAGATAGATATCAATTACTGCGTATCTCCTGCTGCTAGTATTTGGTACATATGCAATTGTCATAGTATTCTTAGAATCTAAACGTGCTCAACAAAAATGGATTCTGCCTAGATTTCTATCAATATACGAAGCTCTTCGTGATCGAGCATCACTGTCCTTGAAATACCTATTAAAGAGTTTGCTGCCAACACGAGCGAACAATTTCTAGAACCGTTGCTATAAGTATCAGACACCTAACATCTCTAAAGGACCATAAAAGGTCTCTGCGAATCGACAGGGGATCCGAAGCGCTCGACCAGTGCTCGCTGGAAGTCAATAAATTGGCACAAAGCGGAGGAACGACGAAACTCTAGAATCCAGTGAGCATGGAATAAGGAACGGTGCGCCCCGAGCATTCGAGTGTCGATTTGACAACGAAGTGTCGAGACAGAGAGGAGGAGCAAGGGGTTGAGATCGGTCGGAATACCTGCGACGATCGGATCCTTTAACATGGTCCTCCGGGCGTCGCTTTCGAAAAGGCCGAATGGTTGAAAAGAAGGGTAACGCGAGACGTGTGAACTCACGCGAGACGTCACTTCTCCCTTTCTTTCTTTCGTCATCTCCATAAATAAATATACAGACTGCGCTGTAAATTGGTAAACATTTAAAACATAAAAGACCTAATTTGATCTCGTTTGATAAAACGAAAAATTTCAGGTCGATACTTTATGAAAATGGCCCAACTCCTGTGTTGTTTTTTATCAACAAATGTATACTAGGTAGGTGTGTACTAGATATACAGGGTGGGTCGGGAGGAACGGACCAAACTCCAGGAGTACACAGGAAAATAATGTAAAAAAACTTTTTTTTTTGTTTTCATTTTATAGCGTGATTACAATTAAACAAAATTTCATACACACACATTAACATTTAGGTTATCATAGTCGTAGTTTAATAAAAATGTTTAGAGGTCAATGGCGGTATTATCGAACATTTATTAAAATAAGACTATGATAACCGAAATGTTAATGTATGAAATTTTATGAGTTCTTTTACATTATTTTGACTCTCGACTCACCCTGTATATCCAAGTTAATGTAGACCTAACTTTACCTTATTTCGTGACATAAAAATTGTCGAATTAATTCCAACTGTTCTATAAAAATTAAAATTACCATTTATTCTTTCGTTTGGCGACTGAGGTAAGATGAAATTGAGTGCATTAGGAGGACATTTGATTAATTAGAACTAATTTGATGTCACCAAAATTATCATATTAATTCCAGCTACTTTATGGAAATGGCCCCGTGTGTTAGGAAGACAAGCATCGATTTCGAATGATTTTCTCTCGTTTTCTCTTGTTTAAGAGTAGTTCCGCACCCTTGGCTTCGAGCCAGCTTCTCTCCTCTCTTCACGCCGCGCCGGCCAGAATACGGATTACAGGGGCGACGAACAGCGGAAGAAGAGAAAGGACGCGCCATAACACGCCGAGCCGTAATACGAACCAATGCTCTCGCCAATAAGCCGGAATGCTGCGGAAATCTTCCGAAACACGGCCGATGATTTCTCGATCGGACTTGCAACGTTCCAGCGATCCGAGAAATGCACCCAGTACTCGCGAGCCGGACCGGGATCCTCTCGAATTGTTTCACCGGAAAATTTAGATACGAAAGAACGAAATAAGGGTCCGATCTGCATTGCAAATTTCGCGCATCGAGGATTCCCGGAGAAAAACAGACAAATGTGTGCTGGAGCAATTTTAGGGTGTGCGTTACACTTGAATAATTTTCTCAGGGAATCTGATAGAGACACAGAAGAAAAATCTATGGCAAATAAAAAAGCAACATACAGTAAAGTCGCGTTTACTGTCCAACAGCCTGTGTTCTACACGGACAGTGATCGCATACCGACATTATCTTTTTATTAAAGCCGAACGTAGAGAAGGACAGCATGACAGTGGAGTGAGTAGACACTGGACAATGATAGGACAATGATGAAACAAATTTTAAATGTGTATTGAGTTGGATCATCTTTTCAGGTAGTCCGATAGGAAGATAGGCGGGAGATATAAATTAAATACATGTTGGGGTGCGGATTGAATGAAAATAATCTTCCGAGGAAGTCTGGTAGAAAAACAGACGGGAAATCGATACGAGATAAAAGAGTGAATTGGGGATGATGGAGTAAAATTGACAAAGAGAGAAACAACACTGGAAGAATGCAGGGGAACGAATTTCAATCGGTGGATAAAATCAAAATGAATTTCTAAGGAAAATCGAGAATGGAACGGACAGAAAATTGATATGAAACGAAAAGGGTGAAGTGAGGGTGACAGAATAAAATTGACAAATGTAAAAATAATACTAAAAATTGATGGAAAAACAAATTTTGAAATTTGAAGAGAATCAAACTGGTTCCTGCAAGGAATCTGCCAGAGAAGAGCAGATGGAAAATTTATGGAGGATTTACGGTGAAATTAAGATGATTTTGGAAAAAATAATTTTACATCATACTTGTCGATCATGCTCTTACAAATGATCCTACGTGTGAAGTCGATGCCTGTCTACCAAGACTAATAAGATTTTTCCAAGTTGAGCATAAAAGATTATAAAAAGAATAATACTGCACACAACACTTGCCGTGCAGATTTATAATATCTCTTCAGAGTGGACAGTCTAGTGCAAATTCGATCGATCCCCGGAAAGAACGATCGAGAGGACTGCTCTCGCGAGCAGCACAGCCGAGGAAAGCCAATCAATGTCCCGTGAAACGAGCGTGGAAAGTGCCGGTCATGGGGATTGAATGTCGTCCAAGGACGGAACGGATTTGCCGGCCCCCTTCGATGGTGAGTGGATTAAACGATCGGTTGTTATTAATTTTTCTTTTCCGCGCGATATCTGGCCCCGCCCAAACCGGCCTTGATGCACGGAGAAGCCCCGGCCATCCAGATCGATAGAGACATAGAGTCCGGAAGGCCGTGAAGGATCCTATGGGGGAGAGGTAGGGTAAAACGAGAGGAAACATGAGGGAAAACTGGGACCGATGATGGGGAAGTCAAGGTTAGAGAAAAAGAACGAAGGACCGATTATTTATTTTTCAGCGTGAAAATTATGTTCAGCTGCAAGCACTAAAATAAAGAAGAACAACAACATCATTTCCCCGAACCAACACGGCCAGCGTCCCAAATAAATTAACATGCGCCCACCGTTTCCCCGAGCCTGCATACAGAAATCCAAATTAGCATGAACATCAATCCCCCAATTACAAATTCGTATTTCACTGCCGCTCAGAGTTCGACTAAATGTTCTCTCAACTCAATCTGTCAAGCCTTTTCAGCCGCTGCTTTCCCCGAAAAATGTTCCCGGAGGAGAAGTTTTAACCCGTTTTGCTTGGGAGGCGCGTATATTGGTCAAAACGACGTGCTCGGACGATAAATTAACTCCGAGGGCTCCCCGGATCTAATATTAATTTGTCGACAGCTGAAAACACGGTTACTCAGTGTTCCCCTCAAAAATAGCAGTGTCTAAGAAAAGATAGGAGCTGAGAGAGCACCTCTCGCTCTCCCTCTCTCTCTCTCTCTCTCTTTCTCTCTTCATCGTGCTGTGATCCTTTTTTTCAAGTTTGATCCCGGATATCGGGAATCCTCGCAGGATTCTCACGACTTACGACTCGTCGCAAACTTTCCTCGTTTGTCGATACAAAACCGGGAGCACGCAGGGGAGGATCTTGACTCGACTTCAACCATAGTTCGCGGATAAAAGGTAATCTGTTTTTTCCCTTTGTATTTCGCCCTGGTTCTACAAAAGTTCCAGAACCCCAGCAGGAATTAATATCGACATAGAATCTATGCTTCCCGCGGAACGAATCCCTAAAACGTATTTGTGTCGTGACAACTAGGATAACTGATTAACACAATGTGGTCCGCGTAACTTTTCTAATTTTCTTTTGTCATTATGGTAATTGTATGAATCATCTTCATACGCTGAATAAGTCGGCAGATGCATTTATAAATTAAAGTGGAGCAAGTGAATTTCATAATTTTTCCGTCGGCATGAAAACGTTTCGAAACGCCTCGTTCGTTTTCGCATCGGATTCGAAATCTCGGCCGGATATTGTTGTGTAAACAGGATTTCCCCAGAGCAGAAGGGTGGTGGGAGTGTTTTAGATGGGATTCTCGGGGCATCGAGAGTAAATATGGCGGGGAGTCTAGGTATCGGGCTCTAAATAACGAAGGGATAAATCTTCCGCGGTTAATAAATCCTCCGAATCGCCCGAGCCCGGTTTCCGGCTGCTTTCGCGCTCCGACGCCCTATTTTTTGGTCGGTCGCCTCATGAATTATAAATCGTATCTTGTTAAGCCCGACGAGGCGAACGCCACCGTTAACCGAATCATTTCTCCGCTTTCCCGAGGTACGAAAACCGAAACACTTCCGGCCGGCGAAATTCTTAACGCTGAAGAAATTCTAAAAGCAATCCTGCAAGCGCTGCTTTCTTCTGTCAGAACCAATCTCGGATTTCTTATTCCACGATTATTGAAGTCAGCAGCTTCGGGAGCTCAGCTTTGGTGTACGAAATTATCAAATGAATTTATTTATTCGAGCGTGTTATTAATTCTAGCATTAATTGCTTACAAAAATCGCAGAAACGTGTATAAGATTCGAAGCTCTTTAAAAATTGTTATTTCACAAGTATCGTTAGTCGAAGTATGGAAATGCTATCATCAAGTATAAAGTAACTCATTTGTATTCTTGTTCGCTGCAAATTACCGTTTCTCTAATCCGTGGTGTGTAAATTCGTTTACGCCTGGCAGGTGTCTGAATTAATTCGCAGGATGAAATAGGTTCCGACAAATGCATAGTAACGCGAGGGGTTAAAAAGGAATGAGTTTCGGCTGTTCTCTCTGAAAGATGAAGAGGTGGAATATCATTTTAACGTTCGTTATTGTTTCAGCACCCCCGTCTGTGTCTTCAAAACGGAATGTTTAATATTAGCATGCACGCGCGGAATTTAATCCTGTCGACTTGACCGTGCCCGTGGTCACGGGTATTCGTACAAGTGCTTGCAAAGGGGAACCACAACAAGTGATTTATCCCGCAAGAAATACAGTTATAATGCAATTTACACTGCCGCGGATATCCCGGAACAATTTGCTGTGGGCGGCTCCGCGCAAACCAGTAAGGATATCAGAAATCCCAAAAATGCGGCCGGAAATGAAAGAAATACACATTGATATGCCTCTAAATAAAATTATCTTTAAAAGATTATCTATAATATTTAAAATAATTCTATGAATTTTTTTTATTGTATTCCAACCTTTTATACACACAAACCCACCAGAGTGTCTAGACTGCGGATCTTTATGCAAAATAAAAATGGTCGACCTCGATTGCAAGAGACTGAAGCCAAATACACATTTCACGCTTTCGGTACATGACAAAGTGTTGGATCCGCAAATAGACAAAGCCGAAAAGAGAGCAGCCCCGAAAATCGCTGATAACAGTCAAGACGAATATATCCGTCGGCCCGTTAAACGAAACAATTCCTTCGCTTCCGGTCTCGTGGTCGAGTATAGTCCGCCGACCGGAAGTGAAGCGTCTTCGACACGCGAGGAAGAAGACTTTCCTTCGTGGCAAGTCTGTCCGTCCTTTGCGTGACCTTAGAGGGTTAAACTAGTGAGACGAAGGGCGTGTCCCGTCGTTCCTGATGTCCAATGGCATAAATCACGCGTGTTCCCATCGAGATACGACTTCTCTGTCCACCCTTCTTTACGCGATCCCAGAAATACGACCGACATTTCGCCCGTAACTACACGACCCACCAGGAAAACAGAAATACAGAAATTCATGATGCGATCTTTGCGAGTCCTGGACTCGGTTACCATTCGATCAAACTGTCCCGACCAAACTTGGCTCTGCAATTTTTAAGTAGGCTGTACAATCTCTCTGCTGATTCTATCCATGTTTAACAGGGTAACTCTTCGACAGGCCCTACAATTTTTCTAGAAACCCCCAAGATACTATATTAAATATTATTAATAGTCTGCGGATCTTTATGCATTTATGCAAAAATTGGTTGGGTGAAATATAAAACAGTAAACGAGTTAAAAAATTCAAGAATGTTGTATCGTTGCTTTTAGTATAACAAAATCGTTAAGGGATGAAATCAATTTTTATGTTATTCCTGCTGCCTACAATTAATGCAGAACATTTTTATTTTGCATAAAGATCCGCAGTTTATTATTAAATTGCCCAGGCAAATGAATTTACCATAAGTTCAGATCCGTTTCTTTTGGGTCCAGCAATATTTACGCAAATTGTAAAATTTTTCAGCGTGTTCTATCGTTTTATCAGGGTCCTTACAAAATTTTCACAGGCCCCTAGACCCTATTGAACTATCCCGGAAAACTTCTTTTCACTTCAAAAATTTCCAGCAGACTTTAAAATGCTTGCACGGCTAATGAAATTGTTTCGCGGGTTCTACAATTTTTCTACAAACTCTGGATACTGTTCACTGGCACCTGTAGGATTGTACGATTCTGAAAAGCCGGGAAAAACGAGCGAATCAAATCGCATTGAGGAAACGAGTCGTGAGACTGGATCCTTAATTTGTTTGTACGTGTTGAAAAATGAATTTTTACAGCGACGTATATCGCTATACAAATAATCTTGAACTATCTCTGAAATGGAAATTGAACAAACACTAATCTATCTCAACTTTCTTCTGCGTAGATTCTTCTCTCATCTAATAGTAGATCTCTCATCTGCGTAGAATTTGATACACAGTTCGACGCCCAAAAAGGATGTGTAAACACCATTGTAACATCGTTCTTGGTGCCGTGAAACGAGATTAGCCGACGAGCGACTCTTCTACAGACCGTAACCCACGGATCCGCGAAATCTATCCTCGGCGTAGACGCCGCCGTCGAAACGGGAACAGTATAGATCATGTAGATCGCACGGGCCAATGGGAACGCGGCCACCAGCCAAGTATTTGCATGGTATTAACATTCCGGGTTTACGTTTTACACTCGGGAAATTTGCATGGCAGTAAAAACGTATCGTAAACGCGGCCGCGGGAGAGTTGAGCACACGTCGGCCGTGTTACAGCCGGATGCACGCCGTTCGCGAATCAGCGGAATCGCGAAGCGCGAAAATCGTCTTCGTCTGTCACACGTGGTCCATTCGCAGTTAATTCGCACCTTTCCACCTCTCTGCCGTTTCGAATCCCTAATAGGCTTTTACGAAATTAATCTCATTTTCGCCCTAATTCACTTCACCATAAGCCAGCGGTTTCCAACCTTTACGCTACTAGGCCTCCGTAAAAAAAATTTTTTTCCGCGCTTCCCTATTTATACCCGAATTTGTACCGTTAAGTTACGATACGAAGTTTATCTATTTGTAAATATTACGGTATGAACATTAACTTTTTATTACAAATTTTGGCGCCTCCCCTGGCAATAGTCCGCGCCTCCCAAGTTGGAAACCGCAACATATAAACCGACCTTTTTTGGGGGTTTTCATTTTTTACGACCACAGTTTGAAACAAATAACTGAAAAAATTCTCAAAAATGCGCCTTAGAATCCAAAATATGTCACATTTTTTTCAGAATTTTAGACCGCGTTAAAGACCGGAAAATACGCAGACAAGCGCAAAATCTAATTTATCCTGTAACTACCCTTACTCAGAAATTTTACTCAGAGGAGTTTTTCTTGGTCAGTTTTCGAATGGTTCAATAGTCATTGAAAAATCTCTAAGGGCAGTTTTGACCATCTTATTCGGCTAGATAGATTGTTAAAAAAGATTTGACACGTATTTTTTTTAGCTGCTGATATTCATGTTGAGGAGATGAAAATTCTCTTCTCTATGTGGTCGGAAAATGTTATATATTTGCTAATTATTGTTAAATGACAAAAACAAAAAAATTCCAAACCTACGTATCCCGTGAATCTCATTTTTTAATACTTTTAATACTTTTCGGGAAAAAATGTCAGCCTTCATTCGAATTGCATTGGAAAGAATGAAATTGACGTTCACGTCTCGATAAAACGACAAGGTAACAGCAACTTTAGCTCGAAACACTTTTGCCTGCGGTTTTGCGACTTCGTTTTTTTTTTAATTTATTAATGTCGTCGCGTTAGAAGAATTGCGTCCCATTCTGTTCGCAGTGGCGGAAATGTTCGCGGAAATTGAGAAGCGGCCTCAGGGGCAGCTAAAACTCAAACGAAAGGATGCCTTTGAGGAGCCTTTAATTAAGGATCAACCGCACGGTCCGAATTAAGTTCGAGGATACGAGCGGTTCTCGTCGGAACGAAGATTCTGTCGGTTTTCCTGCATCGACCCGGTTCCTGGGATATCCCCCTTCTGGTCTCGTTGATAAGAGAGAAAGAGAGAGAGAGAGAGAGAGAGAGAGAGAGAGAGAGAGAGAGAGAGAGAGGGCTATAGCAATAGCTGGAAAGCACACCGTGCCGGTAAACACCAGCAAAGCTTCTGAGCTTTTATCCCGCCGCATCGACGTCGCGCAAGCTCTCTCTCTCTCTTCCTTTCTCTCTCTCCGTGTCACGAGGAGCCACGTGCTGGAGATTTGAGTGGGACACCTATCGCAGACTGAATTTTTTCTCTTGTTAGCGAGCCAATATATAGAGTGTCCCACGCAACTGGAACAGGCTGTACCTCCTAAACGGTTGGGAATAGAAGGTGTTATAAGTAAAAAAGTTGAATGGTATCAAACCGTGCATAATATGCAACTAATTTTATGCGCTTTTGTTGTATCGGTTCTTCAGAAAAATGCAACTGCACTTTTTTTTAATGGAAGTCTATCTTTTGACTGCACCAATCGATGCAGTTTCTTGTGCTCAACATAAAAGTACTAACTTATGCCCTAAACTTATTCCTTAGGAAGTTATCCAAACAAACATTGTGATGGAACATAACGTAGGTATTCCGGAACACTTGCCGAGAAGCCGAAATAATTCAGAGAACTTTTAGCTTCGATAACTTCCTAAAGAATAAGTTTAAGGCTCTAATTTTATGTAGAGCACAAGAAACTACATTGATTAGCTTATAGCTTATTGATGGCTTATATTTTTTAAAAATTTAAATTCAACCTATTAGATATATTCAGCAAGAAATTAAATATTTATTTCACCCCAGCTTGTTGCAATACAGGTAGAAAATTTTACTTTGCATAAAGATCCGTAGCCTACTGATAACAACTACTTATAATAAGAACGATAGCATCAGAAGTGTCGATTCCGCCGCGAATCGACCGAGAATGCAAGTATGCGGCTCACGTATTACAGACCAATCGAATTTTCTGCGATTCTCGTTAATATTGTTCACGCAGTGCTGATCAGCCGATTCCGAAGCCGAAATTTCCATGATTCGAATCGCTGATGGATTCAAAGCGATCGACTCGGCCCGCACGCCGTTGTAATACACCGATGACAGGGGCTCCATTAGCATTTTATTGGGAGACTATAGCTGCCTGTTGCATTGATTAGTCGCCGGCCGTGTGCGCGATCGAAGCGCTCCCGGATTAAGCTTCACGGAATCCGAACTCCGTTTTTCAATTCCCGATACCCGCCGCAGATATATCTACTATATACATACATACATATATATATAATATATGTATATATATATGTTAAGAATCCATTAGCTTGTTGCTCGCCTTCGGTCATCGATTCTTTAATTGATACTTAACGCTTCAAGGCGTTGCATCTAATGAGGGTCTCGAGCAGAATCCGTTCAAGCGAACAATCGACAACTTCCACTTTCGTTCTGTTCATAATGAGCATTGAACATGAAGCATTGCAGCGACGTATTTTAAGAAACATGTTGCGTTGAATTTCTCATGAATTTTAGAAGATCAAGCTAAAACCAGTTATTAGTGCAGCCATACTCTGTGCTTCGTATCTGAATAATCTGAAGAATATACCTGAATACAGTAGAATATACTAGAATATACTTGAGTATAGTAGAATATATTGGAATATACTAGACATGTACTGGAATATACTAGATGTGTACTGGAATGTACTAGACATGAACTGGAATATACTAGACATGTACTGGAATATACTAGATTATAACTGAATACACCAGAATGTACTAGAAGATACTAGAATATACTAGTATATACTAGAAGATACTAGAATATACCAGAATATATTAGAATATACTAGAATACACTAGAATATACAATACTAGAAGATACTAGAAGATACTAAAGAATATACTACAATATAGAAGAATTTTGAGAAATTCGTTGCATTGAATTGCACAGACTTCTCAGAAGACCAGGCTAAACCGAGATATTAATGCAGTAAGGTACCAACGGGGTTGAATAAAAGGGAAAAGGGGGTGCGGATAGAATCCATGGTATAAGAATATCATCTGGCATGACGAGCATCAAACATTTAGTTATAAAGCTTGCTTATCCAGAGTTCAATGATCAAGGAAACCAATTTTACAGAATCTTTGCGTCGCTACAGTAGGCAAGCCGAAGAAGGGGTTGAAAGAGTTTAAAAAATAAGAAAGGTTGAAAACAGATGATCGAGACGAAGGGTAAAGTGGAGTAAATTAAGCTGGGGAATAAAAGTTAGCATAAAGAGTCCGGAATTCAGGAAGCCAGAAAACGGTGGAGGTAACAATGAGAGCCGGTGGTGGTTCGAGAGGGATGAATGGATGGGAACAGAGGGAGCAGAGAGGATAACGTATTCCCGTTCGCCTGTTGTCCCGTGATTCTGTGCGGCGCGGATGTGTGTCGTAACCGAGAACGATGGTCGACCGTCCCCAGGGGTGGCGGTATATTTTTATCGTTCTCCAGAAAGAAGCCCGGCCGTTCTCTCTCCTCCATTCTAGCAACGACAGGAAATCGATGGCCAATGAAAGTCCCATTATAAACTCGACGCCTGCCGTCGTCCGACCGGCCCGGTAATAATTATAATAAAACATCGTAACGCGCGCTCGAAAACCGTGAAATAATTGCACCGATATTCGAACAAGGGGATGGAGGATATGTAGGGGCTGGAGATCGTTTCGATACTTTCCACCCTTCCACGCCTGGAGGAACATTAACTATGTTAATACCGAAGCGTCAGAGTAATCCGCGAGGACGCGTTCCACGGGCAAAAACAGCGGAATTGCAACGCGGCCGATCCCTATGCAATTGATGACCGGCCATTCCCTTTGGCGTCGTTTCGCAAACGATTATTGTTATCATTATTAATTCGCTCGGAGTACTTGCGATCGAATGTTGGTGCTTCGAGCTGTTGTCATTTTAATAAGATAGATGGGCGAGAGATATACATGGTTGAGCTGCGACTTTGTTAATTTACTAAACTTGATCAACCATTGAACATTAAAGGTATTTGACCACAAAAGTTAACATTTGACCCACTGTAACTTTGTGAAACAAATCGTATGACGATGTACTATGGCTCATTTTAAAGGGTGAAGTTATTATTATCGGTAATTTATTGAACAAGATCAAACACTAGACGCAAATCGAAGAAAAATGCACCGACGACAAAAATTGAAGGTATTTCACCAAAAGTTGGTCTTTGACCTGTTGCAACTTCATGAACGACAGATCATATGGCTTGTTTCAAGGGATAAAATATCAGCTTTCTCCCCCATAGGTTTGATCTTTTCGACAACCCTCGTCCACAAAAGAGCGCACTGAAAATTGATGACGCGTCCTCCTGAGTTACATCAAATTGTACCGTCTAATGATCAGTACATTTGCGGAAGTCACCCTTACGATTCAGAAGACCTGGCACCTCGAACTCGCCCCGACTGCATTGGTAGCTCATTGTGCATCCCCTGCGTCTGGTTCACTCTGATTGTGGAGCACATAATGGGAAGCCTATTCGCGAGGAGCCGAAAAATTCCATTGAAGCCGTGCGCACAATAACCGCTGGAAATGTGTCACGTTATTCGATACCGAAAATTGCAACCCCACCCTCACCTGCTAGTGAAATTCGTTCGACTGCCATACACACAGCGATGGTTCGCTAAAAAAAGAGCAGAGTCTACTGTCGAATAAAAGAGTTGCTGTCGAAAGGGTTAATGAGGGCGAATCCATTGTCGCAAGAATTGTTCAGACGTGTCAGAAACGCATTGAATCAAGGAAGATAAGTAGACAGCGGATTTTATGCACTCATAGCAAAACGCCCGTATTTTAAAACAGTGAGAACATTAGGATAATTCAATATATTATGTTCAATGTATAAAACATATTCAGAAAGAAAATGTGAGTTTCTATTTCTTAAAGAAAATTTTGATTCTACAGATCCACTGTCTAATGGTCCTAGTGTAATCTAATGGTAATGGTAATCTAGTGATCCACTGTATACGCTTTGGTTGAATTTAGTAACCAGTGCGGCTGTACCCTTAGTCTACGATGATGTCTCCACACCTCCGTCCTTGCGAAACGCCTTCAGGGTGCGGAAGCAATCCCCTCTCACCCCCGATTATCGCGCGCATTCGCATTCCTCGGAGCTAGTTAATTCGTCCCGATCGAAAATGCGAAATTCATGCGGCTGATCGCGATCTCTGGTGCACGGGGCTCTCGTCGGGATTACTCTCGTAATCCGATATAAACGGCGACAGGGTTGCAAATTATTAAACGACCGCGCCGGAAATTTCACCCCCACCGATTGCTCTGTACGACAGCCAATAGATCGCTTATTACACTCCTCGAGCTTCCAGTGTTTAACCATTGTTTAATAGTTATTAATTCCTTCGGTACATCGACAAGTGACTCTAGAAATTTGTCTCAGTTTCCCACCTCTCCTATCATGTAGAAACGTCCTCGGAAAACATGATTCGTGGATTGTGAAATTAGAAGCTTCAACCCTCAAAACGAGTCCAGGTTTATTACTGTACGATTCTTCCGTATGTAATTATTATTGGATGTTTACTGTTTAAATGCTTTTCAGAGCCATTATGCATTGCACGTGTGCATAAATGTTATGTCAAAAAAATCCATGCTTCTATTAGCAAAAGAACGAACTACTAAAGGTATAGGGATGGTTGTAGATCTCGAAGAATGAATGAAATCCTAGCTTCCTTTAATATGTGTATTCTAAGAACAATTAAAGCAGTCAGAGGTTCAAATGTAGAAATGTACAGTAGCGGACAAACGTTTAAGACCGCTCTAAAATAGAGGATAACTGTTTTAATATTGTACTATACGATTTGAACTTTTTTGGGAAGCTAGAGCAATTAGTTTTTGTCTATATGAAATAATGAATATTGGAAATTTAAAAAATACGTTTTGTAGATCTGTGTCAAGTATATGAACTGTGGAAAGTTTCATCGAAATCGGTTGTTGCGGTTAAACAAAATGTTTAATAAAAATCACGTTAAACAAACAGCTGGAACGTTAAATTATAAACAGGAAAGGCCGAAAATACTCCACAAAATATACAAATTGATCGGATTCCCGAAAAACACACATTATCGACTGGTCCAGGATTTATTAAATAATTTCCCGCAACGGCGCCTTTGTGGCTTGGTTAATTGCGATATAAATAATGTGGAACGAGCGATTCCGGCCGATCTGGTCGCGTTAAACAAATACAAAATGCCGGTGCATGGAACTGGTTATTACGGGGTATCTCGCAGCCCATCGGAGTAACGACAGAAAATTTGTTCGCCAGGATAGAGTCATAGTTAGCGGCGCGGCAGAGAGGTATTTTCCATTACTTTCATTTCCCGGTTACAATCGCGATAATGGGTTGCGGCGTAATCAACCCCTACCATTCGAGTAATTTTTATTCTCGCTCTAATTTCGTCCCCCTCTCTCTCTTCCTCTCTGTTTTCCGTGTTTGTCGCCGTATTCGAGTTTATGGAGCCGTGATGGCGGGCTACTTCGGTTTTAATGTTCCTAGAAATGTTGCAATTTGAACATTTCTGTTATCAGCTTCAATTCACTGAATTGTGGTCGATGATCTACCGCGACCTCCATAAATAAACATACAGTCAAAATAAAAAATGTGAGTGAAACTTTTGTTTTTCTGTGTAATCACTAGACTGCGGATGTTTATGATGCAATTTTTAATTTTTGTAGGCGACCTGTAAGAAAGTGGAATTATGCAACATTTTATTTTCAGTGGTGGTAGTCTTTGTGGTTCGAAAATAAATAAAAATCGTACTAAATTCTCTGGAATTTTATATTCTAGCATTTTTGAAATTTTTCAGAAGCCATAAATGCATAAAGATCCGCAGTCTAGTAATCACTGTAGACGCGAAAGAGTTGATAAGGGGTTAATTTCTCCAGAATAAATTATTCTCGTAAAAATGGACAAGGAAGATACATACATAGATGTTAGAATGATTTTCCCAGAAGCCAGAAACAAGCCCTGTGCTACTATAATTAGGGTTGCGCCCCGGTATTTCCCTAAACCGTGAAATCACGGGCTCGATCGGACGGTTCAGGTGAGAGCAATCTCGCAAACAGCTCACGTTCCGACCAGACAAACCTAATTAGCCAGCCCCGTGGGCCTTGGACGTCATAACGCCACATACGTGGCGCGATATCGTGCCCGTGTCACGCCCGTCGAAAAAGGATCGTCCTGTGATTCTCGTGGAACAAAATCCCCTCCCGTCACAGCCGCAATATCGTATCCGTGACCTTTCATTATCGCCAGATATCTCCGCGGCTCGTGTAAACGAGCGGAAGCGGCAACGGAACACGGCCAAACCGGAAAATAATTCGGTAATCAAGGTTTTATCCGCGGATCGTGGCCTGCCATTTCATTCGCCGAGAATCAGGTTCAACGGATCCCGATGCTCAACCGCTTGCTCCTGCAATACGTTCTAACCAAAAGGTGATGTCCGATTCATTGTATTAGGTTGCTGCATATGAAATGTCCGATTTTTAGCAATGACATTAAACAAACGCAATCTTTTAGCCGATGTATTCAATGTATGTAAATGTATGTGTATGTAAACGTACCGAGCTATAAAAGCAACAGGCACGTGATTACGTTATAAAAATAACAAGAATTAATTTATTTAAACTTTGTGCGCGGTTCTTATTATAATATGCGCTCTAATAAAGATATTAATTAAATAATTTGTTATATATTAGATATTAAATCATCTGACCGGTTGTGGTATGTTTGGTGTTAAGAATTAGCTTTGGACCTCAAAGTTTTAGCTAATATAAACCTATAGACCGTAACAGCATTTCTTGATCGAAACGTTTTATAAGAGTCGCATTCTAAAATCGGACATTTCATATGCAGCAACCTAATAACTGTGTAAAAAAACATGGTACGATAATCTTCTTAGGCTCAATGTTAATCTGTTAAACGAGATCAACAGCTGGATGGAAGACAAAGTTTAGAAAAAGCAAGGATGACAAGTTGATCTTCAACATATTGTAACTTCGTGAAAAATAATCGTGTGACAACCTACTTGGGGTCATTTTAAAGGGTGAACATTCACCTTTCACACCTGCAAGTTGTTTTCTTTCAACAATCCTAGTCCACTTAACGGCACACAGAAACGCTTCCTTCCGAGATGCACACAAATTCTTGGGCTTGGCATTATCTTCTTAACGAACGAAATTGAACCTAACCCACTGATAGTCTATCCGTCGCTACCGTTATTATTTTCAGAAACAACGCGTACCACAGACTATAGGAAGCGAAGAACAGTGCGCTAATGATGAAAATGTACAAGGTACAACCAAAAGTTTATGATTAATCCAGCGCGACTTCGTAAAAGATGTTCCAGTGAAGCGGTAAAATTATCCCTGATCGAGATTCGAAGTTCGTACCCTATTAGACAAGGGTACGTAAGCCGCTGCTTATTCGCTGGCGAATTTACCAGCGACGGTAGCGTGTTCGACAAGTAGACAGTAAAAGCTTTCCGAGAGAGGTAGCGTAATGGCGGGCCGGGTATTCCGTGAGTAAACGAGACTTTACGTTGGAGCGTTCCCCCACCGGGTCGTGGTTAAAAACCCATCGAATGAAAGAGGCGGGTAATTCGCGGGCTACTTAAGGGGCCTGGTAAAAAGCATCGGATAAATATTCCCCCCGATGCGATGGCTCGAACGGCGAAAAACTTGCTGCACGAGCACCGGGAGCACCAGGGCTTGATATTAACAGAGGGAAAGAGGGCGGCCACCTTCATTTCAAAGCTTCCGGAGAATTTCTTTTCCTCCCCTTCGCGAACAGAAAAGCTGCACGCTTCTTTCCCCTTGCACACTTTCCGGGTCTTTCGCCGAGTCAACCCGGAAGATTGATTCGAGGCTCATGCTACGTCACGGCCACGAAACTTTCGGCTATTGGACATCTTGATCAATTGCAGGACCGAATCTTCCATTCTCCGTTCGACGATTATCGGTGGCCGACGCTGAAAGCGATTCAACTCTCGAACATCACATCTTGGAGCGTCGGCAAATAATTGAGTTTCGTCAGTTTTTCATAGGTAACTACTGAATGGAAAATTGCAATCGTTTTAGGAGACGTAGATGCATTTTCCAGCACCGTGATGCAATCTTTTTTATGTGGAAATGTTCGAGTACGAATGGAAATAATAAATCAACTTTGACTATATTCATTATCCCTTTTCATTCATTAATAAAGTGCATACAATAATATTTGATAAATTTTTACCTACAAGTGGTTTCTTTTCATTTATCATTTACGTACACTTACAACGAGTCATACCTTACACAATCCTCAGGATTAGGACACTTCTAAGCCGTCGACAGAACTTGTTTACGTTACAATCAAATACACATTTGTTGGTAATATACTTCGGAGAATGAATGATTAATCGACCTCTCGATCAGGGCTTCATATCTCCAGTTCGTCGAAGCACCTCTCCGAAATTGAAGCAGGCAAGATTTTCCCGTGGAAATAATATCGAAACCCTTTTTACTTATCTAGAGAGGCCCGGTGATTAATGATTTTCGGTATTAGACGAAAGATTAACGATTCCCGGCGCACCCCGGCTTCGCCGACACTATTCCGCGACGTGAAAGACGCCTGTCCGAAGAAAGCTGCGGGCTTCTTCCAGCACACCGTGTTCACACCGCGTTCTCACCGAGGCGCACCTGAGCGAAACGTATTCTGTGGCTGCGTGGTTATTTTGGCGACTCGCCAGTCGAACTCGAGAAACGACGAGTGTTTGCCGAGCGCTTATCCGCTTTCGTTTCCCGCCTCTCTCTCTCTCTCTCTCTTTTCACTTTCTATCTCTCTCTCTCTCTCTCCCTCTCTCTCTCTCGCCACGTTCTGTCACCTTATCTCTCCATTTTCGCCACCCGACAACCTCCGCCCGTTCAATTAATCAAGTACACTCCCGCCGGCTCATTGGCTGAAATAACGGATATTAGGGGCGCGCGGAATTGCGATAATATTGACGGCCTTCGGCGATTTTATCGCCTGATTTATTTGAAAGCTTCGGAAATTTTTATGGGATTTTTAGCGCCCTCTATAGACTCCAGAAAAATAAGTGTACGGGACGCGTTAATAAACGCGAGTTTTCGAGAATTTTTTCCACATTGACAGAAAACAAACTAGGGTATGCAATTATTTCATAAAATTCGTTAACCCTTTAACTGAGGGAGACTAATTTTTCCACTAAAGAATTGCAAATTTAACAAGGCCCTTGTGTTGAAAAGTGCATCGGTTGCGAAAGGAAAAGAACAGAATAATTTTTTTGAACAAAAGAAAAATAGCTCAATCCTTTAACAATGCGATAACAATTTTTTCAAGCAAGTAATTGTTAAACAGGGTCCCCTAAAAAACTGTTTCAGAGACCTTCACTTCCACAAAACAGCAACCGAAAATACACTGTGTATTTTCCGTACTACAAATGATGCATTGAGACGAACGAAGGAAATAAAAAATATTTCTAATTAGCGGGGAAAAGATCGAGGTCAGTCCCCGGTGAAAGGATTGAACGATGGCTAACAGGCGTACAAAGCGTTCGCCTTGTGCCTAGCTTGTTAATTACCGGCGAGAGCGTCGAGCATGATTTAACGAGAAGAAAATACGAAGGAGAAAATCAATTGCACGGCTAACCGGCTGGAATTTTGCCAGTCTCGGCTCGGCTCGAAAACGGGGGTGGATTCGCGGCCCGATTGCAGCCTGGGAACATATTGATGAGCCCCCGCCATCTTTCTAACGGCGCGCACTATGATCTGCCGGTCGGAACGAGAGGGCGGAGAGATGAATATTCGATTCGCAGCTGGAAATCCACTGTGAAATCCGTGCCACACGTTCGGACCGAGAAACGGGATTTGCCGAACCAACCCCGTTCAACCATGGACTTCTTAACATTTGATCTATGGACCACCAACAGCCATTTTACGTTACTTTATCAAAATAACAGGTACGCATTCGTTCATATTTTTAGCATGTTTTTAGAAATATTGTAAACGGCAGCAGAATTAACCTTGAGCAGTTGAGGGGTGAACCAGGATCACTACTAAAAATTGCTATACCATTATCCACAATATTGTTCACATTATTATTTAAATATATATCGGCATCTAATCAATTATTATACAGGGTGTTCAAAACCATCCGTCCAGGGGTGTTAACTTCTCCGATAAGCATATTCGGTAAAAATATTTCGAATGAAAATTGCAGGGATTAATGGAGGACATATGTCCGTGACTTTATAACACATTATTTTATAACACATTTATCTGGAAACAGAAAATAGGTCAATTTTCACCCGTGGAGCGTATAAGGGTTAAAATGAAAAATAAAATGAAAAAAGTCACATACAATGGAATTATTCCAGGTCCGAAGAAATATTTAATGTTTAAGTCAAAATAGCTCGCATTCAAAGGGTTAATTTCTACACCCAATCAATTAATTGAATAAATTCACCGTAAATGTGGTTATGCTCCCAATAATAATAAACTAATAACTCTGAAGTGATTCTAACAGTTTCAATGTTCAAAAACCTAGCTGCACACGGCCAAGACAACAAGGGTTGAAACTCGAGGAACGCATATCCACGCAGCCAACTAAGTTCGTAAGTGTGTTTGCTTGTACTTCGCGGTCGGAGGAATCGTCGAACTTCGATTACTACAACCAAAGGGAACTACGCTATCATCCGGGGGAAGTCACCCTCCTTCCGATAACAAAGTCAGATTTTTTTGCGCTCTGGGCTGGGTAGAACGAAACGATGATTCTGCGAAATTTGAACAGCAACGGGGAAACGAGGTAGAATCGACTGCAAATTTTGAACATCTGCTGCGTTGCCAATTTTCAACTTTTTAAATGAATTGCACGAAATTTTTTATTTCGTTTGCTTTCCACGATTTTTCGAGATTTCTTCTTTAATGCAACCATATTGACATGGTTATGGAACGGCAACTGCTATGGGCATCATTTTGAAATTTTTTAATTAAAAAACTTGCCTGTTAAAAAGTTAAACTTGCCAGCTGAAAGGTTGATATTAGGTGTGCATATAAGTACTTTCCCCTTTTTTTCCGAATTCAAGATTTTATTACATAAAATGTAATGTAAAATTTTGTCCGGTGACTCCCAATCTTTCTGTCAACTCTTCTTGCGTCTATTTTCGTTGAGCAATTCCTCTAACTCACCGTCAACGAACTTTCTCGGTGCACATGAACGATCGTCGACTTTCAAATTAAAATGTTCTGTAAGATACAGCGTTCTAAGATACAGCAAATGTTTCTTCTCGCACGACATATTGCTTAAAATTGTTGCATAGGACTGGAAACTCTTAGAGCGCTCATCACGACTCTTCTTAAAACTAAAAGTACGCTCTTCCAGATGACACCAAAATCGGGAAGTAATTCGAATTCAGTCAGAAGTTATGATCGGTAGAAAAAGAGGGGAACGCACATTTGCACACCTAATAAATTTTATGCGAAAGACATACATCCATAATAAGGCAGCGCCTTATTGACCAATAAATACATAGATACAAATATAATTAATAGTTAATAGGTTGGAAAAATTAGGAAATTTTGTAATTAAAAAAATTGTTCGCATTGGTTGATGCAAAATACAAACCCTCACTACCCTCAAAAAAAGGGATAGGAAGAATAATGAGTACCTTGTAAAAATCGACTCGAAAAAGCGATGTTTGCTATCCAGAACGAAACATCGAGACGTAAAAAGCCGGAATATTCGATGTTTTTCAGCTATGTCAACATTTTCCAGGAATAGCTGTGGTAATCAATTTTTTTGTGGGCAGAGCGGCGAAACGAAATTGACTAACTCATGAGGAAACAGGCCGCGGGATTCGCGATTAACAGCCTGGATTCCGGGACAGGCCATCTTCCGTTCTGCCTTTTTCACTGGCGGCGGTTATTCGATTTATTTGCGGCGATTCGTTTCATTCAAGCCTTCGTCACGAATTTAACGTGCAATCGGGTGTACTTTATTGCGCGTATTTCTGACATTCGCATCGCTCGTACCCCCGGCGGAAAATTACCCGTTAAAAATCCGCGCCGTTTCAGCTATAAGTTCCCATTTTCTCTTTTTACCTTCGGCATCGAACACCGTCGATGCCTATCTCTCGAACCGCGAGGCGATAAATACTCGGGGGTAGGTTATCGGAAGAAAATAACTGCTAAAATCTCTTGCCCGTGCAATTTTAAAATCATGGCTGCGATAAACTGTGCATTCGCTGCTTCTTTCCCTGTTACTCCCTGTGACTCTCCCGTGGTATTACTTTTTAAAAAATAATCCTACTCGCGCGCGTTCGCTCCGAATCTCTCGTGTCCTCGGTGTCACCGGGAATCAAAAACTGCATGCTGGTAATTAAGAAAATGACACTCAAGAAATTCTATAAAAAGATTCAGCTTATTCCCCATTCTGTGCTTTTACGATTTGCGTTTCAACAATGCGGAAATTCTATTGCGGGTTTCAGGGAAATTGCATCATTACGGTCAGTTGGTCACTGCGTTACAGAGAGTCGTGCTCGTTGGAAATTATGAAAATGATGGAAGGAAAATTCGAAAAAAGATAGAGGTTACTCCTCGTTATACGTTGTATCGATTTGTGTTGCAACATTGTGGAAATTCCTTTGCATAATTTCGAGTAACTGCATCGTTACACGGTAAATTTGTAATTATCCCACAGAGCGTTATACATTTTTTGTTGGGAATTTAAAAAATGATACAAGAAAGATTATAAAAAGGATCGAGTTTATTCCTCGTTCTATATTGTATCAATTTGCGTTGCAACAATGTGGAAATTCCCTTGGAGGATTCAGGAACGTCGACCCCTCTTACTGATCTGATAATTGTGCTACAAAGAATCATAAATTTCCGTGCGAGCAATTATGAAAGTAGGACACGAAGCAATTCTAAAAAAGAATTCAATTTGTACCTTATTCCGTGTTGCATTGATTTGCATTGTGGAAGGATATTCACAGAACAGAGTTCGAATCGCGTCGTTCAGTTAATTAATTGTATCACAGAAGATCATAAATATTTTTGCTAGCAATTACGAAAATGGGACACGAAGCAATTCTAAAAAAAACAATCGAATTTATAGCTCATTCTACAGTGTACTGATTTGCATTGCAACAATTTGGGAAGACTTCCGTAAAATCGTGTGTGAAATCAAACGATTGCACTCAGTTGGTAATTGCATCGTTGAAAACGGAGTTCAATTAAATTCCGAACGCGGAACGCTGGCCGTTCCGAAAGGAAAGTGTATGTGTCCGCTTGCTAATCGATGTAATTAACTCTTAACCTGTAGTCAAAATTTAATCGACGCCGATTCGAATGCGCGTCGGTACTGTTTGAATTCTTGTTCCACACTTTTTTAATCGGTCAAAAATTAATATATTTCAAGGACGACATGATTACTCCAAGGATGCAACTAAGTACGAAAGGCTCGATACAATTTACTAATTGTTATGGAATCTCTGAATTATATCCTGTAGAATTTAATTACGAGCCATAGATTTAAGGCATTCCAAGGCACTCCATTAAATGAGTAGTAACGTTGTAAACATATTTGGCGTATGAAATAGTTGATAGTGGGGGAACCGGTACATCGGTAGTGGGAGTCGTGAAGCGACAGCGGAGAAGAAGTTGCCCCGAATTAGGATTGCCATCTGTAAAATCGTAAATCTAGGACGAACGACATAAAAACCCTGGACTTTTCCGTCTGAGTTACGCCTACTCTGATCTAAATGATATTGTTGCACGACGCTTTAATCACCCTGTACAATTCAGACAACAACCGAAGTGCAAGCAACAGATCAAAGTCATTTAAAAGCCAGATTACTGCGACTGCTGCAAGTTTCCTTATCAGTCATCAGCGCCTCAGAATCGTCCTGTTTCGATAGCATCGTCACGAGTAGATTCAATCACGAGATTCATCTACTGAGCAATCACCCCTCGATAGTTTCCCGTCGCTGTGACTCGAATTTCTGCACGGAAACTCTTTAAATCGCCGAACCCGCTTTACGGCGCTCCGGAATGTATGCATGGAAATCGTAAACGACTGCGGATCGTCGATTCCGCTCGCAGCTACGTAATTTACTTTCGAATAAAACCAGAGGAGAGAAAAAACTACGAAAGAGGGAGAGAGAGCGGGGAAAGGGAACTCGTCGCTAGTCGAAGAGTTCGTATGATTTTTTAATCGGTACGAATGAATTTCAGCGAAGCAAATATTTACGGGGGAAAGCTCGCCCGCGAAATTCGGTGCTGTATCGCCGAGTTTTCCCGGTTTTTCTCGTTCGAACTTCCGCGGTGCACAGACTCAGAAATGTTTCGGTTGATCGAGAATCCTCGCAGAATCTCGGGAATTCCAGGAAAAGGATGCACAATGCTCTCCACGATACACAGCTCGCGAAAAACTTCCGCGTTTCGCACAATTCCGATCGATAGTTCGCAATGTGCACATCGACGTGAAGTTTCAGAATTATTAATCTGCCACAAGGGGAGACAGATATTTTTTATCAGAGCTGAAAAGTTTTATCCTTGTTCACTGTTACGTTCACGTTATCTGCCACGTAAGAATGAATTTCCGAGCTGATATTAGTTCGTGCCCGATTTTCATAAATGTCGTAAACTGTACTGCACGGCGGAGTTAAAAGAAAGAATTACAGTAATATCTCTATTGACGCAAAAGCCTCGGGGGGATTCGGTTGCGTCGGTCGTAGACGGGTAGCTATATTTTTTAGCTTCAAAGTCCGAGCCGAACGTAGAGAGAGACAGCGCGTGTAAAGAGAGACCACGCGCGGGCCTTTTAACTGTGCCGGCGACTGTGACTCTCCGCGTCTCTTTCTTTCCCATTCGCCGTCCTTCCTTGCGCCCGAAACTTTCATCGTCGATTAAACCACTAAATACAGTTGAAATTATATCGTGTTTGGTGTCTTTTTAATCAGAAAAATGTCACGAATATACTGATGAAAGTTTTATAAAAAAATAAGTAATTATAAAAAAGATTAAATATTGGTGTTACATTGTGAGGACGCACGGGCCTTTGAACTGTGCCGACGACTGCGGCTCTCCACGTTGTATTAGTAATGGTTCACACCAATATACCCGCGCCGAGATCAGATTACTACAGTGGAGGGGATATATTTTTTTGCGTTTATCGTGTACGGCCTTTTTGCGTCAATAGAAACATTACCATTTTTTTTTTCTAATTGTAGAAAAGAATGGTGACTATATAATTGATTAATAAAGCTATATTTTTTAAAGTTTAACCATTGACTTTTATTTTCAAAGCCGGCACAAACTTATGCAATCATCTGATACATTACATTACTGAAATTACGAAGTTAAATTCGTTAAACATTGTTGAATAAATTTCGTCGTTCGGTCACGGATTATTATAAAAATTGTAAAATATCTGGGTGCAGGGGATGACAAAAAAATATTAGGATTACTTGCATTAGCTGAGAATTTTATATTCAAACGATTTTTATCTTTTCTTATCATTACTATGTATCGATATTTGCAAATTACAAATGCACGTATAGCAGCACTGTAGTTACCATTAGTCATCATTAAAAAATGGATTCGTCGTACTGTTGAATGTAGCATAATTATGTTTATTAAATAAACTGTATACTTTGATTTGATTTTTTAAACTTGCTGATTATAATTGCTAATAATGTAATTCTCTCGTTCCATGCCACAAACAACTCTCGAGAGCATTGTCTAGTTTTGCGGGAACAGTAAAACTGCTCGAGGATAGCATAACGGTGCCGATCGAAATTGCAAATCTGCTAATGCTATTATTGAATGCGTTCTCGCTCGCATTCAAAAGACATCCGTGCGCACTAACACCTGTTTGAATAATCCTGTAATTAGATTGCACTGTTGCTCGTTCATCTATCTCTTTCAAACCTTCGCAATCCACTGGCGGCTGCTACACACCGCTCTCCCTCTCTCTCTCGTTACCGCGAAATACAAGATTTACTAATGGCCAACGAAAGCTCGGTTAACGAACGCAAATTTCATTGTGCCAGGTGTCTACGCATTTGTCAGGGGGACAATGTGTTGTCGGGTTTCGGAACTGACTGACAAAAAATTTAAAATCGATTGTCTCAGCGCGGAAACTATTTATTTTTTAGTTCGTTTGTGTAAATTTTAAGTATGAGCTGTGATTCAAAGTAACAATAATTTAAATGACACTGATCTATTCGAACGCGAACAAAAGTATCCATTTGTTCAAGCAATTACATTTGTTAACCCTTTGACTACTGTTGGCGCCTAAAGGCGCATAGAAATCTTGCGCTTGTGATACTGTAGGCGCCTATACGCGCTTAACCTAGTTCGATTTACTGACACGAGAGACGCCTATAGGCGCCCGGGAAATTTTATCGATTATTATTCCGGCAAATCTTATTTTAGTCAGAAGTAAATGAATGTTAATTCAGCAGTGATATATTCCGTTAGTCATATATTATTTAAATATGTTTATTTATACATTGCAGTTAGTTTTAAATAAATAATATTG
Source organism: Lasioglossum malachurum (assembly GCA_028455605.1). Taxonomy (NCBI): domain Eukaryota; kingdom Metazoa; phylum Arthropoda; class Insecta; order Hymenoptera; family Halictidae; genus Lasioglossum; species Lasioglossum malachurum. The sequence continues at coordinate 14,357,624 of CM052313.1, read as the reverse complement.
TTTTAATGTAGTGGAATTCAGTGTTTTGTGATTATTTTAATATACTTCATCAGGGATGCACGCCTAACGGAAAGTTTTACCGTTCTCAGTGTACATCGCGATGAATTCGTACCGTATGATACGGCTGGTGCGTCTCAAAGTCTGCCGTAGTCAAAGGCTTAAAATCGACAGAAAAAAAACACTAATGAATGTCGCATGTTTTCAAAGTTTCTCCAAAGTCAAAGTAACAATTTCTCGCTTATCTAAAAAATCGAAACTGTATGAATACATTCGAGGCTCCACAATCATAATAAGAAGAGAACGCTGGCTCTCCTTTGTTTTCCAGATCGCTGCGATAGCGCCGCTTATCTTTGAACACTATGGGGCGCGAACTTTTCCGAAACAGCCCTCACACCCCCACGGTAGATGAGAATGCAAATCGAGGGTGATACACGGGCAGACAAACACATCTCCTGGGAAAAATGAAATCGTTATCGATGCTCCCGACGCTGGAACACCGTCCACTCCGTGGAAAAACGGGCACACCGTGGAAAAGTACCGGAAATTGGGGACGCCGATGAATTTTTCACCGAAAAATTAAGAACTTTCCGAGTAACCGGATGACCCGTCCGAGTTAATCAGAGTTCAAAGGCTCGTCGGGAAAATATTATTTCTCGAAGTTCTGATGCGTGTAATACCGGAAAATGCTCTCTCAAACCTTTCCGCAATGAAGTTTCAAATGAACCGTAGAAGGTCCTTTGAGACGGCGACGTGGAATGCAATCTATGCTGCTATGTGCGTCGCGAGATCGCTGTTTTACACACTACATACTTTGTTTGCAAATGACTCGCGAAAGCCCTGTTCGTTGTTTTTGAGCGACCTCTGATGCCGCTAGGCAACACGAACATATAAAAACAATGTAACTGCGGATTTTTATGCGAAAGAAAAATTGTATAACTCGATTGTATGCAGTGGAAGAGTTACATCAAAATGTATCTACTATTTCAGTAAATTTAATATAATTAAAACGGACTAAAAAGTATAAAATAATTTTTCCTAGCCCCATACACAGATAGTCCTGAAAATTTGTGATTATGAATTTTGAATGGTTATGAAAATACTTGTAAGTTTTAAAACGAAAAACGTGGGGCGCAAAATAATACATAGTAAGGAGTATAGGCAGACAAAACAGACAGACAAGAAAGCGAGCTAATAAAAACGTAATAATTAAAAGAAAACTGACAGACAGGCAGACAGATAAAGAATACTTTACATAAAAGTCCTCGTATCCATAAACATCTGCACAGCATTTTGATTACGACTACAGCGCGACAACCGCGATTCAGTCTTTTTTTCCATATAAAGTGAAATAAAAATCTAGATGCAGGGGGACGGCACGAATTTCCATAGAAAAAAAATGCCCCGGCTGAAAGCTCGACGAGTGTTACCAGGTTTTTCTCTCCATCGTGTTCCCAGAATGCAGCGGTTTCGAGGCACGGGTGCAGTCGTCCGCGTCGATCCGCAACGCGCGGTGCAGCGATGCGCTCGCGACAACGCACCGATGCAACGCGCAGTTGCACCAGCGACCACGCGGGTCCGGCTCGTCGCATAATTTCCGTCGCGTTCACGTTTTTTCGCCAACAACGAGAGAAAATATCGGGATCCCAGTGCGCGACGAGGCTTGCGGGTTGCAGCGGTGCAACGGGGTGCAACGGGGTCCCGGGAAAAACGACGAGGCGAATAGGGAGCACTCGGCTCTATCCACGGCTCGTTTCTGTTTATTTTCTTCGTGGTACGAGCCTGTTATCGACTTCGACTGGAAGACCGGCTCGAAAAAAAACCGAAACGAGAACGCAAGTTTCGTCGGATTACGATGGGGGCAAATCAGATTCGAACTTTTATTTATTTCGAACTGAGGGGAGGTTTTATATATATGTACCGGTGATCGTACTACTTGAATATTGTACTTGCTATGTAAACCACTTGGTTTAAAACAATAACAAATTAATAAATAAATAAACATTGCTGGTAACATTTGCTGTTAACGTTGTACAATATTTCCCTTCGATGTGCACGATGTCATAAGAAAGACATGACGTGTCTGAGGGTTAATTCAATTGTTACTTTTTTGTTTTGGAAGACTGTGAAGCAGTCACCGTGTGAAAATGCGGCAGCAATTTTCCGCATACGTTCGCGACCATAATTAACGAGTTCCTATTTATCGAGTGTATGCGACGAGCAAACTCTGGCAGCGCATACACATTAATCGGAGTCGAGATTCGCTATCGTTCGAACGGTTACGACAAGGGGGATGGCACTCTCGGCAAACATAGTCGAGGGGGATGATTGTTTGCACACAGGGTAATAACGTCGCCGGTTTTTTTTTCCTGTGTCAGCGCCACCTGACCTCCTCTCCCGGATGGCTCGCGTGTCCAGGCTATAGTCCAGGTCGGTTCCTTCAAACTTTAACGAGCAGGATCAACAGGTGCCTCGGGGATATCCCTAGTTGCGTTCTAGAGCGATACTTTTCGAATCTATGCCGAACTGATGGACAAACGGCTGTCACTAGGATCTATTGCAGTGTTTCCCAAAGTTTCGATACCTGTGTACCGTGTAATCCCTTCTATAACACTGACAAGGGAAGGACCCCAAGTGTCCGACTTCGATTCTGATAATATTTTGTGAGACGATGGTATATGGATCCCCAATGACGTCTGCAAAATATTAGGTGTAGTTACTCAATAGTTTTAAAGATATAAACAATTAAACTTTCATACCTTGTTGAGATACCATAAGCAGGTTGCGTGAAAGTTCAATGGTTTATATCTTTAAAACTATTAAGTAACTACACATAATATTTTGCAGACATCGTTAGGGATCCATATACCATCGTCTCACAAAAGATTATCAAAATCGAAGTCGGACACTTGGGGTCCTTCCCTTGTGAGCATCCCCCGTTAAGAACAATCGGTATTAAGTAGAAGAATACATACTGATACATAGCTCTATCGTAATAAATATATATTTTTTGCCCGAATTTCCCGTCCGAAACTCTTCTTTATTTTATGGTATCATATCTAACTTAAAAGGTTGTTAAAAGTGTCCGGCTTTCAGACGGCAAAGTCTGTGGGGTTTTTATACCGTTCGTCCTGGGTTCACGATTTTATAGATGGCAACCTTAATCGTAAGTCACTCGATCCCCACCATCAATCCGTTCCCCCACTACTTGAACCGCTACTATTGCTACTGTCGATGTGAAATCCAGTTCGGAAGGTATGGCTGTGTAAAGTAGTGGGGTCATCACTTCGCACCTCAGCGGAATAAGGAAGTGAGAGAACGAGCGAAATTTGGCTCGCAGGCCGCTAGTTCGACAGTTTTATTAAATGCAACACGTGCCTTCTTCGTGAAATATTGAAACGATTTAGCAGATAAATTAACAAATACTGTATACCAACAAATCCTCGATCGCCCATCTCTCTGTTGAACCATTTTAAAGTTTCAAGAGCAAAGCGATCGCTATGCAATCACGAAACAAATCGCAAGGAGATTCAATAACAAGTAGGATTCTCATAATCATTTGGGACCGGGGCGAATAATGATCGAACGAAAGTTGCTATAAATCCGCGTCATCCGGAGGTGTTATACCTATTTGTCCGTTCAAAACAATTTAACGGGGCGCGAGTAAAATGATTACGGCAACGCGAAAATCCACGCGACACAGAGACGCGGCGGGCGCGCACCTAAATGGGAATAATTAACGGCGAAAACGTGGAAACGCCGCCTATTATAATTCCATCGACGAAACGCATTTGTCTGGACAGCGGAATCGCGAGCCGCGCAATAATGGGTCGTCATTATCCTTTAATGAACCTTATAGATCCGACAGATCTGCGTTCAGCCGAGTCGTCGGCAAAGTTACTTTAATCAACGAAACAATGTCGCTTGTTCGCCAATTAAATTCATCTGCTGTTGCCATCGGAGCACTAACGGCCTCGTACGACGCTGATATAGAAGATTACAATATACAGATCATATCAAAATGTTCGGATGACAACAATCTACTCCAGAGCATTTTTTTCGAAACACTCTGTGAGACGGACCTTGGATTCAACACCCCCATTGAACTATTTTAGAGAAATTAAGGGTTGACGAATTTTGTAATACATTCTCTTCGAAACAATCTGTTGCAGAACATTTTTTTCCTGATCTTCTATAAGATGAATCTTGGAATCAGCACACCCATTGAATTATTTAGGGGTTGCCTGATCTGTTTCAGCTTATTCCTATCCCTCTATAGAATGGCTCTTGAGAGCGACAACCAGTTTAATATTTTTTTTTAAATAAAGAGGTGACGGATTAAAACAATTCTCTGTTCAAAACAATCTGTTTTAGAGTAAGTTTTTCTACTACTCGAATAAGCTTCTAAAAGAATGAAGGGTTTGTGAGTTTAAAAAATTCTTCGCACATAACAATTTACTTATTCGCGGCTATCAGTAAAATTCTACTGAATCTCTTACATCGTGAAATTTGTGGTAGACTTTTGCGAAAATTAAATCGCAAATTCGATGCGCACACCCCAGAACGCCTTAACGAAGTTCTAACGAGGCTCGATATTTTATTTATAAACCCTCGAACCTATCGACGAGGGGGACAAATATCGGCATGCTGGAATGATCACGGAGAAGCTTGAAATTTGCATGAGGATCCGCTAATAATCCTCTCCTCGGATGTAATATCCAGGATAAAGGAATAATACAGACGTAGAAACTGAATAATGACGGAGGGGGTGGTAATCGAGACATCGTAGACGGGTTTCTGTGCAAATAAGAAAGACGCCCCGCGACTGGGACGGTTTCCATCGTTCCGTTTTACTGAGGGAGACATTATTCCATTGCTTTGCATTATCGGAGGCGCAGTTTTAACTGGTGAAACGCTGGAGATTTAGCGCTGCTAAGATAGATAAAGAATATTTAAACAGTAGCTAAAGATGCGAGATTATACGTGGAAACACTTCAATCTACCTCGCAACTCCCATTTCGTTTAATTAATATGGATACGTATTACTGTGGCATTCATTTAGCCGATGTTATTAAGAAATGTTTTATAAGTATTGTTTATGTAATCCTAATACTTATACGTTACTATAGGAATAAAGAATGTTTTGTAACTCGTTATATGACTCATATTTTTTAAGCGTGAAACTTTCCATTTCAGAGCGTTCGAATACTTTCGTGACTCACTGTATATGACATAACGAGTGTCCACAATGTATTGGAGAATCGAATACACTCAGTCAAACGCACGGTTCCCAAATGTAAAAAATTCATAATAAACATTACAGTCGTGTTTACACGAAACATTCCATCAAAAATAACTACCGTTACTCCAAACAACGTATTTTTACCTGTCCTCATCGCTCAGATGTCGAACTATTAGCTTGCCCAACACTTTTAAACCGCTGCCAGTCATCGTACAACGAAGATCTATCATCCGATGAAAAATCCTGAGTCTTTCTCCACCAGATCCATCCGCCCACGCGTCGAACATCGCCGAGTTATCGAATCGACGTATCGGTACGACAAAAATAAGAATAGAGAAACCGACTAATGGATCTGGATCATTCCATCGATTATCTAAAAATCATCAACGCGTCCAAGCGGGTGAAAGTCAATTTTGGGAAAATTCGTTTTTTGTTTGCAAGATTCTAAATGCACTGCAGAGATAGCAACTGGTCGCGTTTTTTTCTAGCTAAATCACGGAGTAGATTGCGCCGGATCTATGACAAGGAGGATCCACGGAGCTGTTTGCGGACGACCACCGGCTGCGTGTCGGAGATCAACGTTGACTGTCAGCTGTCCGTGCGAAAACGAAACGAAAATACCATTGACACAGATTTCACCGGTGGGCAGAAATAGAGGAAGGGCTCGGGACCGGAAACAGAACCGAAGGGTCAACCTTCGTCTAACTCCCTTGAGAGAGCACTGTACTTTTAAACCACTGACATCGCGGGCAGAAGTGTAACGCTGTTGTCACCGATTCTCTAGTATTCCGAGATCGAAGCTATATACATGAAATTTTCAGCACATGAGTATAACTAACATAGATCTACAAAACATACATTTTAAATTTTCATTAAGGGCCCAATTAAAAAGTTATAAAAAATGCCTCTTTTATTTTTGCATGTAACCTTGTAAATTATAATTTTTTGAAAATTTTTTGGATATCCTTTCATAAACCAATGCTTCTAATTGATTATAAAAAATCAGGTAGCTTGGTACAATTATAAAAAAGTTATTCTGTTTTAAAGGGTGTACGAATACTTTCGTCCCTCACTGTATGTAGATATCTCGATTAGATTACGATAATTATACGTTTTACTATTTACACTCTCTGTTGAATGTAAATAGTGCCCAGAAAATGATGCAGTTTTGTGTAAGCGTTTATTGTTCTTCTAGTCACCTCGACAAGACATTGAAAAACGAAAACTCTGGGGCATTCATATTTTGACAATTAAATTAGGTCACTATTGGCGTTTAATTTTACATATTTTCATTTTAAGATCAACGTTGATTCCCTTATTGGACCGAATAAAAATAACCAACAATTTGAATAGACTACCAAAAAATTGAAATTTAGATGGAACGTTTGTAATTCTGGATCGAAATGGATCCCCGAGGGTTGAATATAAAAATTTCGAAAAGTGAAAGACAGCTCCGTATTTCACTAATTTGCGCACGCAGTTGTTGCACACATGGTTACGTACACATGTACACGGTATTGATGATAACGACAGCAATGTAGACTAATTATTTCGCGCAGGAAAATAACGCGTACGTGTACGCTAACGATGCACATGGGTTAGCCGGGTGATGTTTCAATTATAAACGTATGTGAAAACGAAACGCAAAATAAATATGATTGGCGTGACTAAAATTTTGTCGCAATCAACTTACGTGTTAGGTGTGTACAGAAGATTCTCAATTCTCTTTCATTTAGACACGATCTACAGTAGATAATTAAGTCGTTTATAGAGACACAGGAATAGCAAACAAATAATTGTCGATTATAACCATTGTAATTATAATTCATTATGGTGAACGATTGAAAAAGACTAAAACTTTTTAAAGACTAATATGAAATGAAAAAATTATTCATTGAATTAAGAAGTAGCGGAAAAGTTTCCGAAAGACGATGGCCAATAAGAATGAAAAATGGACTCTCCCGCTAAGGAGATTAATATTTAGACTGCCTTCTTGTGGAAAGTTTTCCGGGACAGATAGTTCTGTCATTTTTCCTCCTGTCGACGGAAGATCATCTAGCGGGAGCTGCATGATTCAAAGTTTCGAGTCTCGTGCCTCAAGGAACACGTTGCTCAGTTTTAGAAGCTCGGATACAAGGAACGCTGAATCTTTCATCGCTTTGTCCCGCTCCTACGGCGACCGGCTAAATTCGGAGCTAAGTGGGACGAAAATAGAGTCGAACGGGACAATTAGAGATACAAGATCGACCACGGAGACTTTAATCGATCATGGCCCCTGCGTGGACTCTAAGGAACCCAGATTTGGGGAGGCTTTCTCCTAATCTTCTCTCTTTAGCGATTCTTACCTTCTTTCGGATCTTTAAACAACTTTTCCGAGGGTTTTTGGTACGGACTGGTCCCTTCAGGGGGTAGACACGTTTCCAGGATTGCAAGGGTTCGGAATGCGCCTTCTCATTTTTCGATAATGCAAAGATGAGGTTTTTCAGCAGTCAAAAGCGCTAGATAAAAGATCAATCTAGGCCACGATCACTCTCAAAAGTCCTATTCTTACGTTTACGACGCGTAATTTGCATTATTCGGCAACGTGTAGCTGTCGCAACTTTATGAAAATAGTTACACGCGCAGATGTATGCTTCCGAATAATGCAAATTAAGTCTCGTAAACGCAAAAATAGGATTATTTGAGGCGATCGCGACCTAGATTGATCTTCAAGGCGCATCCCGGACGCTTGCAATCCTGGAAATGCGAGTCTTAAGATCCATTCTTATGAGTAGACTGCGGATCTTTATGCAAAATAAAAAATATGTGCATTGATTGCAAGACACAGGAGCCAAATAGAAATTTCTTTCTTCTTTTAATCGTCTTATTAAGCTGAAATTAATACACAAATGTCCTTAAATCTTCTTAATTCGTTCATTGCTTTAAATTGTTCGTGCCTATTTTTGTCATAAATGCATAAAATCCGCAGTCTACTTATGAGATATGCTAGATTTACAAGAAATGCTTTTAGACATTCTTCGTCTAAACGTTAAAATGTTGAAACGTCGTGTAAATAGTTAATTAAAATGTCTTCGAAGTTCAAATGTGTGTTTTATTTTCATGTATAAAAGCTTTTATAACGAGTGATCGATTACGTCAATTTTCTCTTGGTAATTAAATCGAATTATTGATGTAAAGCTGTTGAATGCATGCAATTAAAAATGACTATGAATAAAGGGTTTGATTCACAGTTAATTATTTTATATCCACACGCGAGACTCCAAGATCAATTCCCTGCTTCTAGACATTGCCACGTGTGCTAGATTCACTTAGTGCTTCTAATTTGTTCGGGTTTCATACGTACGCAAATATTGACTTCTTTATATGTATAGACATCAGAAATTACATTTTATAAATTGCTACCCTTACGGAAAATTATTCTTGGAAATATCAAATCGTTGCAATGTGTTAAAGTCTTTGAGAAATTGTACAAGAAACGAACGTTCTGCCAAGTCTTCATTGAATCAAGAATTTCACTGGTACTCTTCCAAAAATTATTATAATCGAAGAATTACATCAAAAGGAAACTAGAGAGTCATGTTGTAATGCACTATCATTTAATTAATTCATGAGCCAAATGAGAGTCATGCAATATTTGCCTTCATTGATAAATTCACCTTTATGTTGATATATTTGACGTACGTAATCTGGCCCCTATAACTTTAGTTTCATTGAATAAATCATTTCGACTCTGTCAAATGAATTTAATATTGCTGGCACATTGTTTACAAGCTATTAAAATCATTAAGAGAAGAGATTAATTTTTATGTAACTCCCTTACTCGTAAAAATTGATGCAGACAGTTCTTATTTTGCACAAAGATCCGCAATCCCTCACATTAACCCTTGACAGCAAGAAATAATTCACGTCATGAAACATATTAAATCAACATTATGCTCGTTACAATGGCGGAAAGGGGTAAAACCTCAAGGGTCCTTTTAAATAACGGAAAAGCGGCGGCGTCGGTGGAGCTAAATGCCTTCGAATCGAAAAAGCAAGGTCCGAGACAAAACGGAACGAAATCCGAAAGGAAGAAGATAGGCACTTGTTACCCGGAGAAAAGCTCAAAGAGAATGGGAGAACGCGGTCGACGGGGTAGAAAGAATTTTGCTGGGGACAGGTTCAAGTCGTTGGAGAGAAACAGAAGCATCCTCTCTTGTTCCCGAGGACGTTCAGGAGGATCGGTTTAATTCGCGAAATGAGAGAGGACCTCTGGCGGAAGAGGAACTGGAGTTTATGATAAAACGACGACGAGAGCCAGTGCTATAACCGCGACCGAAAGAAATTGTTGGCGGGCTTTCGGGGACGACGGTGCTTCTGTCGCGGATATTTAGAGGAAGCTAAAGGCGAGGCCCTTCGAGGTAAAAAGGTCGACAACGACCTCTGTTAAAAATATCACTGGAGACCGGGTGCTTGTTGCAGCTCCGGGCGGTTTACACGGAGCCAATTACTTTCGTGGAAGCTCCGTAAGCCGTGCTCAAGAATACGTGTTATCCTGGAAACTCGATTCGATCCGTGCGTTCCCGATAAAATCCGGCCTCCCGAGGAAAAAAGAATTAATAGATGCGGGCCGCGTCGCGAATAGAAAGCGTAATGGATACGGGTAAAATGATATGACACGGATTTCTACTTTTTCGGGTTAGTACGTGTCCCGGGCTCGCCTGCGTTATCATTGGACTCCAGATTTTCAGAATTTTTGACGAAAATGTGTAGACCGAATGTCGAACGGAATAACCATTTAAAAAATTTAACCATCGAAAATTTAACTTTTGAATTTGCCCACAAAAGGAAAGAAGGGGCCCTCATTTTCCGAATTTAATCTGCAAAATTCCTATTCTTTATCGATAACAGTGTTAAAGTAGAGAGTTGAAATATCCTCGAATTTTTTCCGATTTTTTAAAAGTCGGAACAGTGACAAAATTGGGCATAATATATTTTTTACGGAAGTGTATCGGATTTAAGAAATAAGTATTTTTTCATTTGTACTAGAGGCGTTTTGGCTACAATTTTGAAGAAAAATATATATCCATGATTTTGAGATAAAAAGTAGCATACTATAACGCGCAACAATTTTTACACGGCCATGCATCTTAATATTTAATAAATCATTCAAAATTCTAAGATAACTTCTGTTTTGCTTGTTTGTGTATACGTATACCTTCCAACTTTAACTCGGTTAACAGTGAACTTACTTTCAAACTTCCATCAAAAGACGCTAATTGACGGTGAATCTAATAAGAGACATGATTAAACTTTGCCCTACGAAACAGCATTTAAGTGTAATTTTACGGAAATGTGCACAAAGTGAAGAAAGTTGTACAGAGGTGATGAAAATGGAATTTCAAAGGGCTGAAAGGGCTGCAACGAGTAGATAACGAATAGACTGTGTCAGAATCGACCCTGCATTGACCAGGTGGCGGTATTTCTGGTTAGCTGTTGATCTAATTGATTTGTTTTCTTTTATCAGTGAGGGAAAATTAGATTATTTTGAATAAATTTCATCTATTTTATGAGATTATTCATAACAACAACTTCATCAGAACAAAATTGAAATTCCCCTTTTTCCGTAGGCCCTCCCAAGAACATAGTATTTATGTAGCCTGAAAGAAAAAGAGTCTAAACAGCTGACAGAGAAAACAAAATGTTTCCTCGTCCTCTGGTTTAACCCCTTGCCTTGCAATATCGTGTCTGACTCGTGATGAAGATTCTAAACAGATTCTGATAAAAATGTTTATTAATATAATTTCCTTTAAACCGAAATACAATTCTATTTTGGTAATATACAGCTATATATTGGAGAACATACAGGAATACAATTTATATCAATATTCTCCTTTTTTAGGAAATTGCAATCTACAAAAAAAGTTCTAATCACGGAAACCGCAAAATAAATCGTAGGGCAAGGGGTTAAACAATTCGCATCGCCACAACAGAGGAACTTGTTAAAACCATATTCTAACTCGGAATCGCGGCGCATAATCTCAAAGCTATAAAGTCTACATAAAATCCTGGGGGTTGGAGAGACAATAGGTAGAACGAAGAAGAATATAACGATGAAACTCACCCCAAAGTGGTCATAGTCACGATGGTGTACCAGAAAGCGGCAGGTATCGATGTGAAGTTCGTCCCGTCAACGTTCTTCTCCGCGTAGAACATGACGGTGGCGAATATGATGATGGCCATGGCCAGGGAGAAGACGAGGAACCCGAGCTCGGACGCGCACGACTTGAGCGTGTAGCCGAGGATCCGGAGACCCTGCGAGTGCCTGGAGAACTTGAAGATCCGGAACACACGGAAGACGCGCAACGTGACGAATGCCCCGGAGACGTCGTCGTTGTCGGTGAGACCGAGGCCGATGTAGTACGGCAGTATGGCGACCACGTCGATGATGGACATGACGGATCTCGCGAACTTGATGCGTCCCGGGGCCGCGAACAGCCTGAGCAAGTACTCGGCGGTGAATATCATGACGCACGCGGTATCCAAACAGAAGAACACGATCTTGTAACGTTCGCCGCATGAAAGCGTACCGGCGCGTCCCGGGCGATTACCGCACGGCACGGTCTCGACTACGTTCGCCAATACGCTAACGGCGATGAAGAAACCGGTCACGTAGTAGAAGACCAGAGCAGCGGTCGAGATATGAGGATTCTGGAAGGCCCGCCACATCTTCTGCCTGATGTCGAGCAGCTGCTGAAGAGTCTGGTCCCCGTTCTCGCTGAGCTTGTCGTCCATCAGCCTCTCGGCGTTCTCGCGCTTACGGTCGCGATAGTCCTCGTAGCAACAGTCGCCGATTACATCCGGCAAAATTCCGAAGAACGCCAGCTCCTCGTCGTAGCTCGTCAGGCATTCGTGCTTCGGATAGTGGAGCTTACCGGTCCGGTAGTAGTTCAGTATATGACGGAAGATGTCCGGATCACGGTCGAAGAAGTACTCCTTGCTCTCCTCGTCGTAGAAGAACTCGCGCTCGTTCGAGCCAAGGAGAGTGTCCGGATACTTCTCGAGGGTGTTCCGCCATGTCTCGAAACGGCGGCCGCTCACGTTGATCAAGAGCTTCTCGTCGTCGGCTTTGCGACGATCCTTCGGGATCGGCGGCGGCGGCAGTGGGTGCGTGGCGATCGGCACCCAACCGATCGCGGCCGCCCGGGCGAACGGCAGCCACGCTGCCACCGAGGCCATGCTCGACGGTGGTATACCTGTCCGACCCTCGGCGAACAACTATCACTTGTCCCGCGAATTTTCACACGAAACTCACTTTTACGACAAAACGCACACCTAGTAGAACGTCCTCCTCGCTCGCAACTTTTCCTCCCCTGTCAACTAGCACCGCCGAAGGATCCGGAAACGATCGCACCTTTTCGAGTACCTCTGCGCTCTGGATCCTCCGATCATCCCCTTCTCGGGATAGATCCCGCCAAACTTGCCGAGCCTAGAATCTTGGACTCTCTGAGAGCCCTTTCAGCTAGCACCGTCTCGTGATCCGTAAACCGTTCACACCTTTTCGAGTACCTCTAGATCCTCCGATCATCCCCTTTCAGAATATCGATCCACCGGAATCAGCGGAACCTAGAACCCAGAACCGTCTTCCAGGATTCGGTAAGCCGCTTTAGCTAGCACCGGCTCGGGATCCGTTAACGCGTTCGCACCTTTTCGACTCGCTCTGCACCCTGGATCCTCCGATCATCCCCCTCTGTGATCGATCCAGCGGCACTGGTCGAGCCTAGAACCGTCCTCTACGATTCCCTGTATAGTCCTCTCTCTGCGCGAGTGTCTCCAACGAAAGTCAGCCGGTCTCGCAGCCTCATCCGGGCCGATCTCTATTAGCTGATCGTGGCACAGCGATCCCAACGCGTCGACGACCACGACCACGACCGCCGCGCCGACAACGGGACCGCGACCCTACGACCACCGTGCACCAAGTCCCTCGTCATCGTACAACACCATTCCTTCGCCGTGATCGCTCGATCATGTACACGATCCGATCGGTATTACGAACCGGCGTGGGATCGCAAGGAACACCGCGGCAGCCAATCGCCTCCTGGCAGCGTGCCCTCCAACATCATTGATACGGCACTCAACGGTGCTCGCTCAAAAAGAGAGAACTATCGTGCCCCAGCGATTCCCGACGTACCGCCGAAGATCTTCCACCTGTTCCTTCTCTCTAAGCACCGCGAGCCTGTTCCTCTTTGTCCTCGAGAACCATCGAGACCGAGGCTACATCCTAGAGCACCTGAAGCGAATCTGCTCGATCCCAGACCTCTCCGAGCGGATCGCGCGCATCCCGATGCTGGCTCAGCTGGCCCGGGAGGAGGATCGGCTGTTCGTCATCCTGGGAAGCTTCGATAGAAAGAAACAGTTGTTGTTCGCCGCGTGCGATTTTCACGGTGGCGATCCGCTTTCGCCGGGTAGAAACAAACGTTAGCTGAATTCACCTGCGATGTTCTCGATTTATTGCTAGATTGGCTGTCGTTAGCGGGTGACAGGTGCAATCTTCTCGTTGGTGATCCTATGTCACTACAGGACGGTGTCAGCTGGTTAGCCGCGTCCGGCAAGAATTCCGGTGGCAGGGTGTTCTCGCATCGCCTTCGCGCGGCCGGTGAATCAGCGTGCCCCGCGTCGAACGGTTTCACGGCACGCGCGACGAGCTGTTTTTACCCGGTCGCGGGCGGATCGCACGGAGATCGCACGCAGAACGCACGGTGGTCTGGAGCCACGCGCGCTCACCTCCGCGTCCGTGGTACGTCAGAACGACGACGACGACGCGCGAGTGAAAAGCAGCCCGACCGGTCGGTCGCGCAGATGTTTTCCTCTCGGCACGGGCCGAAGCGATAGACGGCACGTCGCATGCGTCACAGCTTCCTCGTGACGCCGCTCGCGGAACAATTGCTCTCTCCCTCTCTCTATTTCTCACCTCCCACTCTTTCTCTGTCTCACTCCCACCCCCTCAACCCGCTGTTCACTCTCTTTTCTGTATGAGGACGAGGGAAACGGGTCGTCGTCTGCCCGGTACAATCCGTAGCTACTCGGCCGACGAGCCAGACGATCCTCTTCGGTGCCGCGACGCTTCGATGCGTCGTCCGCCGCCTCCCTTTCCTCGCGAGCACATCTCTCTCCTCTCTTCCTCGCCCTCCCACTCTGTTTCTCTCTCTCTCTCTCTCTCTCTCTCTCTCTCTCTCTCGCACACACACACGATATATCGACAAACACTAACCCGCGAGGAGTCTTCGCAGATCCTCTACCACGGGTAGAACGAACTGCCACGAAGGTGCAAACACGGTCGATCGAAGTCCCGAGAGGGCGGAGGGTGGCTGCTCCGGAGGGATGAAAAAGCCGGCTTTCTCAAGGAGGAAACCGAGAGTCGTCGTCGTCGTCGTCGTCGTCGTCTATCTACTACACCACTTTCGCCCGGCCTCGAGCCGGGCCCACGGCCCTCCTATACTCTCGAGAGATCACGATCCTCTCCGCGGCCGTCGTCGTCGTTGTCGTCGTCTATCCTGTGATCGCGATCCTTCTGATCGTCCGCTTCGATCTGGACCACCGGCGTCTCGACGCGAGACGACAGATCTCGAGCATGTCCTCTTCAACGGAGCAACGTGTTCGGCGTCGAGCAGCGTCCCGGTGGTTGTCGGCGGCGTCGCGAGGCGAGCCCCTCGTGGATCATCGTCCGCGCGAACGCGGAAGCTGCTGAGGGCTTCGGATACGAGATAGAGAGAGGAGGTGGAGGAGGAGGAGGAGGAGGAAGGAAAGAGAGAGAGAGAGAGCGCGCACGCACGATAGAGTAAGCGAGAACACACAGCGATGTCGCTCGGGGATGGACGTACCCCGTGTGTTTGCCTCTCTGCCTCGGTGTTTGTACGAGTGTGTTTCTCGTGTCTCTGTGTGTCTGCGTCGGTTGTGTGTGGTTGTGGGCGTGGGTGGTGTTCGTGCCTATGTGTGCGTGTGTGTATGTGTGTGTGTCTCAAGTCTCGTGTATGTGTGTGCGCGCGCGGTGTGCGTCGTCTCTGTCGGCTCGCGAGTAAAGCAGGCGAGCTAGGCGCGGGCGGAACACGTTTCGAGCTCGGTCTGGTAACCGCTCGGTTGGCAACTCGCGACTGAGCTGGCGCGGTATCGGTCGCAAGCTAGCTAGCTCCGTTCCGCTCCGCTCCGCTCTGCTCGCGCTGGCTGGCTGACAGGCTGGCTAGCTCGACTCGGCTCAACTCGACTCGGCAAAGCGCGGTCGCGAGCTGGCCGGCATACACCTCTCTCCTCTCTCTCTCTCTCTCTCTCTCTCTCTCTCTCTCTGTCTCTCCTTTTTCTTTCTCTTTCGCTCTTTCAACGGAAGGGAAAAGCGTGGTGCTCTCGAGGCTCGGGCCGCCACCGGAGCAGCCGCGACGCGCGACGCAGCGCCGACCGAACGGTCACCTAGCCAAGGTCCAAATTGATTTTTACGTCGCGCCGTCGGTGGCGACGCACGACGGCGTCCCGACGCGGCGGTGAACCGCTTCCCCGTTGCCCGGGCAACCCTCATCTATGACGTCATACGGTTCCCTCCTCGCCGACTAACACCCCCAGACTTCAACCCCTCCGAGAGAGAGGCGAGACTTCATCCCCTCCCGTCCCGGCACGGCCGAGCGGAAACCATCTTCTCCTCCCGGCATTTTCTTCAGATTTTCTGCCTCCCGATCCTCCTACTTATCTGTCCTGGTTCGTCCTCTTCGGACTCGGTTCATTCGGCAGTTTCT
Source organism: Lasioglossum malachurum (assembly GCA_028455605.1). Classification (NCBI taxonomy): domain Eukaryota; kingdom Metazoa; phylum Arthropoda; class Insecta; order Hymenoptera; family Halictidae; genus Lasioglossum; species Lasioglossum malachurum. The sequence goes on along the minus strand of CM052313.1, from coordinate 14,341,625 downwards.
TTCTGGTGTTAAGTCCACACGCGTTTAAGTTAAGATGATCCACAAGCACTCCCTCGAGCCAGCCCAGCAAGAATTACCGATTGATATCTTTGACAGTTTATTACTCTAGTGCCTCACGATCTTCGTTACCTTGTCGGAATTCTCTTTATCTTCGATGGCACTCCTTTGGTCTGATGCTTCAACCCATTCAGCAGTCCAGGGAGAGTAGACTCTAACTCTTCGGTTTCCAGAATCTTTGGTAGCCGCTTCTTTTATGGCCTTACCATGCTGCCTCGTGGTGCTCGCAAGCCTTGTCAAAATTGTCCTCCTTATCTTCCTTGTCTTCCGTGGCACTTGTTTGTCACCCCTTCGATAGGACGCTTTTACCCCTTCAAGAAACTAGACCCTATCCTCCGGACTTGTTCTTTCCAACCTCTACTTGTTCCTTCGTTCTCTTCTTCTTCTTTGTAAGTTTATTTGGCATGGTCCCTTACTCTGGCACTTCAACTCCCTTTCTCCCACTCTTTCCCCAGAAGTATCGCGTACTTCGCATTTCCTCTGAAGTCTCTCCATCCGGTTATTTCTCCTCACCTTTGCCAGCCTGCTCTCTTTATCTTCATCTTCTTCCACTGTTCCGCATCAGCACTTCACCACTCTTGCGCAGCCGACGAAACGAAATCCGGCTTCTCTGTTCAGTTTTTAGAATCTTAATAGTCTCTCCTTGTTCTCTTTTTACTCTACTCCTTGATGATCTTGGAAGTCCTTCGTAGAACTGCCCTCTTTATGTTCCTGATCTGCAATAGTACTTCTTCCTCACACCTTCTTGTGCTCCGGTGTGTCAAAAACATCACTCAACTAGCCATTTTCCAATGAGTAATCGAACCTGCTAAAAAGATATTCCATTAAGTATGACGAGAAGATGAAACTGTCTAAAAGAAGTTCGATCAGCCACAAAAGGAACTTCACACGCACGCACGCAAGCTATCCAGAAAAACATTCAATTACTCACAACGAGAAGATCAAGCTGTCTCCAATTAGTTACAAGAGGATCAAGGTGTCCAGAAGAGGCACATCCATAAAACATCGACAAAGAATTGGCTAATGGAACCTAAACGCCGCCAATTGTATACGCCAGAGACAGTCTCATGAAATACGAACCCCGAACAAGGCGGGATATTCTTGAGACACCTGTTTGAGAAATGCACCTCTCTACCGCGTTAGCCTCTACAGAAACCCATAAATTCGCATAAACCAAGTCTATTCATCGATTCCCCGCTTCTTCAGGGTGAATTATGGCATCGAAACGCCGCCGGGGGAACGTTTAAAGAGCTTTCGATCCCCTGGTAACGAGGATGCCCGAGCAAATAGAAACAGCTCGCCGAAATGCGCCTGGTTTGATCTCCTTTTCTCGAGTGCCGTTTCAAGCTTCATTTCGAAAAGTATCATTCCGTTTAACAATACGGTACTCTGGTTGATTGCGTTACACGCGCAGCCCCCGTTCGTTTAGATCTTGCCTCATTTCCTACCGTCTCACGCAGCGTAGCGTCTCGAATCATCGTGCTTGAACCAATTACGCGTTCCCTTTGGTCCCTTTGTTTCTGCCAACTACAGAGCCTCCGCTGCGTTTACGCTTGTCGCGGTTCCTGCCGTTTTTATTCGAGAACGAGACCTCCGGCTTGGACTTCGCCTGCCATTTTTCTGTACACTCCAGCTTTTTACTGTTGTTACCTCCACTTAGCTTTTTTACCTTATCTTCTTTGCCACCCATTTGTTTCAATGGTTTTATCATCTTTGATAACTTCTGCGTTTTGCTCTCTTACTCTACTCCTTCATGATCTTCCTAAACATTCATACCTCAAACCTCTAAAACCTCCTTTCTCTAAATCCTCTTTATTCTATCGTTTTTCCCAATCTTTGCGAGCCTATCCTCTTTATCTACATTTTTTCTTGTTCCTTTTTGCTACTCCTTTACCTTGATGGTTCAATCCCTTCATCAATCTAACGAAACCAAATTCTATCTATACCGCATACTTTTGCTAACCTCCTTCAATCTTTCGTACATTCTCCTGACACGTTTTTATCGTACATTTCTTATCACGTTATCGCTGCTCTCAAACCAAATGCATCATCGATCCAATTTCATAGCCATCCTCTTCAAGTTTTTCTCTTAGGCCAGACTTCGCTCTCAAATCTAATCCACTAGTTCCTCCACACTTTACTAGTTTCACGTGGAATACAATATTGCGGGCATCACACGCGTGTGACGGTGGTAGCAAACGTGTTAAAAAGTACCAAATAATCTCCAATGTGCAATTTTGTTAAAATTCGATAAATAATGTACGCTTCGGCGAAGGAGTCGGTCGATAATGGCCTATTAAGATCCCAGATTCTACAGAGACATGTCACAGTACTCGAGCAAGTTCTAGATTCTAGAATCTAGATGCTCGAATCGAATAGCTCCAGCGATGGATATAGCGAAAACGCTAGCCGCACTGCGAGAAATGCATACTGCACCGGTTCATTTCGAATGCAAAGAAGCGCAGCTCGTGAAAATGCGAGCGAAAGGGAAAGAGAGTGAGAGAGAGAAAGACAGAAAGAGACCAAGGTCTGCATGGATCTCCTGGGCCACTTTGTACGGAGCAAGACAACGAGTGGGGACGGTGTGCCTAGCCGCCAGGTAAATTTGCGCCGCTAATGAACGTGCGAAAGAGTGCAACCTCAAAATGCAAGTGCATACCCTCTAGCGCGCGGCGGCAACGTCCGCTTAAGTGCAGCTAAGTTCGCATTTTCTGTGCCTCCTTGTCATCGCCGAGGCCCTTTAAGTCTCGCTTAACCGTCACGCATATTTTCGGAGTCGTTGAATGGCAGCCATCGATCGATCCGGTGTGATTCCGTTATCATTTATCGTTCATCGGACACTGGAAACTAAAAATTTCGCTTTCCCATATCAAATGATAACTACACCACGGATGCAAAATAAAAATTGTCTACATTCGTCTTCATGGGATTGGAAACAAGTAGAAATGTAGCTACAAGGGCATTTCATAAAAAGTTCATTCGCGTTTTTATCCTAGCGATGATTGCTTGGCTTCCCCTTCAGGGTAACAAAACAAGATACTGCCACCATGAACAATCGTGGAGTCCATTATGCCGGCCTAGCTGCGCCAACAAAGTGCGGATAGTTAAATAATAAAAATCCTAAACGAGGGCACTAGATTGAACAGCAGGTCCTCGTATTTCTCTTTCAATCGGGGCTCATATTCGAGAAATTAGGTCTTTGTTAGCCGAAACGAATTATCCGGGACCATCGGAGAGACTTGTCCTATTTTAGGGTCACCGATTCTCACTATGGCAGTTCTAGAACCAATCGACCAACAAAAATAAGCTTCGAGAATCAGAAATAAAGGACGCAGTCCAGTGGAAGAGGAAAAATAAAGATAGGGTGGATTTCGAAGGGGATCGTGGAGAGCAGCTGCTACCACGGCCGACGCCTTCCTCGGATTTGATTCCACCTTCTTAATTTCTGTTGATCTTCCGAGATCGGGGGATCGAATCGGCTCAGCCGATGAAACGAGCGAATCCCGGAGAGCACAGAGAAAGAGAGAAAGAGAGAGAGAGAGAGTGAGAGAGAGAGTTTTGCCATTGCTTTCCCGCTGCGAAGCTTTTAATCGGATTTCAACTTTTCCCTCGGAAAGAACAACGATCCTCCTTTTAGAGGGAACAAATCGCGACCGTGTCCCGCATCCCCTCGTTTTTACTGAACCTTTCCGCTCCGGACCACGGCATATACTCTCCCTTGACATGATCGGACACTGCTACACATTTTACTCTGTCCTTTAACCCTATCGCTGCGACAGAATCGACCGCAATCCTGTAGTTTACGCCGGGCGAAACGAATACTTGCTACCTCTTGCGGTGTTATGCAAATTATTTCGAATTAACAGGTAGGTTGTTGCGTACGCGGCTGACATGACGTGTGAGTTTTGACCTTTTCCTTCCGAGGTAAGTGGAGGAACATGAAACTGGCGGAACTTCTTGGATTTCGTTGTAATTTGAAGTTTAACGTTCACTTTTCCGTTCTTGGTGGGACTGAAGCCTAAAAACTGCAAACGTCCACGGTAGGTTCACCGAGCACTAAAAGTGGCTATTTTACAATCCTTTATAAAAACAATGGGAATGTAGAAAGATACTGTCATAGAAAAGTAACACGTGTTCTCCGAATATCATGCTAGAATTACAAATAATGATATGAACAAAATTAATTTGTTTTCCTTCATGTGATATAAAAAACAAATTAATCTCCTCTGCAACGGCAACTACTGTTGCCGTTAAATATAAATAACATTAAACATTAAACCAACTAAAACTCTGTAAAGTGAGTTTCTGTCGCGTTTAGGCTACTTCATTCCAGAAATTTCGGTCGAGAAGGTGACCTTCGCGCGAACCCCGTTTGCGATTCCAACGAAATTCAACGTCGAGGAAAAAGGAACGAGGGGGTCCGGTCATTAAGCGATCGAGGCAGCGCGTTAATTGAAAAGTAGCGCCGAATATTAAAGGAACTCCAAAGGTTCCCCCAGCGAGGGCGCGGTGCGGTGGAACGTTTCAGCGGAAAAGGAGATGCGTCTCTTTCCATGTCGCGTTTCCTTTCAAAGTAGAAAGGGGAATGGCGTGGCGAGAGAAAAAGAAGCGGAAAAACCGAGAGGAAACATAACGGTGCGCTGAATCGTCGCCCGCCACTAATTCGAGCTCGTTTCGCGCCCTTGTCCACCCCGCGTGCAAATATATCTCTCGAGAAAGGGAGGATCTCCGTCGCTTTTTCGCGATTGAAGCTCCTTTTTCGGAAACGACCACTTCTTGGGAAAATAGCTGCGGTCCGGGAAATTATCGAACGACTTTCGACGGTATCTCGAAAAGTACACGTTAAGGAGCAGCTGGAAAATTTATTTAATCATTTCTAGACTTGCGGAGTTTCATGCAAAATAAAAATAGTGTGTATATATTGCACGAAACAGCAGCCAAATAGCCCATTCATTCAACTGTAAAGATCGTTGATTCTGAATAAATTTAGACTGCGGATATTATGCATTTATGAGAAAAATGTGTAAATACAATTTAAAGCAGTGGAAAGATTAAAAGAATGTAGAAATATTATATCAGTTTCAACTGACTAAAATCATTAAAGAAAGACCTTTACACATTGATTCAATATAAAATACAAAAGGATCAATATATAGGCTTGCAGTAGCAAAAATTGCAACAAGAAAAAGTCTCTTAGACCGAACGATAAATAAAACTACACTCTTCAAGACAGTACAGCAACAAGAATTTTATTAAGACCTGAGGCGCCACGGTCCCCTTTGTTTTTTAACAAGTTCCCCTCCTTTGAAATTTTAATCTTGTACTCTGTAGCCAGCTAATTACGCGCAGTTAGTTCTTCTGGCGTTGTAATTAACGCTAAGAAGAGTAAGAATTAAGTACGGTTAAAATAATCCCTTCAGATTTTTTCACCTCCCACTTACCGATGTTTCAAAGCTGTCTCTGCAAGGGAATTCTTCCCTAAACACCCGTCAGAAAGTGGACAACGAGCAATTACGAAGGGGGATGAACGTTCCAGCGAAGAAATGAAGACGATATCTCATCGGGAAATGAAATAAGGACGGTGGCGACTCACCATGAAGGATCGCGAGCATTTGGAAACGTCGAGGGAGGTGAGACCAGCTTATTGCGCCGATTATTTCTCGCGGAAATGCGCCATTCTTCGTTCCGTGATTGGCGAAAACTACACGGTCGTGTAAAAATAGAAATAAACACAAAACGAATTTACTGATGCATCAATGTGTGCCGATGCATTCATTTAACGAACCGCTAAGCTGTTATCGCTGAATCTACTCAGCACAATTCGTACAGATAACAAGAATGTATTTATCCAAATTTTTTCACGGTGTATATAGGCAAAAAAATTAATTGATTAAAAAGATAATCGTAAATTACATAGTTCTGGCGTTAGTGAATGGAAAAGCTAAATCAATTTTTTTTAATAATTAGGGTCATTAGTATTACTGAATGAGAGAGACAAAAATTAGACGAATTTTCCAAAATAAATCCTATTTACCAGTTCCCTCAACCTTTTTATTTTCCGAGCGGTTCAATCATAGGTTTATATGAACTTACCACGAAGATAAAAAAAAATTAGTATTGGCGGGTGCAGATCATGGTTTTGGTTCGTGTACGTAAGAAAATAAGATTTTCTTCTCTTCTCTCGAGCTACAGAAATATTCATTGGCATGATACCCAGTCTTCCGTGTGTGAACCGAATGCGAAACTGAAGCGAAAAGCTATTTAACCCGTCTTGGTTCGATCGGGTTGGCACTAACAATGCTTGGGACTAGACAGGGCTATAACAAAAGTAGAAAGGTAAGATTAGAATTTATAATATTTCGAATATTGTATTCTTTCGTGTTCTCGACTGCTTCCGGAAGGATGAACGAGCGCGAGCATCAAAATTCTGTGATGTAAATTTAGTTTTCCTAAATTTGTGGAACCTTGATGCTCTTGAAATACACGGAATTTGCGGAGGATGTCATTCGAATCTTGACGATGACGGACAAGGTAAGAGACACGAGGAAACTGCAGGAAAAACTGAACACTGTAGCAGTTCGAATGTTGTTGTTTGTTATCGTTTACGAACGCGTACTGATGGGTTCTTAAACACGAGGACAATTTAATATTAGAATTATAGTAGATCATGCCACGAGTAATGTCGTTTTTTTATCTATTTTTCAACGAGAAATTTAATGTACTTACATGTACATTTTAATCATCGAAGTATTGCCGATCATTTTCTGACCTTTTCCCATCTTTCAATTCCTTTATGTCATTCGCGAAAAATTCATTAACTTTCTCGTTGAAAAATAGATAATAAAAACAACATCGCTTATAGGGGCTGACCTAATATAACAGTAATTAGAAAACGATAAAAAGTAATGCCCGAATGAAAGTAATCCAAAGGCAAGAGACTGCTCCGACGATTTTTATCCTCTACGGGTGTTTCAAAGGTCAAAGTGCGGCGATTCATCGATTTTTATTCCAACTAAAACATAAAACACGAAATAAACACCGATAATTCTAAATCGAGTTGGAGAACGCAATGACGAAAGGACGTGAATCGTTAGACTACCGATTTTTATGCACATGCGACAAAAAAATTGGTAAATCTTATTTTACTCTCGAACTATCAAAATTCCATCGGGCCAGAAATCAATTTTGATTATTTCGATCGATCGAAGAGGACTTTGCATAAAGATCCGCAATTTAACGATTGCTGGAGGACCGGTGGATCAGCGTGTCGTGTGTATTCAGTAAAAACTATGCAACTTCGATTCAGCGACAATGACAGAAATCATGTCATTATTATTCAGACAGCATTTTTTTTTTTCGATCCGTATCCCAGATCTCACACGTAACATCGACGTCTTTGTGTTTCCTATTTTAATAACATTATACAATTATGTACGTACGAATGTATAAAATTCTGTTTTTGTTTTTTCATTCTTTTCTTTACGACTAATACGGGAATGTACGATCCGCTGCTCGCCGCGAGTGTCATCATCGCGACACCGTTCTTCGTCATCATCATCTTCCGTCTCGTCTCATCGTCCTCGGTCTCTTCCTTTTCGCATTCTCCTGCTGCTCGCCTCCCTACACACGGCCGCCTTTCTTTCCGTCTCATTCTTTCTCTAAATCATCGAAATATCATTACAACGATCCCCTTGTATTATAAATACGACAGTGCAAAAGATTCGTCGAGGACGGACTCGTCGGCGTGGCGACAACGGGCGTCGAGAACAATGTTTCGACGAACGGGTTTTCCCCGTTTCTGTACGACTTCCGCCGGCAAATACGACCTCGACAGAGACCGGAAGTAACGTCGGCGTTACTCGCGGGAATGTTTCTCGCTATTGCGTCGAATCAACAAAAAAGAGAAAACAAATCAAACACAACAAACTTGCCCACACGATGGCTTCTCGTCGGGCCGCCGGATTTTGCTCGATTGGCTTCGACTTTCGTTCACGACGATCCTCAATCTCGATCACGGTGCGCCCTCGAAATGATCCACGACACCTTAAGTACGTTATGGCACACCGACTGCGAACTGTCGTTGACCCCGAATTTCCTTCGAGTCGGATCGTGCGATCAGATTTCGCCGGAAACCCGACGCATCTGTACTCTAATCGAATCGACAATTAAAACCACCAAGCAAATAGTTTCATCCCCTTATCTTTCCGCTTTCGACCTCGAAACACGGAAGTCCTCCCGCAATTTCTTTAGCTATTCGTATAGAAGCTATCAACACACTGAAAATCAGTACAAGCTCGAAAAACGAAAATCCGATCTTACAACGTTTCGAAACTCTTTTGCGTCGGGAACAGTTTCCAGTTGTTCACAAATCTTATTGTTAGTCACAGTGAAATCAGACCACATTCCGCATTAATAGACGAAGAGATCTGACACGATTAGCCCGAGGACGATCCGTGCTGGGTCATTTTTATAGTATTGCGATCGTTTAAGTTCTGGTCGGTTTTCTTCCGAGTTTTAGCTCCCTAAGTTAGGGACCCTAACAAGAACGATGAGTATTATATGTTGCGAACTGTTTTTCAAGAGAGAAAACTAGACATACATTATCACATCAGCTGCCCATCCCAGCTCTGATGACTTCAGACTGGGAACATAGAAATAAAACGGACAGCTTTTATGACTATGAACGTCTTCAAGTACTAGACTGCAGATCTAAAATTGTTACGATGCCTTAATATCATTTTAAAATTCTTGCGATGCTTTTCATATTCTGTATCTCACATTTTTGCCATAATTGTCTGTCTATTAAACAGGCACAAAAATCCATCGACGGATTATATAGATAATAATCTAGAACTTTGGCAGATTAATATCTAATTCGAAAGTACACACACGTTACAATTAGTCAAAATTACAAATGACCCAGTGTCCGACCGTCCAAAGGTTAAAACTGAATTAATAGTATGCTGTGCTTGAGAAACAATGGCCTCCTTCGACAATGTTCACTTCTGTCGCGTCATAGCGTCGCGGACATAATCGTTTTGTATCTTTTCGATTTACTATGTTACATATGTCATTAAAGCAAATAATTACATCACGGTCCTGACGGCTCCAGTCGTTCGATCAAACGTGAATAGATATTGTTCCATTGTGTATCGTTATCTAGAATATTCTAGAATCCAAACATCAGATTCGACGAGTTCTCCCGTCCTCTGATTATCCAAAAATTCGAGCCGTCAGATCCACTCGCCTCAGAAACGCATAAAAATTACATCGTTACAATTTACAGAGTTAAATTACGGCTCTTTATCGGACACATTGCAATTAAGAGTAACGCAGCAGGTACGAGAGAAACATGGCGGAAACGTTTGACGATCGTCCTATATGTCCAGGCAACTGTAAAAGTTTTACAATCGATCGATAAATAAAATGTAATTGCGCGGATGTCTAAACGCCGCTGGAATAAATACTGACGAAACGAGACACAAAGAATGCGTTGACTCTAATCAAAAATTGAAAACAAGCTTGGATCTTCGTCTATTAGTCGCCTCTTTCGCCAAGAAACATGTTTGCGAGCTGGGCCACCCAACGCGATCCCTCAAAATTGATCGATGGTTGCCGACTGTATGAATATACATTTCAAACAATCATTAGATATTTTTTAAAACTGTTTTGTGTATATATATTCAGGCCGTTTTCTATTGGAGCCTATCATTCTCAAAATGATGTATAGATTTATAAAAAAATATTGAGCATTCAATTAAAAAAACTGAAAGTGACCTCCGTGTATAGAGAATTAATTACTATATCCTGCGACCCTCTCGATAAGCAATTAGTGTTGCATATATTTTTCCATACAGTCACCAATTTACGTACAATTTTAATTCGTCACGTTAGGATTGGTTTTCCCCGTATATCCCGTCGTAGAACAAAGAAAAGAAACAGTTCATTCGAATTGTCACGACGATCATTGAATAATCTCGAAAGTATCGTTAATCGATCTTCGTTATAAACATCTCGTAGCTTACAATCTTATAATCTTATGTACATGTTCGCATTATGAAACCTGAAAAAATGTCTAAGTATTGTTCTTAGCGTTTAACGGGGCCCCGTAACTCGTTAATAAGCCAGGCAACACCCCTTATGGGTTTATCTTAAGAATTAGAACCGTATCGATATCCTTACAATCCCCTCTTCACAATATACGCTCCCCATAAAACACCGTAGCATGTATGTAAAAAAAAAAGGTTTCGATTACATGTATAACGCTTTCCTCGTTCACTTCCTCTCTTCCCCGCTATCGTTCCTCGCTTTTTTCATCTTTTTTTCTCCTTTTTTTCATCGTTTAGACGGAATGGATATTTTATGGATTATGTATCACCGACGAGCTTATACAGCCGTGTCAAGACAAACTGAGTATTTGTGAATACTGGTTCGAGAGAGAGATTCGCATCGACGAGATTTTGTCAACAAAATGTTGCCAACAATCACTTTTTAACACAGCACCCACCGGCGATTGTTCTATGATTGACGAAAATCTATAATTCACCACTAACGATTTTTTGAACCGACCATTATTTTATACTTTTGAACTCTTGAATTCGATTAATTTAAATACTAGATTTCCATTCCCCGATTCGATAAAAATGAATATCAAATTTATTGAGTTGCTGCATATTTTTCTAATCCATTCTAAAAATCCACAAAATGTTCAAAAATCTATGTCTAATAAAGATTTTTTAATAGATTTCTTAGTAGAAAGAAGATAAAAAGAGATTTTGATCCAATCGATTGGAATCCAATTACTAAGCTTCCGGTAGGCGACGTGTTAAAAAGGCTAAAAAATGTTTTGAACAGAATGAAAAGTACTTTCGAAATTACGAATCAACGGCATTGATCTGAAAAGTGAAATTCGTAGAAACACTTCGAACATCGTTTTGATATCGTTGCTATATAAAATTCGCTTCGATCAGAAAAACTTTATACGTAATATCTCACCTTTGTATGTTTCGTGATAATGTCTTTAACGCGTTCTTTTTTGTTTTCTTTTAGAATACGAGTATTCTCTTACAGGATTGTGCCATGTCTCTTTCTCTCTCCCTATCTTTCGTCTCTCTTATCTCGCTCCGTCTCTCACTCTCTCTATCTCTCTCTCGCGCACGCACACACACAGGTAGTATATAGGCACGCATACGGGCAGATCGGTTTCTTCCTTATCTATTAGATAAAATTGTAAGAACGGAAAACAAAACGAGACAAAGATTGTTGATAAAAAAAGCAACATCGAGCCCACTACGATTATTCGCTATTATCAAATATCGAGTTGTTCTTACCTGTCTAAATATATGTTAATAAATACATCGCTCTGAATACATCCAACATGATACATGCATACTTGTTTATGACACATGGATTGACTTCATATTATTCGCGTTATTATCGGGCCTGCAAACGGCCGTAATTTTAGGACCATCGTAATCTATCATCCCGCCAGTCACGCTTCGCAATGGAACGAGCATGTCAAAACTTAAATTAATTTGTTCGGTCTTCGCATCATTCTTTTTTGTTTCTCCTCCTTCCCCCCTTTGCGTCGCGAGAATTATATCCTATTAGAGTCGTAGCCGAAACGCACTACGATAGAATAAGTATAAACTATAGCAAGACCAATCGTTATTTCATGATCGTAAAAGATTGTAACCGTTTAGTTGGATTAATTCGAAAGCAACGCAACGACGGACGACTGCTTCCTGTTTCTCGTACGAGACTCTGCGGCCGTACGACTTGAATTTCATGTTGTCTTTCACTACACCATGACGATAGCTTCTTCGCCGCAGAAGAGGAAAGGATACTGATCGATCATCGTTTGAACCACGTCCTCCAAGTACGGCCTCATCGCCTCGAATCTGCCGAGATCGTTAAACTCTATAGGTAATAACGTAGGCCACCAGCAGATTGCTAAATTTTTACTGTCCATACTATTTAACTTGCAGTTCTCGGCCACCCTGGGGAAACCACAAAAAGTCATTGTATTTCAATTACATTTAATTTAACACTAGGTTTACGGAACGCGCCGTGATATATTTAATTTGTTATTATTGAGATTTCAAAGATGCATCCATGAGGAATTATTCAACAAGTTGATTTCTTTGGGTATATAATTATTTAAAATATGGCTAAACATTTGGATAAACGCATTCTTGTTATTTTTATAAAGTAATGTAAAATAGTCAGTTTTAACGCTCCGTGAACCTAGTCTTGAGGAGTATAAACACCGCGTTTATCCTCCAGATAAACATAAGCAGAACTTACTTTACAAAATGGTGAAAGACGAACTTCAGTACATCAAAGTTTATCGGGTTCAGCTTGTTGAGCATCAAACGCAGCGCCAATAATCTGCAGCTTCGATCTATAACAGGTTCACAGAATCTTCTCATCGAATCCTGCTTAATTATCCCTAATTTAAAAACCACCACTTACCTTCCATGTTCATACATGTAGCGGACATTGGTTTGCTGATTCCGCGAGCACCTAGCACCGACAACCAGATTAGGTATATATTTCTAAATGAGAAGTGCTATAAAAAAAGTAACAAATTACCCGATATATCCTCGAGCTCGCTCATTCTGTCTTTATCGATCAATGGAGGCAGCCTCTTTGAGAAGAAGTCCTTCAAAGCTGTTGCAACTGCATTTACTGGTATGTCCAGTGAATGTATATCCACGTTTTCATCTATCACGATCAAATAAAAGATATTTAGCAAAATGAATTAATGTGCTATCTTAACCCTTTGCACTCGGAACTATTTTAACTCAAAAACTAAACATTTCTTCCGACCCAAAATATTTTATATAATTTTTTTCAGCGCCAGGGGTTAACTAATCTTTAAGAAATAATTATGTCGCAACTTGCCTTCCTCGAACTTCTGGAACAAGAGTTCAACGTGAGCTCTGTTTCCAGGAACCCTGTAAATCCCTTCAGAATCCAAACCCTCATCTTCAATGAATTGCACACATTTCTCAAGGAACAAAGGTATTCGATTCGTTTCACTCTGGGCGAAGTCCTCGATTAGTGGCTGCTGTTGTGCCTGGCTTCCACTTAATGAACCACCAGCTTTAGTCTGCTTTATCTTCTCCTGTTTCTTCTTTTCCCGTTCCTTCTCCTTCTCCGCATGTTTCTTCAGTTTCTCTTCCTTCTGACGACGTTTCTCCAATTTCTCGTCCTCCTTTGCCTTCTGCTTGTCCTTCTTTCTGTTCAACTTGTCGCCGTCTTTGATCTTATTCGAAATACCAAACTAAAAAACCATGATGTTAATACATTTCCTAAGAGATCGTCATTAGACTGTGGATGCTAATGCATTTATGAGATGTCCAGATAATTAAAATACACGGAGACATGACACTTATACGTTAATTGATAAATATGAAAATTTCCGTGAGACTCCATAGTATGATCATTGTTGCATAAATATTCATAGTACTTACGCTGGGCGAATTAGTTTCTCGAGGGGATGGCACGTCCAAGCTCGACTCGTCATCTTGTATGCTTCCAAAAGTATTGTCACTTCTTTGCTTTGCTAGAACAACCATAATACACATACAAGATAAGTATCAATTCAAAACAGAGAATGAATAAACGTAATAAGTATATTCCAAAAACATTAATACTAGGTTTGTGGGTACTAAAAGTGACTATATGACATTACTTTATAAAAATAACGAGAAGTGTCTATGCAAATGTTTTAATAATACAGGGTGAGTCACCTAACGTTATCACCGCAAATATCTTTGTTGTTTTCAAAAATGCATTAAATGTCTTCAGGACAAAGTTGAATGGTAAAATGGGGCTCATACGATACCAAAAGAATTTTCGTTTTTATGCAATTTTTTTAGAGACATCAAGGTCACCTTCATTTTTTTTAAATGGAACCACCCTTTTTTAAACACCTACAACGATAGTCCCTTTCATTACGAATGCAGTGACTATAATTACTCAAGGTCATTCAAGGTCACGGACAGAAAAAACCTGATGAATTTCTGATGTAGCGATATGTGAAACAGATGAAATTTATGTCGGGTCAGAACTCGTATTACGCTACTTTGACTTGAAAACTAAAAAGATATTTGAGGTGATAACGTTAGGTGACTCACTCTGTATATACCCATACAAATAAATTTGTTGTATAATTCCTCATGGATACATCTTTACAATTATAATAATCGTACATTAAAAATATTAAAACGCATCATTTTACTGCATCCCGTAGACGAAGTGTGAGAAGTGATTGTATAAATTGTAAAAATAATTGTACGTACTAGCGATTGAAGGTTTGAACGACTTACAGGAAGTACTAAACACGTCCTGGGCCATGTGTTTCACGTTGAATGGATGCTGTGACGTTGTGGGCTGGTGCTGCGACAACGAATTCACAGATCTCTTTCGCAGATTAGCTGGCATGTGTTTGTATTGTTTCGACCTCGATCTTGAAGTCGGTTCTGGATCGCTGGACTCCGACGAGTCTGGCGTCTCGCTAGATACTGCACCAAGAAAATTGCACGCACCATTACGATCTATTCTATGCATAGTCATATACTGCAGTAATTTTGTTACTAACAAGTACCTCTCTCTGTAGAATCCACTCGCCAATTCTTATCTTCCTTAACATTATAATTCAGGCTAACGATACCATCTCTACTAACTTTGCTATTCGATAAAAACGGAACTTTCGGTGCTGCAACGGGTATGGCGATGCGTTTTCTGCGTATTCTCTTATTCGGCGCCGGCTTCTTATTCTCTAGGGAACTCCGTTCCGAATCAGAATCGTGGTACGCTACAACATTAAATTCACTATTAATTTATTCTTATACTAATAAAATAGTTACTTCAACCCTTAAGTGAAATGTATATTTTCAACCACTTCGTTCTCTTGGACGTGTTATGTCGCGAAGTCGATACTGTTTTTACAGGTCACAGACGAGTTATCTCGCAACGCAATGCTGCTTGCGCGGTGCCACGAACGTGTTATCCCGCGACGCAATACCGTTCGTGCAATGCTACAGACGACATACATATCTCATGTGCTTCATTATTCCATGAGCTTTTTCTCAAAAAAATGTTAATTCCGGGAACGGTACAGAAAAAGAATAAAATTGCTTTCAGGGTAATATTTTTTCGAAAAAGCTGATGTAATAATGAAGCACGCGAGATATGTCATCTGTAGCATCGCACGAACGGTATTGTGTCGCGGGATAACTCGTCTGTGACCTTATGCGAACAGTATCGATGTCGCGACGTAACACGTCCAAGAGAATGAAGTATGAGAAAGGTTCGATAGTTTTTCTAATAAAATTGCTAAAAATTCGCGCAAAAACGGTCTCGAAAATAAGAATTGCAGAGTCCATATGAATGAAAGTAATTGGAGGTCCTCTTAAGAGTGAAATATTCATCATACGAATTTGCACTTACAAAATTGACCCTTTTCGCGTCTGTTGCGCAACCTAGGCGCAATCGAGTCTTGTACCAGAGCGTACATATAGTCGCCATCGTAAGACGGATATAGGCTTGGTACGACGTCCTTCACTTGAGCGTAGTCGGAACCTAGGTCTACCAACTCAGGCGTAGCAAGAGGAGCGTGTCCCATTGTCATTTTAGGGGCGTGCTCGTCTTTTTCTCCTATCGTCATTCTAGCTATTGTGTCGGTCACGTGTGAGAAGTCTTTTAAATTGATTTTTCCAGGCTGTTTCAACGTCTGACTGTTACCCTTTGGCCGCGGTTTCGCTTGTGAAATATGCCGTCTGCCAGTGGTGAACGCTCTGTGAGGATAGTTATTAGTCACTCCATCCTGATGGATAAATGTGTGCTTCACCCAACCTGTCCAACAAACAATAAAAAGAAACAAAATTATATCGAAAAATCATCAGGTGCAAGTCCACGCGTTTGTCAATGTAAAACTAACCGGACAATTTGTTGGCGATGTCACTGGACTTCAACAATTCTCTGTCTCTCTCTTCTCTGCAGAAATCTACTTGGATGTAGATATCACTGTCGTCGCTAGACGTGGCTCTGTTGTCTGCGAACTGCTCACCGTCAGGCGTTAGCTGCTCGTATGACTCAGAGCCGCTTCTAAAAGTTACAGACATACTGCTTCACATTAGACTTTTGAACCACAATAGAAAATTTTGTGTTAATTATCAAGAGATAGTGTTCCGAAGATTGCTATCAGACTACCTACCCGTCATCCGGTGTCTGGAGATGATAGCTCTCGTGTCGCGGCGGAGGCATGGGATGCAGAGCAGAGTACTCTAATGTTCCTTCGCCGCTGTCGTTCAAATTACCCGGCTCTTCCATGTTGAACGCTTGCTCAATCTCGGGCTTCTTTTCCCACACTTCTTTGAAGAATGGTGTGTAAAAGGCCGCTGAAATAAACAATGATCCGCGTAAAGCGTGCGCTCACATTATTTAGCTTTAAGGAATTATTAAATTGGTGCACCGCCATGTAAGTTTAAAAAAAGTTTTATGAAATTAAAAATTTTTTTCAGTTTTTCATTTGTTAAATACGATAAAAATATCTTTTTAGAGGATGTTTAGCAACACCTTGACTTTACAAAACGGCGACGATATTGTCTATCAATCATTTTTGGCGGGTCTTTCTTAAATGGCATCCAACATTAAAAGTTACTGGAACATAGAAGGTAAAAAATTTTTATCTGAACATAA